>CM042890.1:23445540-23693155 GCA_023653495.1 Melastoma candidum | reverse complement strand
TCAGTAATCGGTTCATAGTGGTTTATGATTTATGATCATTATCCTAACACATTGGGTGACTAAAAACTGTTGCTAGACAGTTACCTTAATTTGTATATGGATATACACTACCGTCCACGCAAAGCACGTTGACACGAACATTTATTATTTAGTGGATACTTAATATTATTTCAGCATTATAATTAATTGGATGATTAATTTATTCTGAAATATCGAAAGCAAATATTAACAAAGATCGAATATGAATTTATTCGGGTCAATTTATGTTAACCTTGAAATAAAATGACATTTAATTTAGCGATAGTTAGATGTTATTCAAATGATTGATTATTTGAATGTTAAAATATCTGAAATAATTATTTAAATGATAAAATAATATTAGATTATTTATTTGATCATTTTAATGGTTGAAAGATTTTCCAAGTGTATGTATTATTTACCATTAATAAATCTTCAAATAAAATTATTTATTTGATTAGTTTCTTTATTATTAGAATCTTGTTAATATTTGTAATTGATTATAATATTTGATACGGACGTGGTTTTTTCTAATAGAAATAAAAAAAAAAAAAGCAAATCGAGAGTGTGCTTCCGGTAAGAGAGAAAAATTTCGTTTTGGGGAAATATTACTTTCGAGAGGCTTTTCCTTCGTCGATTGAAGAGGCTAGCATCTATCAGATCGTCAAGTATTCGTGATCGTATATGCGTGGATACCGCTAGAGGAGTCATGCGTGAGGCTCTTGTTCGTTCGTGAACTACGTTTGGTTTACCGAAAATTTCGAGGTACGTTTTCTGGTAAGTTTTTTTGATAGTTTTATATCTAATATATTTTGTGTACCATGATGATCTTGTTATTTTGGGCTCGAAAAATTATTTTTACTGCTTCCATTGTGCCCGAATTCTATCACATTCTTCGCTTTGATCGCCCACACCTTCTGTGGTACATCTTCCCAACCCCCCAGATTAGTTCCGGGTTCCTTCTAACCTTCGTCGCTTTCTCGACCACTATCTGTCCTGTCCTACTCACAAGAATCACATAACTTCAAACTTTACTCTCACTATCAACAACCCTTAATTTTAAAGGACCCATATTCCCAATAACCATTTGCAAGCACATGGAAAAATCGATCCCAGTCAAATGGGCAAGCCAATCATTTCGGTGAATCATGCACACTTCTCGCATGTGTATGGGCTGAGAGATTATCACACTTCTCGACCTGTTGAGACTAAAGTGATTCTCCAGCAGACCCAATGCTACGACCACCAAGGAGAAAGAAGTCACCAAAGGAAATGCTTGGACAAGAGGAATGTTTACAAGAGGAATATGACTAGTATTTCTTTCTTGGTCATTACAAGATGGAGCCAATGACCCCTATTTATAGGGAGTGTTCGAAGGAGGAATCCTTCTCCATGTTTCTAGAATTTTCCTATCTAAGAAAAATCTAGGACTAGTCCTATTGCTTTCAAGACTAATGTAAGAAACTTCTAGAACCTACGAGAGCTTTCTAGACTAAGAGACTTCTAGAGTCTAAGAGAGAGGAAGAGCCATTAGTCGGATGTTGTCAACTTTATCACTCCCCCTCAACACCGACTTGCTCTTCTTGTCATTCCAAGTTTTGATCGAAACTCCTCAAGCTTGCTAGCAATCAATCCTTTTGTTAGTATATCCGCTCGCTGATCTTCTGTACCAATATATTCTAGTGCGATCTCTCCTTGTAGCACTTTTTCTCGCAAGAAATGATAGTGGACCTCCACGTGCTTAGTTCTTGCATGGAACACTGGGTTTTCAGCTAATTGGATTGCTGACTTATTGTCACAGGATAAAGAAACTGCATAGTCAGCTTGCTGATGAAGGTCCTCTTAATAACTGCATAAGCCAAGTAGATTCTTGAGTTGCATTTGCAGCGGCTCTGTATTCTGCTTCTGTGGTGGAGAGGGAGACTGTTGGTTGTCTCTTACTACACCATGATATTGCTCCCCCCTGCAATACTGAAAACATATCCTGTGGTTGATCTTCGAGTGTCGCGATCTCCGGCATAGTCCGCATCGCAATATCCGATCAATTTGCAATCCTCCTTTGATCTTGTAGAGTATCCCATAATCCATCGTTCCCTTTATGTACCTTAAAATTCGTCGGACTGCTTCAAGGTGAGGCTTCTTTGGAGATTGCATAAATCTGCTTACCAAACCGACCGCATAGGAGATATCTGGCCTTGTGTGTGTCAGGTAGATCAGACTCCCAACCAACTGACGATACATTGTTGACTCTTCAAGATCCTTGCCTTCATTTGCACTAAGCTTAGCGTTGAACTCAATAGGTGTTGATATCGGCTTGCACTCGGACATCCCGTATTTCTTTAGTAGCTCTTTTGCATATTTCTGTTGACATAAGAATAAGCCTTCCGGAACTCGATCGACTTCTAATCCCAAGAAATGCTTCAATTCTCCGAGCTCCTTCATGTGGAACCTCACAGAAAGATTATCTTTGATCAACTTGATCTCTAAGTTGTCATCTCCTGTGATGATAAGGTCGTCCACATACACGAGCACCACTGTAATTTTCTCTTCTCGAACTTTGATGAAGAGACTTGAATCAGCCACTGTTAGAGTATATCCACCCTGGATTAAGAACTCTGCAATCTTACCGTACCATGCCCGTGGTGCCTGCTTCAATCCGTATAAAGCTTTCCTTAATTTGCAAACATAGCTGGGGTGGTACATATCTGCAAAGCCCTGGGGTTGCTCCATGTAGATTGCCGATCCAGCTCTCCATGCAAAAAGGCATTCTTCACATCCATCTGCCAAAGTTTCCAGGTCTTACTTGCAGCCAGGGCGAGTAGAACTCTGACAGTTGTTATCTTTGCTACTGGGCTAAATGTCTCATCGTAGTCCAAACCATACTGCTGTGAGAATCCTCGAGCGACAAGACGGGCCTTGTATCTTTCCACGGATCCGTCGGGACGAGTCTTCACCTTATAGACCCACTTGCAAGATATGGGTGTCACCTCGCTGGGTTTAGGAACCAACTCCCAAGTTTGGTTTTCTTCTAGGGCTCGAATTTCTTCTTGCATTGCTTCTCGCCATACCTTGTGCTTGGATGCTTCTTCATAAGTTGATGGCTCATGTGGATCTATATCTTCCGCAAGTGCTGCGTCTATGTATCGTGTTGGCGGTCTCCGTTGCCTAGTGGATCTTCTCAACGGTGTCATCCCGTCACCAGTTTCTTCTTCTGTTGCATTCTCCTCAGAGGACCTTTGGTACACTCCTGTTTGCCAAGGTCTCTCTTCTTCTGTATCATCATTTCTTATTATAGAAGGCCCTTCTTCAGTTTCTTCAAAAAGTTGGTTTTAGTGTTACTAGCTCCCCCTGCTTAATGTGATCCTTGTTTTCTTCTATTGTTGAGGGTGACCACCAAGAAGTTGCTTCATCGAAAACAACGTTCCTTGATACGGTGCACTTGTTGGTCGTAGGATCGCAGCATCTCCATCCTTTCCTCTCTGTGTCGTATCCTACGAAGATACACTTGGTCGCCTTCTTGTCGAACTTGCTCCGCAAGTGGCTAGGGATGAAGACATAACAAACACACCCAAAGACTCGAAAGTGGCTTACTGTAGGCTTCATCTTCCATAGTAGCTCGAAGGGTATCTTGAACTTGAGGCGAGCTTGGGGTAGCCTATTAGCAACATCTGCAGCCGTTTTCATGCACTCTGCCCAATATCTTCCTGGGACATTTCTGGCGTGCAACATGCTTCTGCATACTTCTGCAAGATGCCTGTTCTTCCTTCTCTGCCACCCGTTCTGCTGTGGCGTGTGGGGACAAGTTAACTGTCGTCTTATCCTGTTCGCCTTTAGGTATTCTCCAAACTCCCGGGAGGTATATTCTCCCCCGTTGTCAGTACGTAGGCACTTCACCTTCGTCTGCAGATCGCTCTCCACCTTGATCTTGAACTCTATGAACTTCTGTAGGGCTTCTGACTTTTCTTTTCATGAAGTATACCCAGACGTACCTTGAGTAGTCGTCGATGAAAGTCACCATGTATCTACAGCCACCTATTGATGGATGTTTCACTGGACCGAATACATCCGAGTGGATCAACTGCAATGGTTTCTCAGCCCTGTACTTGGATTCTTCGTACGGTAAACTGGTGTGCTTTACCGTACTGGCAGCCTGAGCAGACGTTGTCGACGTTTACTTCTAGCTGCGGGAGACCCTTCAACATCTCCTTGCTCATCATCACCTTTAACTTGTGGTATCCGACGTGTCCAAGCCTCTCGTGCCACAGGTCAGCTGTCTCATTCCTCTTCACCTTGTCTATGTATGCCGATTCTGCTGACATCACATAGATGGAGTTTACCTTCCGTCCTTCCATGATCGGCGTCCCAGAAAACTTCAACTCGTGGTAGACCTTGACGTCATCAGGTCCGAACACCACGAAATTACCAGGGGCTGTCAGTTGGGCTACTGACAGAAGATTCTTCTTTATCCCAGGGACATGGTAGACTCCTTGGAGTTGCACCTTGTTGGCACCATCATCGACGTCAATAACAGTCTTCCCGACATGAGCGATAGGTAGTCTGGAGTTGTTGGCGGTGACGACGACTCGCTGTCCTTTGTATTCTGATAGCTCCCGTAGCTTCTCCTCGTCACCTATCATATGGTTGGAGCACCCCGAGTCAAATATCCAGTTCTCTGCATAGTTCACAGAGTTGTTGTGAACTACTGCAAGAGCCTGGTCTTCCAACAACTGATCTTCTTCCATCACAGCGAGAGATGCTTCAAGGTTCCATTCATCTTCAGATTTATCTCCTTCTTGATTGGCTGACGTGGCAGCATTTCCTTCCACGTTCTTCTTCTTGAACCAGCAGTCTCTCGCATAGTGGCCCTTCTTTCCACAGTTGAAGCATTTTTCATCGTTTCGCTGTGCTAGTTTGTCTTCTCGTTTCTCATGTTGTGTCTAGACAGTTGGTGCTCACGCCGTCCACCTCTACCACCTCGAGACAATTTTCTATTCTCAGGCCTCTTATATGTAGCAGAGTTTCTCCCTCTGTTGCTATATAGAGCCTCTTCTTCACTTTTCAAAGATACGCCCGCCATCTGTTTTGCTAGCGTCTCCTGATTAGCTAGCAAATTTTCTAAATCCTCTAACGACGGCGGCGTAGGCCATCCTTGCACAGCTGCAATGAATCCCCTATACTCTGGTCGTAACCCATGGATGATAATCCTTCTCATCCTATCGTCACTGATCTTGGAGCCTGGGTCTAACTCCGAAATCTCTCGGCAGATAGACTTTACCTTCGTAAAATACTGATTAATTCCTAAATCTCCTTGTCTAACCGCCATTAAATCATTCTCTAGCAACTGAAGCCTCATATCATTTTTTTTCGAGAACCTAGTTGCTAGTATATTCCAGGCATCCTTTGGGGTAGTGGCGTACCTTATGTGCTCTAGCATCTCCTCTTCTATGGTGGTCTTTATGGCGAACATGGCCTTCCCTGCTTTAATCCGCCATTTCCTCAAATTGGCAGCATCCTCCTCTGGTGGGGTTGTCTCACTTCCACCAATGATCTCCCAGAGATCTTGGCCTTGGAGATATGACTCCATGCACGTCTTCCACGTGCTATAATTCTGGTTGTTTAATTTCTTCAGCATGCCGACAGTATTAATTTCTGCCATACCGAATTTACTTTCTGGAAGCGTAGCCTGGTTCCTGACCTATGCCTAACGCAATCCCGGATTGCAGCTTCCTTGGTAGAACTTCGGCAGTATTTCGGCAGAACCTTCGCTTGTACTTCTGCAAAATCTCCACGAGATTTCGGCAGAACCTCTGCTAGTCTTAGCAGAACCTTTACGGGATTTTGATAGAATCTCCGCAAAAAAACTTCGACAGAACCTCCGCAGAACTTCGACACAATCTCTGCGGGACTTCGGCAGCTCAACCTCGACAACCCGTACAACCTCGCTCTGATACCAAATGTTGAGACTAAAGTGATTCTCCAGCAGACCCAATGCTACGACCACCAAGGAGAAAGAAGTCACCAAAGGAAATGCTTGGACAAGAGGAATGTTTACAAGAGGAATATGACTTGTATTTCTTTCTTGGTCATTACAAGATGGAGCCAATGACCCCTATTATAGGGAGTGTTCGAAGGAGGAATCCTTCTCCATGTTTCTAGAATTTTCCTATCTAAGAAAAATCTAGACTAGTCCTATTGCTTTCTAGACTAATGTAAGAAACTTCTAGAACCTACGAGAGCTTTCTAGACTAAGAGACTTCTAGAGTCTACGAGAGAAGGAGCCATTAGTCGGATGTTGTCAACTTTATCACGACCTCCCTCCGCGAGGCAACTTTAGGGCCAGTGATAGAGAAGGAGTGCTTAAAACGAAGCAAGGCATGTCTCTGGTCGGGATGACATGAGAATGAAGAGGTGGATGGTGAAGCCATGAGGAGGTGGTTGGGACGACAAGCAAGTAATAAGAAGCAGAGGATGATGATTCCTGCATCTTCTCTCATTTTTGAGAAAATCAAAGGAAAAACAAAATGAAGACAAAGACTCTGCAAATACTCAGTGGTGGAATTTCGATCGATACTTATATTAAGCGGGAAGAGGATATTCCTCCACGGGTGAATTCACCCGTTTATGAAATATCCTCGAGATTTTGTAAAAAACTACAAAATTTCGTTCATAATCGTTCGTAAAGTACGAAACCGTTCATAAACATTTTGTAAAGAATGAAACTAGTTTGGTAAATTTCGAAAGTATGAAACCCGTTCGTAAACGTTTCGTAAAGTACGAAATTCATTCGTCCTTTTTTACGAAAATGTTTCGTACTTTACGAATAGTTTACGAATACGAACGATTACAAACGAAAGTACGAAATTTCGAGGATATTTCATAAAGTACGAAATTATTTCGTAAAAAAGTATGAAATGAGTTCGTAGTTTACGAAATGTTTAGGAATGAATTTCGCATTTTCGTTTGTAATCGTTCGTAAAGTACGAAATCCGTTCGTAAATGTTTGGTACTTTTTTACGAAAACGTATCGTACTTTATAAACCATGGGTTTAGTACTTTATGAACTATTACCAACGAAAATATCCCCACGAAACTTCGGGGAAAGTTTCGTAAACAGGACCGATGGAAGAATATCGGCTTCCATATTAAGCGCGTTCATAGACAATTCGTACCTACTTTTGGTTTTTCCATGAAAACTTGATGTCTTGATTGATGTCTTGATTGATGTACCATTTTTCAAGCTATTAGTTGACTCACTATTGGAATTCTAGGAAAATGGACTTATAAATTAAAATCTAATAATTGGTCTATTTTTTTTTAATAACTACTATGTTTCAGTCGCATTTTCATGACACTGTCCTAATTAAAATTTCATATCATTTTTTAGGTGTGTCTAAAAATTTCCAAATTTTAACATGACATTTATTTCATAATTAGAAAATATGCAAAATTTTATTTCATTCAGTTTCGACATTTACGGGCTGAGATATGCTCATGACAAATTTTACGTCAATCTGATTTTTTTTGCAGGTTTTTAATTAGTAAACCCAATGCCATTTCGATATGGACATATTTTTCCAGATGATATACATTTGTGTGCTTCCGTTGTGCGTAGGATGATCGAGCTTGAGGGCGAGTTACGATGCCTACAGAGGGATTTAGTTAATAGTGGGTTTTACCTCTATTACCGTAAGACCACTCAAAGTCGCGAACCTTCCCTCTCCAAACCCACACCATACTCAGAAGGCGCAAAGCAGCAAGCTGCGGCCATGTAACTTTCGGAAGCGGCTAACGGTACGTGCACGTGGGACTTACGTAGTTTACTACTTAATACTAAAAATAAGTAGTAAATTTTACTAAAAGTTGACCGTTACTACTCAAGTCAACGCAAAAGTAGTAAAAAACGTAGTAAATTTTACTACTTTTTGGTCTTCTTTTAGTAAAGTCAACGCAAATGTAGTATAAAATGTCGTAAATTTTACTACTTTTGCACTGTTCACCGTAGTGCAATTTTACTACTTTTACGCTGACTTTACTAAGACCTCATTTTTAGTAAAGTCAACGTAGAAGTAATAAAAAAAGTAGTAAAATGTACTACTTTTTTTACTACTTCTACGTTGACTTTACTAAGAAAACCACACTTTTAGTAAAGTCAACGTAGAAGTAGTAAAAAAAGTAGTACATTTTACTACTTTTTTTACTACTTCTACGTTGACTTTACTAAATTTCTCCTTTTTAGTAAAGTCAGCGTAAAAGTAGTATAAAAAATAGTAAATTGTACTACTTTTAACTGTACAAATTATGTCGATAAGTAGTAATTGTTTACTACTTTCGTTGTGATTTTTAGTAAAATTATGTTTGAGTTGGTAAAATTGGTAGTAAATAGGTAGGGTTTGTCGTAAATGTTTACTACTTTAAGATGTTTTTACTGAAATAAGTAGTAAATTGTCACTACTTTATAGGCGTTGACTAAGAAATTTTACTACTTTGAACAGTGTTTCCGAACCTAACTCCGAACCTAATTATTCTAAATTTTGATGTGAAATGAATTTTTTGCCCCGGTTACTAGTATTATTACTACTTTACTGAAATTATTCCTAAATGTGTTCGTAAATATTACACCGTGTGGACTTTTTTACTAACTTCATTAGTAGACCTGCAGTGTAGTTTTGGAATCTTGAGTAAGTTTGACCGAAAGCTACCCATTTAGAGCTGGCTGCATCAAAGCGTCTGTAGTTGGAGTAGGAGTTGTTGCAGCAGGACGAGCTTCCGGACCACCTGGTCGACGATTCGTTGCTCCCGGAGGCAGACTTCCTGCAAGATCTTCGGCTGCAAGTGGATTGTCCCAGATTTTGGCTGCAAGATCTTCGGCTGCAGGTGGAGTGTCCCAGATTTTCGGCTGTAGGTGGAGGTATGACGAGTGTGAGGTGTGTCAGTTTGATCTTATTCGGGTGCAGGTGCAGGTCAAGTGAAGGGCTGATATTCGTTTGCTGCATCTGGTCCTTCACCTTCTTCCTGTTAATCTGCAGGTGGAGTCCAGGCTTTCCCCAGCGGTGGCCTTAAGAAATGGAAAGTCTACTGAATGAAGATCCGCCCAGATTTGGTGAAGACATGCTTCCTCCCTTATTGTTGCTAAGTTGGGTCAGATTTGTAAGATGTAGATTATTATTTGTGAAGTTGGTAAGCTGGACAAAAGTTGGAAATGGAGAAAACAAATAGTAGCGTTGACGTTATGGTTCGACGAGAAGTCGAAATAAGTGTTTACAAACACCATTTTTCGAATATATTGATAGCATATTGTTTTGCTTAATGTCAATGTAGGTGACCGGGATGTTCAACGCTTCTTCAATATAGTCACTGATTTGAATGAAGAACCGATTTTGAATATGTCATTTACCACGGCCGAAGAAGTTGAAGAGTTCATTAAAACGTATGCGAGTGTTCATGGGTTTTCAGTTAGGAGAAGAGATCGGCAAAAAATAAGAAATGGTGATTGTGTGATGAGAAAGTGGGTTTGTTCAAGGGAAGGCGAGTGTTCTGATGGAACTGTGTTGACGTCCAGAAGTCGGGTTAGAGCATCTGTGAAGAGAGGTTGTAATTGTTTCTTCAAAGCGAGAGTGGAGGTTAATGGACAATGGAACTTCGTTGCAGTACAGTTGGAACATAATCATGAGATGGTGAGTGAAGGTTTGTCCTATTTCATGCGAGAAAGGCGACAAATTTCGGATGAAGATATCACTTTTATCCGTCGAATGCTTGACGTCGGATTTAGACAGTGTGATATTATGCGACTAGTTGTACACGCATCTGGAGGACACTCACGTGCCGGTTTTCTAATAAAGGACGTAAATAATCGGAAGCTTAAGGAAGAGTCTACTGGGGTTGTTAGTCGTTGTGATTCCGTCGTTGCATATCTCCTGTCTAGGAGGAATACTGACACTGGTATGGCCTTTGAAACATTTGTGGAGAATAATGAAGTTAGTCGCATATATTGGGCAGACAGTACCTCAATCACTGATTATGAGGCATTCGGCGATGTCGTAGCACTAGATTCCACGTTCAAGACAAACAAGTATGGAATGCAAATGGTGATTATCGTCGGTGTCAATAATCATCATCAAACGACTGTCTTTGGGTCTGCGTTGATGAGTAATGAAACTATTGCTGACTACACTTGGCTCCTGCGGACTCATACACAGATCATGGGCGGCAAACATCCGCTTAGCGTGGTCACAGACGCGGACAAAGCGATGATTGCATCTGTGAGAGAAGTATGGCCAATGTCAAGGCATAGGTTATGTCTTTGGCATTTTAGTCGGAACATAAACTGTCGTGTACAGGATCCTGCCTTACGAGCTCGTATTTCGTCATTCATGTATAACAGTAGACCAAGTGAAGAAGTCGAACAGGAGTGGTATGCTTTAATGACCCATACAGGGTCCATATCTGTTAGATGGCTACAACAGATATATGCATGCCGGCATATGTGGTGGCAGACATATCTTCAGGGTCATTTTTGGGCGGAGCTTAGAAGTACTCAACGCTGCGAACGAATGCACAGATATATGAAGGGATATGTGAACAACAAACATAGACTGCATGATTTCGTTCACAATTTGGAGCGTGCTGTAGCTGATCTACGTCACAAGGAGTACGAGGAGGAATTTAAGTCATTGCATAAGGAGATCAGGCCAATTACGATGTTGCACAGACTTGAGGAGGATGCTAGTCGATTGTACACCATGAGTTCTTTTCGTAAAGTTCAGTCCGAACTCATGAAGGAGTCGCGATTTTACGTGGAACATAGAGTTGATGGGAATATTGCGAGGATATACACTCTTTCGTGTTATGATGGTGAACATGGGTGCATACAAGTGTCATCAGCCAAGGCACTTGTCCAATTCAGCTGTAGTTGCTTACATTTTGAGACATTTGGTTTTCCATGTGCCCACCTATTCCATGTAGCCAAAGTTGAAGGTTTTTTGTCAATACCGAAGCATCTGGTAAACAAAAGGTGGACAAAGGCAGCAAAGAGTAATACTTATGAATGTCTCTCTAACCGTGAATACGGGGTTGATCGAGCTGATCTACGCCAAGGTATTCTAATGGCCGCATGCAGACGTATGTGTTTTTTGGCATCCCGATCTGACATAGCATCTCGGAAGCTCCAGAAAAGCATTCAATCATTAACGTTGGAGTTGGAGAAGAGTACCGTCGAAGATGAAGGTGGGAAAAAATTCCATGGTCGAGTCGCGTTTAATTTTGCTGACGAGAATCGTCGCGGGTTCGTCATTCATGGAAGCAACGAAGAATTTGGTATAGGGCCATCTCAACGACAGCCATCACGTCGGATCAATGCGGACAATGTAGGTAACGTATGTACTGATTCTTCTTCTGATTCTGAAGGTAATGTCCGCTATGAAGATAACTCAGTGTATGGACAGCATAATATGTAGGCTTAATTATAAAATTTCGTCAGCATTTCGGCAGAAACTGGACTATACATTCGCCTGTACATTCTGTGTTGCATTATCCATGTCAGCTATTAGGTTCTATTACATTACATGACCTTACAAAGTCTGCCAAAAAAGAACACAACAGTCCGTCAAGAGGTTCACCAACAGACTGGCGAAGATGTTACGGCTGCACAGCATGGTCAGGAAATGATACTTGGACACCGACGTTACTAAACAACTTCAGGAATCCATGTTGATGCAGCACTGCTCTCTGGGGGTTTGATCTTTTTGTTGACATCATCCTTAACTCTCTGCTGAATTCTTTTCCTAACGTCATTCCCTGGCCATTTTATCATGCTTACAACCAGCCTCAACCTATCAGCAACTCCTACAACCTAATTCACAATGATGAATGGCTGTCAACAACAGGTTCGTAACGGGGCATTTGCTACTCCGTGATGACTCAAAACGGCTTCGACAGTATTGCATGGAAAAAGAAATACCATACCACTTGTTCAGCGCCTTCCGGGGGTTCAGCCAATGTCATGAATTTCATGACATATATTCCACAGTCGTTTCTATACAATACAAAATCAGATTACATAGACAAATTGCCTTCATTGGTTAAGTTCAAAGAGAAATAGGTGAAGTTGAGGGACTTACTCATTTCCGGCAGCCATCTGGTCTGTCACGTTCGTCGGGCAATGTATTTTCCAGTTGCAAATGTCTGGTACTTGATACCCTTTAACCTTAGATTTTACCTTATTCTGATCCAATAGGACACTCACAAGCTGTAACACACGATGATGAAGGTCTGCTCTTCCTCCGATGTTGGACAATTTGTTATGGATTGTGTCCATAATGATGACTTGCTCTGTCCTGAATGAAATTATCTGTAACGCCCAATGTGATTCACGTAGGCAAACCGGAATAAATATCTGCACACGTTTTTTGGCAATAGTCCAGTTAAGACATTACAAGACATCCATGTAAATAGTTGGAACATATTACAACATTTTAATATGCAGATGTAGTAAATTGTGGGGATACTTACAAATTGCACTTCATGGTTTTTGCCAATGTGATTCTTGAAGTGCGCGTACAAGGCTGCGGCAGTTCCTTTGCTTATGACGGGCATTTTCGCAGCACTATACTGATAGGACGCCAGATTCTGTGATTCGCGTTCTCGGTTACCATCCTGTACATCACATTTCCAATGGATAAACCTTTGTAATCACTTACCCCTAACCAAGTGGGAAGGTACCAAATACTTTTCTTTTCTGGATCCACTCTACTCTGTAGCATAATGGCATGGAAATCTATAACCTGCATCATCTAAATGTTACTCATATAGAAGTCACCCTTACCCGTCAATAATGGAAGCAAGTAATATATTATGCAATCTTACATCATTAGATATCCATCTGTTTGGTAAAAGAGAAAGCATGGCCTGTCTATTAAGGTGAGCGGATTCCGTCATACAGCGTACGCAACGCAAAAAATGGCTTTCAGCCGCTCATCATCCCAATCTCGACACCGAGGCATTGTCCTACTGGTGTTTCTTGAGCTGCTATCATCAACAGACTTTTTGCAAGCATAAAACAACTGAAACCGGAATAACAAACGCAAACATTAACGATGTTTTGTACAGAGTAAACACTTCACTCTAAACTCAATAAATAAGCTAAACAAACACTTCACTATAAGATCTCACCAGCAGTAGATGAACGCAACCTCCTATATACTTTCCCTGATGACTTTTGAATGCCCTCACTTGACTAACAAGATTATCAAGCACGTGAGTGGCCCAGTCAAACTTACAAATTGCCTCGACATCCCGTGTGGCTAGAAGGTACTCCTTGTCAATATCGAAGGCAGTTGTCGGGCACAGATAGCATCCTACTATGAAAAGTACGACCTCCGCCTTCCAAAGGTCATCGGGAAAATCTCTTACGCTCATTGTACTTTCAACGGACTTCAGAGATATCTTCCCTCTCTTCAGGTGAAGTTTAAGTTCGTCCCGAACGGTCTCCATGTGACCACTAAATGGCACACCGACTTTCGTAGCAGGTAAGCCAATCAGGGCCTCAACATCAACAGACTGCATTCGGTGCTCCACACCATCAATTACCATTACCTTCTTAACGGGGTCGAACAACTTAAGACAACACTTCAACGCCTTGTGATGAACTTGCCTACTTGCCAAATGCAATAGCCCATTAAATCCTAAGTCAGAAAGGGCTGCCCGCTTCGCATCATTAAATGTATTCAGGATAGAAAACAACTTCCGCGGACTACACCTTGTATAAAGGTACTCCTGAGTAAACACACGTAGACTACCTCAATACTAGAATCATAATGACTCACAACAATGATGGTTCAACATTTACCTTGTCTTTACGCAGCCACTTCGCCTTCTCCTTTTTAGAAGAACCAGAAGCTGGTGTGTTGCCTTCATTAGGACCTTCTGGAGGGTGATCACCGAATGCCTCGGGTGAATTTTCTCCTGGCAATTCTGCAAATTCTTCTTCCATATCTGCACTTTCGATGAAATAACTAAAAAGGAAATCAACTAAACATCACAAACCGAATCAACGGAAACCATATCAAATCGAATTACACCCCACTCAAACAAAACAGAATTCAAACCGAACCCTAAATCACCCACGAAACCCACTCCATCACCCAGTACATCAGCCAGTCACACCAAAACACCCACGAAACCACGGAATCGAACACCCACTCCATCACCCACGAAACCACGGAATCGACCACCCACTCCATCACCCACGAAACCACGGAATCGAACACCCACTCCATCACCCACGAAACCCACTCCATCACCCAGTACATCAGCCAGTCACACCAAAACAACCACGAAACCACGGAATCGAACACCCACACCATCACCCAGTCCCACTCGAACCGAACACCCACTCCATCACCCAGCCCACTGTAACCACTACAAAACCGAAACCCAAATCTGTCACGAAACCTTAAACGACTACACACCCTCACGCACACTCGACCGACTCAACTAAACCAATAACGAAACCACAATGCAGAAAAAAACCCAACTTACCGCGTCGGGCGACCACCTAATATCCTACCCGTTCCAGCCCTAAACCGTAATGGCAGAAGAAAATGGTCGAGAAAGGGAGAGGACGACCACCTGATGTCCTTGTCGTCCAAACCAGGAGACCCGCCTCCACTTCCACAGCAACGGCGAACCAAACGGAAAGAATGGGTTCGGAGAGGGAAGGAAGACGATCGGCGGCGGGAAGGAAAACGTCTTCGAACGAAATGGAGGAATAATTTCAGTAAAGTAGTAATAATACTAGTAACCGGGGCAAAAAAGTCATTTCACATCAAAATTTAGAATAATTAGGTTCGGAGTTAGGTTCGGAAACACTGTTCAAAGTAGTAAAATTTCTTAGTCAACGCCTATAAAGTAGTGACAATTTACTACTTATTTCAGTAAAAACATCTTAAAGTAGTAAACATTTACGACAAACCCTACCTATTTACTACCAATTTTACCAACTCAAACATAATTTTACTAAAAATCACAACGAAAGTAGTAAACAATTACTACTTATCGACATAATTTGTACAGTTAAAAGTAGTACAATTTACTATTTTTTATACTACTTTTACGCTGACTTTACTAAAAAGGAGAAATTTAGTAAAGTCAACGTAGAAGTAGTAAAAAAAGTAGTAAAATGTACTACTTTTTTTACTACTTCTACGTTGACTTTACTAAAAGTGTGGTTTTCTTAGTAAAGTCAACGTAGAAGTAGTAAAAAAGTAGTACAAAAAAGTAGTACATTTTACTACTTTTTTTACTACTTCTACGTTGACTTTACTAAAAATGAGGTCTTAGTAAAGTCAGCGTAAAAGTAGTAAAATTGCACTACGGTGAACAGTGCAAAAGTAGTAAAATTTACGACATTTTATACTACATTTACGTTGACTTTACTAAAAGAAGACCAAAAAGTAGTAAAATTTACTACGTTTTTTACTACTTTTGCGTTGACTTGAGTAGTAACGGTCAACTTTTAGTAAAATTTACTACTTATTTTTAGTATTAAGTAGTAAACTACGTAAGTCCCACGTGCACGTACCGTTAGCCGCTTCCTGTAACTTTCTGTTATCTCCGGTTCGAGTCTTGATACTACTCACAAGGCCATGCATACTGTACGCCGTACCAACAAACGAAATGTTGAAATGTGATGAAGCATTTACTGTAATTAATGCAACAACTGTAATCAAGCAGAATGCTGCAAAGCGACCAAAGTTAATTTTACATTTTTGGGTTCGTGTTTTCAATAAAAAAATTGATGACCAACGACTTTAATATTTCCACCTGCTCGTCATTTCACATACGTATTTTCTAGTGGGGTCATTGTCTGTTCTTGATTGGATTGGTGAATATGTTTTTTTTATATGTAAAAATCATAAAATTCGAATAAGTTTTGAAAATAATGGAACACACAGTTACGTAATTAACTTTTAGGGGAAATCTTATCACTAGAATGTCCAATCCCGACACGGTACGACGATTCACGTGGCCTCTTACTGTATTTTTCTCCCTTCTCTTAGGGAATTTCCTTCTAATTTTTGCTATAAAATGAGGAAGAGAAGTGAAAGATTGTCTTTAACACAAACCACAACCACGACAACTACAGAGAGGCCAAAACGATGGTCAGCTCTTGCAAATTCCCACACATACTGTCCATGACCACATTGCTGATCCTCGTAGCGGTGCACCCGGACTCATCCCCAGCTGCGGCCGTTGCTCCTTCTTCGGAGGCCTACGCCCTTCTCGAGTGGAAGTCCCAGCTCCCAAACCAGAGCCGAGCTCTCTTGTCCTCGTGGAACGAAAGCAGTACCGCGGACCTTTGTTCCTGGAAAGGCCTCACCTGCGACGCTTGGCAAAGTGTCACTGGCCTCAGCCTTTCCCACGTCGCCATCAATGGCACACTTCAAGGTCTCAATTTCTTATCTTTGCCCAACTTGACTACGATTGTGTTCAGCAACTGTTCGCTTTCCGGAGGCATTCCCTCTTCCATTTCCAACCTTTCCAAGCTGACCACGTTCGACTTGGGCCTCAATAGTTTTTCCGGTGGCTTTCCTGCTTTCCTCGGATACATAACATCCCTTCAGTACCTCAGGTTGTCAGATAACTACTTCTCCGGCACCATTCCTGGATCCATCACAACCCTCACCAATCTGACCTACCTAAACCTCATTGCAAACGAATTCTCCGGGGATATCTCCTCTCTCATCAGACTTACCAAGTTAACCCAGTTGTACCTCTCAAACAATAACCTCTCCGGTTCTATCCCTTCGGAAATAGGCAACATGAGCGGCTTGGTAAAACTCTGGCTTCAGCAGAACCAATTCAACGGACCCATCCCTTTCGAGATTGGCAAATTGGGTCCCCTATTTGAGATCGACCTCTCCAACAACCATCTCAATGGATCCATTCCTAAGGCAGTCGGCAATCTAACTGGCTTGAACTACCTTTACTTCTTTGGCAACCGACTTTCCGGCTCGATTCCCATGGAGGTTGGGAACATGCAACATCTCATTCATTTCCAACTGCTGGCCAACGAGTTGTCTGGTCCGATCCCAGCATCCATAGGCAACATGACTGCTCTGAGATCCCTAATGCTTCGAAGCAATTATCTGTCAGGTACTATCCCTCCGACAATAGGAAAATTAAGTGTCCTGACTGTTCTATCTCTAGCGTCTAATAATCTTGGGGCTACGATCCCTCCGACAATAGGAAACTTGAGCTTGTTACAGCAACTAGACTTGTCCCAAAACAAGTTGGCCGGTCCTGTTCCTGGTGAAATCGGAAAATTAAGTGCCCTGACTTATCTATCTCTAGCGTCAAACAGTCTTGGGACTATGCTACCTGTAGAGATGAGTAATCTTACTTCTCTGAGTATTCTTCAGCTAGAGAACAGCTCCTTCACTGGCCACCTACCATCAGATATATGCAGGGGCGGTCAGCTCGCATACCTATCTGCTAGTGATAATAATTTCACCGGGCCACTTCCACTGAGCTTTAGGAACTGTTCCAGCTTGTACAGAGTGAGGCTTCAGAATAATCAGCTTACTGGGCCTCTGATGGAGTCTCCTGGAGTTTATCCAAACTTGAATTACCTTGAGCTCAGCAACAACTGGCTTCATGGAAGTCTGCCAACAAATTTCTCGGCGTATGTAAACTTGACTAGCATGAAGCTCTCTAAGAACAATTTCTCCGGTGAGATACCACCTGGACTAGGAAGCATGGCTCGCCTACAGTTGCTTGACCTGTCGGATAATCATTTGAGCGGAGAGATTCCGGATGAACTTGGGAAACTCAGTTTGCTATTCGATCTTAACTTGGGCGACAACCTTTTGGTTGGTTCTGTTCCTACTGCGGTCGCGAAACTATCTGCACTTAGAAGACTCAACCTTGCTGGCAACAACCTCGGTGGTCCAATTCCACGTGAATTGAAGGCCTGCCGGATTCTCGAGCACCTAGATTTTGGCAGTAATAATCTCGCGGAGAGAATCCCAGCAGAGATAGGGAATTTGCAAGACCTTCAATACCTTGATTTCAGCTATAACCTTCTGATCGGTGAAATACCAGTCCAACTTGGCAATCTAATTAATCTAGAAGTGCTGAATCTCTCCCACAATCGGCTGACCGGCTCGTTGCCGTCAACTTTCCGTGGCATGTATGGTTTGACAGCCATCAATGTATCCTATAATCAGTTGGAGGGACCACTGCCGGACATCCCGGCCTTTCGAAATGCATCATATGATGCAGTCAGAGGTAACAAAGGGCTTTGTGGCAACATTAAATTCCTCGTTCCTTGTTCAGCGTTGAAACCCCGTCAATCTGAAGGGAATGATGGAAGGAAGAGGTTTTTATTGAAATCATTGGTTCCCCTCGGTTGCGTCATCGTTCTGTTTGTCATTTTAGGAGGTTTGTTTATGATGTTCAGAAGATCTAATAACACTAGGAGTGCCCCAGATGAACCAGGGAATGAAAGCGTGTGGATGATATGGAGCTATGACAGTGCGATGGCATATAAGAGCATCATAGAGGCCACGGAGAACTTCGACGACAAGTATTGCATCGGTGTTGGAGGACAGGGGAGAGTTTATAGAGCCAATATTGCTACAGGTGAAGTATTCGCGATTAAGAAACTCAAACAAGATCCAGATGCCAAAATGATGAGCCGGAAAGCTTTCGATCGGGAAATCCATGCTTTGACTGAAATCCGGCACCGCAACATCGTGAGGCTTTACGGATTCTGCTCCAGCCGGCAACACACCTTCCTGGTGTATGAATATCTCGAGCCAGGAAGCTTAGAGAGCATTCTTAAAGATGGCGAGAGGGTCAGACAATTTGATTGGGGGAAGAGAGTGAATGTCGTGAAAGGAGTTGCAAATGCCTTGTCCTACTTGCACCACGAATGCAACCCAGCTATAATTCACAGGGATGTATCGAGCAAGAACATCTTGCTTGATGACGAGTGGGAAGCTCACATCTCCGATTTCGGAACGGCTCAGGTGCTAAATTCTGATACATCCAGTTTGACGTCATTTGCCGGGACTTATGGATATGCTGCACCCGGTATTGTTGCTTCATCCTCATCATTCCTCCTGCGTCACTTAAAAAAAAATTGACTTTTAATTTGATTTATTTGTTATTCTAAAACAAACTTCTGTAGAGATGGCCTACACGATGAAAGCGACGGAGAAGGGCGACGTGTACGGTTTTGGAGTGGTCGCGCTTGAAGTGTTTCTGGGACAGCATCCGGGGAATCTTATCACTTCTTGTTTCACCTCTGGGGCAACAGACTCTTCATGGCAGAGTTTATTTCTGCAGGACGTGTTGGACGGAAGAATTTCTTATCCAGACAGGGAAGTAGTTGAGGAGGTGGTCCTTGTGATGAAGATGGCCTTCTCATGCATAAGCGTCTCGCCTGAGGACAGGCCGAGCATGAGACAGGTTTCCCAGGGGCTTTCATCTCAGAGAAATCTTGCAATCCCCACAGTATTGAACGACGCGACACTAGACAAACTGTTTGATTTCCGGGGCTTCAATTGCTAAACTAGCGTTCCTCTGGATGTGAAATTATAGAATCTTGTCTAATATATTTGAGCCCTTCGCTCAGATAATTTAAGAATCGACCTCTTCCATGGTTGAGGTTCTTGGGGATGCCTAAGATTCTTACTAAATTTAAACCAGCATATGATCGAGCGGACGACCACTGCTGGTTTTGAATTTTATCTCTCCACTGTCATAATTCCATCGATTCTTTTTATGGCCTTTCCAAAAAGCAATTGGGTACATATTTGGCGTAATCACCATCTGCCTCGCGTTTGGTCCGGGAGTTCAACATCTACGAGCGGTTGGGAAACCGTGGACGGTGGCGTTCTGGTAAGCGTGGCACCTGGAGCTTCTCGCATGTGAAATTAAGTTGGTTCGCTTCTAAAAGAAATAGCAGCCAAAATGTGCTAATTTGATGAAGAGGCAGAGGATGAGGCTGCGCTTGCTTGTGGAGAAGCTCGGGAATAATTCTGTTGTAAGTTTACTCGCGTTGTTCAAGTAAACTTTCGATTCTGCCTATTTGTTATTGTCCCAATTTGTTTTCAGTTTGGCCTTTTGGGATTCAGTTCCAACTATCTTAACCAAAAATGAGTCTCCAAAAAAAAAAAAAAAAAATCAAAAGACGAGCTCATGCGGCTTCATGCCTGCCTTGAGGGAGAACCTCGCTCCTAGGTATGTCTTCAAGTCCTGGACGCCTTCAATAGACTTGAGCAACGGGGCATCAACCGATTTCTGGTCCTCTTTCTTCACCTCCGGCCGCGCATTCTTCTCCTACATATGGTCAAAGGATACTGGCTTTAGACAGAAAAGCTACTTCCTAAAAATGCAAGCAGATCAGTTCAAAAATCCAAGCAGAAAACCAGCCTCTTTCTAGGCTTTGAAGAACTCGCCTTCCCTTTTCTTTTTCTTTTTCTCGACTTGTTCGTAAAATATTTTTCATCATATTTATCAACATTGACTCCAGAGGTGTCGACCTTGGTGGTGGTTGCGATCATATAAGATTGGTTTCCTCGCCTCAGAGGGACGCCGTTGATCTGGAAGTCGCCTCACACAAGCAAAACAGGCTCGTAAACACATACATTGCTTCTTGCTGACCTACTTAAAATGTTCCGACTCTTACAACATAACGGAGATAGAATAAAAATCCAGTGAAATAATTACTGCATGGGGCAGGTGAACTGTAGGCAATGAAAAACAAAGCCAGAGAGCAATGAGATGATAATTCACTAGATTAATAACTAAGAAAGAGAGACAATAACTTAAAAAATTGAATCGATCAAACTTAATTCTTTAGAAGGAATCCATTTGAAAGATCCTGAGAATGCATGGAGAAAAGAGAATCCATCTGTCCGCTTAACCGAGAAAACATCAGCCAGGATGCAACTTAATCCATCAAGCACAAAGATTACATAACCTAAGCGAGCCGCCGCAACATATATCAAATCCAGGAAAATGAAATAAATAGAAAAAAAAATTACCAGTGATCAGGAGTAAACCCGATGAAAGCTGCTCAAGGAATACCACTCTTTCCTTTAAATCTACCAGCAAGGATGATGAGCACAGTCCCGGGAGTAATGGCTTGCCCTGATAGAATGTAAGCAGGATCGTTTCATGTCACAATAAACAATAAAAAAACAACGCAACCGAGAGAAAAATATCTACAAAGAAAACCGGCCGAAGCTTGGGGGGCCTTGGTTTGTGCTTGTCAACCAGCGGCTTCTTGATATCATCAGCCAGATAGTACTTGGGCGGCTTTTCAGCAGCAGTGACAGGCTTTGGCTTGGGATCGTGGCGAGGCAATACACCATCGTTCTTCGCTTTGATCGCCCACAAACCCCTCCTGTGTTACATCTGCGACCTCGAGTAACTTCCCAACCCGCCTGATTAGTTCCAGGTTCAGGCTAACCTTCGTCGCTATCTCGACCACTGTCTGTCCTACTTACAAGAATCACATAACTTCAAACTTCACTCTCACTATCAACAACCCATAATTTTAAAGGACCCATATTCCCAATAACCATTTGCAAATACATGGAAAAATCGATCCCAGTCAAATGGGCAAGCCAATCATTTCGGTGAATCATGCACACTTCTCGCATGTGTGTGGGCTGAGAGATTATCACACTTCTCGTCCTCCCTCCACGAGGCAACTTTAGGGCCAGTGATAGAGAAGGAGTGCTTAAAATGAAGCAAGGCATGTCTCTGGTCGGGATGACATGAGAATGAAGAAGTGGATGGTGAAGTCATGAGGAGGTGGTTGGGATGACAAGCAAGTAATAAGAAGCAGAGGATGATGATTCCTGCACTCATTTTTGAGAAAATCAAAGGAAAAACAAAATGAAGACAGAGACTCTGCAAATACGCAATGGTGGAATTTCGGTCGATACTTATATTAAGCGGGAAGAGGATATTCCTCGACGGGTGAAATTCACCCGTTTATGAATTATCCTCGAGATTTCATAAAAAAGTATGAAAATATTTTGTAAAATATTCCAAAATTTCGTTCGTAATCGTTCCTAAAGTACGAAACCCCGTTCATAAACGTTTTGTAAAGAACGAAACTAGTTTGGTAAAAAGTATTAAACGAGTCCGTACTTTATGAAATGTTTACCAACGGATTTCGTACTTTCCTTTGTAAAGTACGAATCCCGTTCATAAACGATTCGTAGTTTAGGAACGGGTTTCGTAGTTTACGAATAATTACCAACCAAAGTACGAAATCCATTAGTAAACGTTCCATTGTACTTTTTTACAAAAACGTTTCGTACTGTACAAACCGTTAACGAACGGGTTTCGTACTTTACGAACAATTACAAACAAAAGTATGAATAGATTTATAAACATTTCGTACTTTTTTTTATAACATATCCCGAAGTTTCGACGTAAACAGGTGGAAAATTCCACCGATGGAAGAATATTCGCTTCCATATTAAGCGCGTTCATTCACAATTCTTAGCTACTTTTGTTTTTTCCATGAAAACGAGTGATGTCTTAACTAATTCTATCCGACCTATTAGATGTACCATTTTTCAAGCTAGTTGACTCATGAGTCTCTAGTGGGAGACTCGAATCGTGTCTACATACTTAAAGCCAATGTGGCTTTTGTTCCCGCACAAAACTGCGGTCGCCAATAAACTACACAGCAAGAACAAAGGAAATTGAAAAGAGATCACTTACCGAAAGCGACCACCAATGCTCTAAGCGTCTGAGAATGATTGTCTTGTCTTATTACAGTTTACGTTCCGTCTATATATATGCATACACCTGCAACAACTACCGGCACATGCGCAAATTCAGGGACAACCGATGTCTTTGTTACATCTGGCGACCTCATGCTTCCTTCGACACCATGTTTCCCGCAACATCATGCATTCTTCGACCAACAGCCACACTCCCATCGATCAAGCACCTTGTTTCGACTTCCCAAGGCATTCTTCATCGAAGCCTAAAATGTCTTTTACTACCAATGCTCTGTATTGTTCTTCGCTTCTGTAAACAACAAACGTTTTACCACACCGGCTTGATTATTTCTATAAAGCCGACGGGTTACGGAAGTTTGATAAGTTAACAAAATAAAAAATTTGCTTTATAATATATACGGATATAGAGACAATTTTAACAAAAAAGTTTGAGTTCCTTTTGGTCGTTTCAAAGGTCCCACCTAAAACACCACATTTAAGAACTAATCATAATCTATATTTCATGTTACCTGGTAGAATAAATCTAGATATTAATCTTAATTTTTTTTTACGAATGATCAAATATATATATAAAAATATTATGAAATCTATAGTGATTAGTGTTGACAAAAATCAATTACTGCTTATGATGCTTAAAGTTTTTTTTATGTTAATTTGTGATAAGGCACTCTTCCAGTAGTAAGTTTTCTTCCCTCGTAGAAGGATAATCTATATCTCCACTGCATCATACTTGCAAGAGGTCGTCGAGTCCCACGTAACGGCATCCCTGGATAATCTATAGTAACTCAGGCATAATACAGACCAGAAGGTTTTGTACTATAGTAACTCAGGTACAATACAGACCAGAAGGTTCTGTATGGAAGTAGCTGAGGCACAATACATACCATAAGATTTTGTATCGAAGTAGCTGAGGCACAATACAGGCCACAAGGTTCTGTATCGAATGTGTTAACCCTTTATAGCTCAGATCAAGAGATTTTGTACCAAAAGCGTTAACCTTTATCACGGAAGGGGTAGCACAGACCATCGGGTTCTATACCAAAAGTGTGTCAATCTTTAACAAACTAAAATGGTTCCTCTTATAAATGACTTGAATTAAGCACATACTGTTAACTTCTGTATAGGGGTGATTAGTTGCACACGTTGGTGTGACTCACAAAAATAATGTTTGGTTGGACGTTCTCTGAGGCGATGTCTTTTCCTGCACAGCAACCTGCCGTGACTTCCTTCTAGACTTTTCACTCCGGTGCGTCTCCACCTGCTAAGCTATCAGCTGCGACTTCCCGTGCGCGATCCCTCAAGATCTCGACTGAGCATACCCAACGCCTTTGCCCTAGGCTTCTCCTGCGTGGTTCCTTGACTAAGCATACACAACACCTTTGCCTAATGCTTCTCCTGCACACACAGAACACTACACCACAGAAGCCGGCTAGTCCCTCACCTTCTGTGCTCTTGGGGTTCAGCCTTTCTTTCCGGCCAACTGTATGTTACCCACGTCAACCATCTGTGTCACGCTTCTAACAACGTCTCCTGCAGCTTCCAACCGAGTCACTCGTGGCCCCCGAGCCGCTCTACCAGAAGGTTTCACCAACGATGCAGCCTTCCGTAGCTAGTGCTCCTCGTGTGTGACTAGCTCAAACTCGAACAAAAGAATCTACAAACACTCAGTACACGCTCTCAGAATAATACGAGAATAATAATGCTCAAATTATTAGAGAGCGTGGCTTAATGATCCTATTAATACAAATATAGTCTAAGTAAAAGGTGGAAGGTAATCTTCACGATCTGTAGAAATATAAACATAGGAATCGGATAAAAATATAATATATAATTTACCATTTCGTCAATCCCATAACACATATTCGTTTAGGTAATTGATATTATCAAATAGCATCAAGATATGATATAATTCCCATGAATACTGCGGTACGGAAGGTTGGTGCTGAATCTGATTAGCAACTTTTCGGAAATGGAAATAATGAAAGATTTATCTTTCATATGAATAAAGATCGATGCCATTCTGTTTAGGACACTAAAATAAATGTATCTAGACAAATGGTGATGATTAGCATTCCAAATAACAGTCATTTTGTTGTCATATAACACCACAGAAGGTTGTATACAACCTTGCAAAACGTTACCATAAATAGGAGATTATATTTCCTTTAATGAGAAATATAATTCCTTTAATGAGTAAAAGTTTTACTTCTGTTACACAAAAGGTCAAAGCTCATCATCAAAACATATATCTAACAAAAGGAATTGACTTAACTTTACCCTCTCACGCGTAAGGATGCAACTTCCATTGGACATCGCTCGGCCGCGTCGGAATGGAATTTTTTTTTCTCTCGTCTCCACTTGATCGTGAACAAATATTTCGTGAGGGTCATGGAAAAAAATTCACACAATATTTACCGAATATTAGATGATCCGTAAAATCTTTTGGTAAATTTTTTAAGTTACCTTTCGATGGGAACTTTATTATATATTTACAGAAACCAAAATTGTAACTTTGTTGGGAACTTTATTATACTTTATTGTAGTGTCGACTATGAAATATACACAACAAGAATTTCAATTGTAGAGTCGTAATTTTTCTAAGACAAAAATATAATGTCTACTCATGGAAAGGTTGCCTGACAGCATGATAACATAAATTGTGACAAACTACGCAAACATTACAATGTAAGTCCAAAGTGTCGGACATAGAAACTAACACATTGACAACACTAGTAAGCTCTTCTTGTGATTTTTGGTAGTGGAGATAGTATTTTCTTGTCGATAGACTTATTATTACAAGCAGTCATTTCAAATTTCATGGCAGTGGGTGGATAGTAATTTGATGGCCTTGGGCTGACCAGGCATACTCCAATTAGGGATGCTCGTAATGTCATTTGTCGTGGTACTCGAGAGCTAATGATATTTGCGTTTAAAAAGGGTGTGTCTGAAAAGGATGTGCCCCAAAATCATAGGGACGCTTGTATTGGTTTCCACATCCCCCATTTTCACTGTTTAGGCTGCTCCCCTTTTTGCTCATTTTTCCACAGAAGGGGTGGTGGGGTTAACTTGACTTTGCCAGAGGGATGAGAATTCCTTGCAAAATATATATATATACGGAAGCGGCTAACGGTACATGCACGTAACGCTTACGTAGTTTACTAATTAATACTAAAATTTGTAGTAAATTTTACTAAAAGTTGACCATTACTACTCAAGTCAACGCAAAAGTAGTAAAAAACGTAGTAAAATTTACTACTTTTTGGTCTTCTTTTAGTAAAGTCAACGCAAATGTAGTAAAAAAATGTCGTAAATTTTACCACTTTTTAACTGTTCACCGCAGTGTAATTTTACTATTTTTACGCTGACTTTACTAAAACCACATTTTTAGTAAAGTCAAGTCAAAAGTAGTAAAAAAGTAGTAAAATTTACTACATTTTTTACTACATTTGCGTTGACTTTACTGACAAAACCACACTTCTAGTAAAATCAACGAAAATGTCGTAAAAAATGTAGTAAATTTTACTACTTTTTTTACTACTTTTGGGTTGACAGAAGACAACCTTCATGAATATCTGGTTCCCTACTAGCGAGCGTCTTCTCCCTGCCAGGACACTTGCCTCATTTATTCTTTCCTCGCTACCTCGGTCGTAGTGTGACGTCTTTATTTGTTTATGTATTTGGTATACATAAATATGGTGTAGTGGTCTGATTTCCGAGGGTATGCCCTCGTGCTCTTTGTACAGATTCTTTTCTTTTGGGTTATAGAGTATTACTTATCAAAAAAAATTGGAGGGAATTTTTCGACGAGAAATAATTTCCTGAGCATCCATCCAAAAGAAAAGGCCTAAGAGAAGGATGAATGTTGTTAAGGCTTTTAGATACATGGCGGTGGTATTTGTTGATGCCCGCTTGGCACATATGGTATACGCGCTACGTAAGCTAAAGTTCCTTATGTGATAAGAGAAAGCTTAAAATTCTTATGAAGGTTGGACATAAGCCAACCTTCCCAACTGTAAATCCGTGCTACTGTTATGTTCGATCACGTATCCGTGATCAGATTCGCGTTACGAATAACACAATCAACATGAAAGAACTAACTGAATTACAAAACGACCTACGGTGTTGTAATGGTCTTTTGCACTCTTACCGAGTGTTTATGCTGTCTGAATCTAAAAAAAGAAGCATCTACATTCATGTTACACTGTTGAATTTAATTGTGAATACTTCTACCAAATCGAAAAGATTTATGGAAAGTGAATTCGATTTGAAAGCACTAACTCAATGCCTTTACTTAGTGCAATGTGGGTCATCTAAATAACCCTCATCTCACGCTATTAATGGGGGGTCGTCCTCATCGGAGACCGACTCGAGAGTAAAAAAGGGATCGACTTGACTTTGCCCCCTCACTCATATCATTTCGACGTTGATGCTTCTTGTCTCGCAATCAATCAATACATCAAAAGACGGAACAATCGGCTTTACTCTTTCCACATACTCCAGTGGGATCAACTTTTTTAGTAGAACAAAAAATTTGGGCTCAAAAATTTATTTTTACTGCTTCCACTATCGCCCACAAACCCCTTCTGTGGTACATCTTCCCAACCCCCCTGATTAGTTCCGGGTTCCTTTTATGTTAAGCGCGTTCTTTCGCAATTCTTAGCTACTTTTGATTTTTCCATGAGAACGAGTGTAGATTGATGTCTCGACTGACTCTAACCGAGCTATTTATTGGGATTCTAGGGAAATGGACTTGCCATTTCTGAAATGATCGCACCTTGGGCCGAGATCATAGACTTCCTTATCATTTATGCTGAACGCAGACAACCTTCGAGAAATAACTCGACGAGGGGTGCTGTAGAATCTCGAAGCTGTCATATTTCTAAAGCCCGCCATGTTCGGCAACTGACATGACGGACAGACTGCCATGAGATAATTTCTGAAAAATTGATGCGGCATTCGAATGACAAATAAATTCTGCTATTTCAACATTGAGGAAGTGGCTTCATAAGTTTTACATACTTTAAGTCTACACGGAGTCGTAATTTACAAAATTTGAACTGGCAAACATAAAATATCAAGTTATGGACGACATGACCATTCGGACTAGCCAGAGTGGCCTTCCTATTTCCAGCACCATGTATCCCAACGATATCCCTATCCCCATTCCAGTCCCAAAACCCAACGCCACATAGTTCCACTCCAGCCACCCTCCGCCCTCCTCTTCATCGTCCTTTCCTTCCGGCGGTGGCTGTGCTTCTTTGTTTGCCGGACCGCACGATCTCATGAGCGAACTCCCACAGAGTCCGAAATTTCCTTGGAACGAACCATTTGGGAAGGTGTTGAAGTGTCCTCCCAGTGGTATAGGCCCTGTGAGGTTGTTCCTTGAGAGGTCCAAATATCCTAGGGATGACAGTTTCACTAATTCATTTGGAATTTCTCCCATCAAATGGTTAGAAGAGAGATCTAGCGAATCCAAATTTGTCAAGTTCCCAACGGATGGAGGGATGGTCCCGCTAAAATGATTACGAGAGAAATTCAAACTTATGAGTGATTTGAGTAAACCAATACTTTGAGGAATCTCTCCATGAAAATGGTTACTCGATAAGTCGAACATTGCAAATAGAACATTGATCTTTCTCATATCTTCCTCGACTCCTTTCAAGTCGATCAACACCCTGTAATATATCGACAAATCTCTTAAATAGATCACCGTCGGGTAATATATCGGAGGACCACCTCTAAAACCCATATATTGGTTGGAAAAATCATCAATATCGTCTCGAGTCATGGCAAGCAACCCACTGATGAATTGCTCTGATATATTACCCTCAAAATTATTGTTGGAGAGGTCCAGGATGCACAGCTGGGCAAAGTTATGAGTTTCCTTGGAAATAATGACATGGTCATGGAAATTGTTGGATCTTAAACTGAGTATCTTCAACGGAAGGTTTCCCAACCAACTGGGAAATGAATCCACTATGTTGTTGTTGCCAACATCCAGTGCTTCCAATTCCTTACAATTCGATAGAGATCTAGGCAACGGCCCCCCGAATTGATTTTTGCTGAGATCAAGTGACGTCAACCAAGTTCCTTCCTGAAAAATCTCTGGAATCTGACCGCCAAACTCATTCTCACGTAGGTTCAAATAAAAAAGACCGGCGGTGATATTTCCCAGGCAGTCGGGCAAGGTGCCCGTGAGACTATTATTTGACAAGTCTAGAAACATGAGACTGGTGGCGTTGCATATCAGTGAAGACATGTTCCCAGAAAAATAGTTATTGGAAACAAAATAGAACTCTGTGGAATAAGAAGGAAGCGGAAGGGGTCCTTCAAATTTATTGTCCGACAAAAAAATATAATCCAAAGAAGCCGATCGGAGAAAGATGTCCGTGGGCCACTGACCTTCAAAGTAGTTGTCCTGCAAATTAATATAAGAAATGGATGCCATGGATAACCAAGTGGGAGGAGCACCGTTGATGCTGTTATTACTGACATCAAGATCCTGCAAAGATGTGCAGTTCGCCAAGGAGGGTGGTAACTGCCCACTCAAGAAATTGTCTCGCAAGGATAACCCTCGTAAATTGGTAAGATTACCCAGACACTGAGGTATAACACCCCCCAAATTATTTCCTATTAAGCTCACGTCGGACAGAAAAGTTAGTTGGCATATGGACGGAGGGATGCTTCCTGGGATGATATTGTAACCAAGAATCAATTCCTCCAATGTATCGATTCCGATGCTCCATAGCCAGTCGGGTATCTCCTGAATCATGTTTCCCCGGAGGTATAGAATTCTCAGTTCCTTTGAGCGCGACAAGAAGGAAGGGAACATGCTCAAATTGCATCTTTCCATACGCAATTCCTGGAGATTCAGCAATGAGAACCCGTGGTTTGAATCCTCGCCCGAAATGGATAGCCCGGATAGATCGATCGACTGGAGATCCTCTAAGGTTGATAATATCCCCAAGTCGAACTCACCGGTGAAATTGTTATATGATAGGTCCAGATGAATCAATCGGGAGAGATTTCCGATTGAATTGGGAACTGCTCCCGTGAATAAGCAACCCCCGAGGGACAGGTAATCAAGTCTGGGACTCCAATTGGATTCGGGAAGGGTGCCGGTTAGATCGTCATTCCATTGTAAATCAAGAACATGAACATTTGGCAGTCCAAAGATTAATTCATGAAATTTCCCTCTCAACGAACAACTAGAAAGGTTTAGGGAAATCAAAGAAGAAGAAAAGTTCATAAAGAATGTAGGAGCGACCGTGGACATAGTGACAGACCCGAGATTGAGTTCCTCCATCTGAGTTAGATTCCCAACGAGCAGTCTCATGGTATGATCTTGCATCTCCAGTTGATAATTATCAGAGAGATCGAGGGAAACCATCTTTGACAGCAGTGAGATTTCTCTTGGAAGGATGCCTGAAATGCTCGAAGAGGAGAGATCAAGGCATGTCAACTGCGTGAACACGCCAATATCAGGTGGGACTTTAGAACCAAGGAGGTCATCTCCCTGAAGGATGAGACGACAGAGGTGGCGAAGAGAAAACAGGGGACTCCTGGAATCGATGGAGCCTCGAAGCCCGGCACTAGTCAAGTCGAGGCCCACGACGTCGCTAGTAGAATTGTCGTAGGTGACACCCTCCCACGAGCAGCAATCCTCGTCCTCCCTCCACGAGGCAACTTTAGGGCCAGTGATAGAGAAGGAGTGCCTAAAACGAAGCAAGGCATGTCTCTGGTCGGGATGACATGAGAATGAAGAGGTGGATGGTGAAGCCATGAGGAGGTGGTTGGGACGACAAGCAAGTAATAAGAAGCAGAGGATGATGATTCCTGCACTCACCCCTGAATTTATCTTTTTATCGAAGGATCAGAAAAAAATGAGTCCGAATCTCTGCGGGAATGATTTGAAACATCCAAAATCAAATAAAGTCAGGTGCTGATGAGCACATTGAAGAATCCAAAGGCCAAAAATAATCGATCAAACGAAGGAAATAAAAATAAAAAAGGTATGGACAAAACATTCTTCTTATGATATTTTTGTGTTTTGGAGGTTGGTCGGTGCGTGGAGCACCGAGTATGGCATGGAAAATTACTACCCCTTACTAACTAGGTTCGTGAAATCATGACAAATTTCGTTCACTTCTAGGAACCACATGTCTAAAGGTTAGTATTTCATGAAAATGTTTGGTACATTACGAAAGTTTAACTATTCGTTTTTCGTACATTTATACGTGTCCATTAAAAATGTCTAGTAAATGGCCGTACAGATGTACACAAAAAATACGAAGCCCATCGGCTTTCGCACATTACAAGATTTTTACTATACGTCTTTCATAATTTTTACTAACGACGTTTAGTAAAAGGTTGAACGAATGTACGAAAAATGTACGACACCCATCGGCACATTACGAAGCAGGGGGACAAAATGTACTAAAAATTAAGCATGTAGTTTTACGAAACATTGCCGAATGACTAGTTTATTGACTATACGTCAAGTTTACTGGATTTTAGCCACTCCCTGAGTATGGCATGCAAAATGACTACCCGAGTGGGCATCTATCAGACATGGTCACGGACATGACCACGATCACAACCATGATCATGGACATATGGGCATGAACCCTAAACCCACCATCACAGAAATGATTCGGTGACGCATGCTGATCACCACCATAGACGAATCAGGTCCAGCTCTGCAGCTACTCGGCAGCCATACCCAAAACAGAGCCAGAAGCCACGTCGTAATATCAATGTGCAAGGTGCATATCTGCACCAGCTTGGGGACTCGATCCAGAGCTTTAGAGTGATCGGGGGTGTGATTATATGGATAAAACCAGGGTGGAAGATTGTTGACTTGATATGTACCCTATTGTTCTCGGTGGTTGTCCTTGGTACATGGATAAGGATGCTGCAGAACATCCTCGAGGTTTGGATGCAGAGTACCCTTAGAGAGATCGATGCAACGATGCTCAAGAACGGATTGTTTAACATGGATGAAGTCATCGCCTTACACGAACTTCATATCTGGGCGATCACCGTGGGGAAGGTTCTGCTGGCACGCCACGTGAAAATGAAGCAAGAAGCTGATGCGGATATGGTGCTAAACAAGGGGATAGACTATCAAAAGAGAGTACAGCATCAGTCATGTAATGATACAAATCGAGCGGAAGTAGTCAGAGGAGCGCTCTCCTCACATGATATTTCACCAAACGATGGCTACTTAGCTACTTCGGGGTTCATAGTTCTTGTATAACTCAACGACGGAAAAGTTAAAAGCATGGGCGGCCACCTGAACTTGCGAAAAGCCAGCTTGTTTACTGAGAACTTCAAATTCTTTCTTTGTCCTCTCTTTCCCAGTCGAATTCATGCTCTTAATGTGGAGGTACAGCTGAAACAAGTTCTGCACACCAACATCGACTTCTGGCGATTCTGGGATTACCAGATCAACAATGATCACCTTTCCTCCTTCAGGTAAAGCTTCATAGGTGTTCTTAAGTATCTGGACACATTGCTCATCGCTCCAACTGTGAAGTACCCACTGCCGATTCGACCCAGTCATTGTCAGGTACATGTTTCAGCAGTGGAAGGCGAATGTCCATAACATTTTAGAATCTTAAGTAGGACTCACCTTGATGAAAATGGCATCCCCTTTAGGAATACTTGTGAACATATCTCCTGCAATGTTCTGAACACCGTCACGTTCAGGCAATTTCTCGATTACGGATGCAAGGTCGTAGTTGATCCCCTTGATTGAAGGGTACTTCGAACGTATCATACCAAGGATAGAACCTTCGCCTCCTCCCACATCGACCAACGTGTCTACTCCTTCGAAACCTTTGTAAGTCAGCAGGATCTCTTCCATGAAAAGCTTGTTGAATTCAGTCATAGAGTCCCTGTACAGTCCAGCGAAGGCAGAGTTGTTTCCAACATAAGATACCGTCGTCATCCCGTGCGCTCTCTCGAACGGATTCCCGCCTTCAAGAATTGCATCTTTTAAATGGAACCTGTATTGATTCCCGGAAACAAGGGCAATTGCATATGACACCTTTGATTCAACACCGAGGTTCCATGTTCTAAGCAAAAAACACCTACCACATATCGAGAAACGCTCTGTCCTGTACCAAGAGTAGTAACAGATCGAGCGATCCTTTGCTCCTGTTCTTCGTGAAGAAACGAGCAACAGGGGCCAACCCGTAGAACCGATGGGAGCCTTGGCCATCAGAATCCATCTCCACGGAGCAAGTAACAATCGAGTGGCTGGCAAGGAGGCACAACATGTGATCTATCATGGACGGCGCATCTGGGTTGGTAGCTCCTAGCTCCGATGCCACCTGGGAAGGGGATATCATACCTCCTGGCACGAGCTTTTCTAAGATGTCGAGCACGCCAAGTTCGACAGTCGACCTCAGTACCATGGGGAGGACCGATGCGGTCGCGAGATGCATGGCGTACATCATGTCGTTCTGGTCGGAGTCGTCGTCGCAACGGGAAGGGAATTCGGAGAGGTCCATCGACAATGGCTATTGCTTATGTGAAAGGAGTCTTGAGATATTTCAGTAGGCGAAATAATTGAATGACTAGTAGTCAATAAGACAACCGGCGGCTTAATAAAATCCCAAAGGTCCTGTTTGGCTTCGTTTCTCTTGGATAAGTCTAAAGTCCTGTATGCTTTTACTAAGCATGAAAACGGAACTGTTTCCTATTGCTTCATTTTTACTAATTGTTTTTCGTAAAGAGTCATTCGGCTTCATAATTGGTTTATAAAAAACGAAACAACGAACCTCTTAAAAATATAAGAGGTTTTACGGTAAAATTTTCATAAAGGCCAAATACTCAAATATATCGTACACTTTGACTTTTTTTTTCCGATTTAGCTTAACATTTGAAAAATATCTCCACGTTTAATCTATTTTTGTCCATAATAATTATCAAATTTATCCTAAACTTTTGTACTTTTTTTCGATTTAGCCTAATATTTGAAAAATATCATCTTGTATTCTGACGTTGAACCGTTATCTTCATTATATTCTATGTTAGCGCTCGACGCTAACATAGTTCTGCATGACGTTGATACAACAAGTAACGCTGTCAGTACCACGTTTAATCTATTTTTTTCTCAAATTGAACCATAAACCCCGAATAAAGCTCCAAATATGTTTTAATATCACTCTTAATGAATATTATAATCATATTTCTGACCAATCGTACACCGGCACCTGATCACAATCTTACTCCGACCCTTAATCTTTAACCACTATCCCACCATAACCCTGACTCCCAACCCCAAAAAATTGACATATCAATACTGTTGATTTGGAGTTGTGCGCTTGTACAACAATATTGACATACTTATATAATGTTATTTGCTTGGATAATGAGCGTGTGTTTGCTTAGATAATATATGACAATGCATTTGCGTGGGCATGTCCTGAAATTTTAGTAATCGTGAATATGTTTAAAACATTTAACTTTGACTCAAATTAGAATAACTACAATTTATTCATAATATCTAAAAAATCTATTACAATATTTGTTCGCATTGGGGACGGCTACGGATTATATGATGGAGATAACAGTCCAACGTTGGAATGCAAGATGATATTTTTCAAATGTTAAGCTAAATTATAAAAGAATGACAAAGTTTAGAATATATTTGATAATTTATTATGAGGAAAAATAGATAAAACGTGGCATTAATGACATTAGTTGCCACGTTAGCGCCACGTAGGACTCTATTAGTGGGGACCACTAATGGATGACATAATAGAGATAACGGCTCAACGTTGGGATGTAAGATGATATTTTTCAAATGTTAGGCTAAATCGAAAAAAAGTGCCAAAATTTAGGATATATTTGATAATTTCACCTTTCATAAAATACAATTTTACGTAGATTATTTTTTTATTTTTTCTATATACAAGTAATAATCCCCCTCCATTACAATTAACTACTCTCAACTCCCACAATCAGCGCCCACCAAACAAAACGTTAATATTAAGTAAATCAATTTATTTGATCAAAATAGTTCACAATAAATATGAGCCACTAATATAAAATTACTACACATTAGCTAAATGTTTATTTTGTATTAGCATATTTTAGGAAATCGTTCTATCAAATCTTTGTAAATCATTTGGAAATATTTTTAGCACGAAAAGCCAGTTAAAATATGGTGGAATATTTTAGAAAAATTAATAAAAATATTTACATGTTGGATTATGAATAATAGATAAATTAATTTAGTGGTAACGTCAGCATCTTCTGTCCACTTGACGAAATATTAGACTTTTGAGGAGGCGGATTAGATGAGCCGGTTAATCGTGCTTTAAGAAGCATGGAATGTTACTGTTTTTATTATAGGAAATTTTTTCATAAAAGGCCGACTTCATAATAGGTTCATATAAATGTACGGACTTGTATGATTTGGAACCTGGAGCAACATTCTACGCCATCGATTTAAATACAACATATAATATGCTTCTCGGTCGACTACAGTTGTATAAATGAGGAATAATCGCTTCCGTATATCATCAATGCTTTAGGTTTGTGAAGGATGGAGTATTATTTCATACAGCATAGGTAGATGAAAAACTCTTCAAAAGAATTATGAACAAACGTTTTGATTGTCCAAAAGTAGGACACTTTTGACAATCTCATGCATGAAAATGTGAAAGACGGATGATACCACGAAGTAGGCACGTTAACGAATTTTATCCAAATGCATTCATGTGACTTTCAACAGTCGACTACACTTTGAACATGAGGAAACTTGGGGACCCATCAAATGAAGGTAATCCGAGAGGTGATAGGCAAACATTAAAATTAAAAGTCTTGAGAATATCACCCGTAAACTTGTCTGCATCCCTAAATATAATATATCAATCCAATATAATATCAACGTTATAAATGATTGGATAAAACAAGACTAAATAATTTGTGTGTAAAAGTTGAAATTTTATGGACGTTCGTCATGAACGAATTAGTTTAAAGAACAACAAGAAGAGTCAATCTTGACTTTATTTTTCTTATCATCTATTTTTTAGATCAACAAGAAAAGTCAATCTCATCGTCTAATGCGGAAAACAAATGTATGTACCTAATTTTAACAACCTCATAATAACATGACTAAGATATTAAGACATCTTCTTAATGATTTTGTAACCGAAGCCATTAAGACATTTAGTTTTGCCCGAAGAGATATGCAAGTAAGTAGCGTAAAGTGGTGATTTGGGTCTTCCTTTCTTTGATTTGTCGACGATCGATGGAGTGTGCCTGTTAAAGTCAGGGAAGTGGGAGGAATGACCTAGCAACTATTGATATACGGTGTGACGGGAACTTTCATGAGCTTACGTCAATAAATGGGCCTATTCCAAAAGTCATCCAAATCATATTAATAATAAAACCTAAGATGCATAAAAAATTGACCAAAATGAGCACATGAACCTTAACGGGCTATTATACACGTATACTATAACATAGCCTCGTTTAACGAAATGTAGATGAATAATTGATTACAACCTAACATGAATTTTATAAACAACTATGCCATAATTAAGCACTATATACGAGACAATATCTCAAAAAAAAAAACCCAATCATTTATATCAACAAAATTGAATCATAGTCATTTATGTCAAAGTTTTCTTAATTAAAATAACTCTTTAACATTTCCATCTCACTAAAGTTGGAGTGTATAAATCCCTAATTTTTACACGCTAGAGAAAACATAATAGTCACATGTAACCTTAATGTTTCAATGAAGCCAAATCACCAAAAGTGTGGCGACCCTTGGTTCCCTCAGAGTACTACTTCGCTATTGATCAGCCATGAGTATTCTACATTCCTAGAATGTATGTTGTTTTGCAATCAAAAGGCGTGTATAACATTAACGTTTTACCGAGAGCACTCCTTATAAACCGATTACTTTGGTGAAACTAAAGCAACCATTCATGACATTTATGCTTCCAAGAAGCCTCACAAAGTCACATAATTTCCATACCGGAGGGTCTTTGTCATGAAGATAATTTCTAATTACGCTTGTCAGATGTGTGAAAGGCGTTTCAAAGTTTAGTACTATTCATAAAAAAGTACTAAACTTCGGATAAATTTTGTAAAGAATTACGAAATTTCGTTCATAATCGTTAAAGTACGAAACCCGTTCGTAAACATTTTGTAAAGTACGAAACTAGTTTCGTACATTTTTACGATTGATTTCGTACTTTACGAAATATTTACAAACATGTTTCGTACTTTACGAACGATTACGACGAAAGTATAAAACCCGTCTGTAAAACATTTCGTAAAGTAAAGTACAAAATTTGTTTGTACTTTTTTATAAAAATGTTTTCGTACTTCACGAACCGTTTACTAACGGCTTTCATATTTTACGAACGATTACGAACGGAAGTAAGAAATTTCGAGGATATTTCGTAGGAAACGAGTTCATATTTTTACAAAACATTTAGATCTGATTTCGTACTTTATAAACGATTACCAACGAAAGTACGAAATCCGTTCGTAAACATTTCATAAAGTACAAAACTCTTTTAGTACTTTTTTACAAAAACGTTTTGTACTTTAGGAACTGTTTACGAACAATTTCGTACTCTACAAACAAAAGTATAAATATGTTTGTAAATGTTTCGTAAAATTTCGTACGAAATATCCCCAAATTTCCGTAGAAAAGTATTAAACGGGTAGAAGCTTTCACCCGTTGAAGAATATCCGCTTCCATATTAAGCGCGTTCTTTCACAATTCTTAGCTACGTTTGATTTTTCCATGAAAACGATTCTTGATTGATGTCTTGACTATCTCTAACCGAGCTATTTATTGGGATTCTAGGGAAATGGCCTTGCCATTTCTGAAATGATCGCACCTTGGACCGAGAACATAGACTTCCTTATCATTCATGCTGAACGAAGACAACCTTCGAGAAGTAACTCGACGAGGGGTGCTATAGAATCTCGAAGCTGTCATATTTCTAAAGCCCGCCATGTTCGGCAAATGACATGACGGACAGACTGCCATGAGATAATTTCTGAAAGAATGATGCAGCAGTCGAATGACAAATAAATTCTGCTATTACAACATCGAGGAAGTGGCTTCATAAGTTCTACATACTTAGGTCTACACGGAGTCGTAATTTACAAAATTTGAACCGGCAAACATAAAATATCAAGTTATGAATGACATGACCATTCGGACTAGCCAGAGTGGCCTTCCTATTTCCATCACCATGTATCCCAACGATATCCCTATCCCCATTCCGGTCCCAAAACCCAACGCCACATAGTTCCACTCCAGCCACCCTCCGCCCTCCTCTCCATCGTCCTTTCCTTCCGGCGGTGGCTGTGCTTCTTTGTTTGCCGGACCGCACGATCTCGTGAGCGGACTCCCACAGAGTCTGAAATTTCCTAGGAATGAACCATTTGGAAAGGTGTTGAAGTGTCCTCCCATTGGTATAGGCCTCGTGAGGTTGTTCATTGAGAGGTCCAAATATCCTAGGAATGATAGTTTCACCAATTCATTTGGAATTTCTCCCATCAAATGGTTAGAAGAGAGATCTAGCGATTCCAAATATGTCAAGTTCCCAATGGATGGAGGAATCGTCCCGCTAAAATGATTACGAGAGAAATTCAAACTTATGAGCGATTTGAGTAAACCAATACTTTGAGGAATCTCTCCATGAAAATGGTTACTCGATAAGTCGAGCATTGCAAATCGAACATTGATCTTTCTCATATCTTCCTCGACTCCGTTCAAGTCAATCAACGCCGTGTAATATATCCACAAACTGTAAAAACTAGTAATACCCATATATTGGTTGGAAAAATCATCAATATCGTCTCGAGTCATGGCAAGCAACCCACTGATGAATTGCTCTGATATATTACCCTCAAAATTATTGTTGGAGAGGTCCAGGATGCATAGCTAGGAAAAGTTACGAGTTTCCTCGGAAATAATGACATGGTCATGAAAATTGTTGGATCTTAAACTGAGTACCTTCAAGGGAAGGTTTCCCAACCAATTGGGAAATGAATCCACTATATTGTTGTTGCCAACATCCAGCGCTTCCAATTCCTTACAATTCGATAGAGATCTAGGCAACATGCCCTCGAATTGATTTTTGCTGAGATCAAGTGACAACAAGAAACTTCCTTCATGAAAAATCTCTGGAATCTGACCGCCAAACTCATTCTCACGTAGGTTCAAATAAAAAAGACCGGCGGTGATATTTCCCAGGCAGTCGGGCAAGGTGCCCGTGAGACTATTATTTGACAAGTCTAGAAGCGCGAGACTAGTGGCGTTGCATATCAGTGAAGACATGTTCCCAGAAAAATGGTTATTGGAAACAAAATAGAACTCTGTGAAATAAGAAGGAAGCGGAAGGGGTCCTTCAAATTTATTGTCGTACAAAAAAATATAATTCGAAGAAGCCGATCGGAGAAAGATGTCCGTGGGCCACTGACCTTCAAAGTAGTTGTCCTGCAAATTAATATAAAAAATGGATGCCATGGATAACCAAGTGGGAGGAGCACCGTTGATGCTGTTATTACCGACGTCAAGATACTCCAAAGATGTGCAGTTCACCAAGGAGGGTGGTAACTGCCCACTCAAGAAATTGTCTCGCAAGGATAACTCTCGTAAATTGGTAAGATTACCCAGACACTGAGGTATATCACCCCCCAAATTATTTCCTCTGAAGATCACGTAGGACAGAAAAGTTAGCCGGCATATGGATGGAGGGATGCTTCCTTGGATGATATTGTAATCAAGAAACAATTCCTCCAATGTATCGATTCCGATGCTCCATAGCCAGTCGGGTATCTCCTGAATCATGTTTCTCCCGAGGTATAGAATTCTCAGTTCCTTTGAGCGGACAAGAAGGAAGGAAACATGCTCAAATTGCAACTTTCCATACTCAATTCCTGGAGATTCGGCAATGAGAACCCGTGGTTTGAATACTCGCCCGAAATGGGTAGCCCAGATAGATCGATCGACTGGAGATCCTCTAAGGTTGATAATATCCCCAAGTCGAACTCACCGGTGAACTTGTTATATGATAGGTCCAGATGAGTCAATCGGGAGAGATTTCCGATTGAATTGGGAACTGCTCCTGTGAAATAGCAACCCCTGAGGGACAGGTAATCAAGTCTGGGACTCCAATTTGTTTCGGGAATGTTAACCTGGTTTTGGTGATGAACTTAAGCGACATGTTACTGGTGATCAGTAGTAATGCTTCACAATTTATGAGTTCATTCTTAGTGATGAGCTTGAGCAATGCGTTGCTGAACCACAGCTAGTAACCGCTATCTATTACTGCGTTCTAGTACACTGTTACTATGATACTACGCATAGAAATTGAAAATATGAAAACATATTTTTAATAATCACGATTTATTAAAAGATTTATTTTAATCTATCTCAGAAAATTATTCTGAGTGTCTAGATTCATTTAACGAAGCCTAATGATTTTATCATAAGCACTTAGGCAACAAATATATTGAGATTATCTTTCCAATTGTTATTTTTGGAAACATAATATATCTCTGATTCCCTACAGCAACGTCTCGCTGTAATGGAAGAAAATATCAAATTAAATATTGTTGATTATCATAATCGGTTAGATAAGATAATGATTAGATAATATAGATTGGAAATAAATTATCTAATTGATACGAATGGAGGAAGTTACCGTTGGATCTTTCCTTCTATGGGACAGCGAACGTTGAGCAGACCGTTGCTGTCTCCTCGCTGTCAGTTTTGGCAATAAATCCCGTTGATTGCCTAAATGATTTCCGTCATCCTCCTCCTTTATAAACAGACCAGTGACGACTGAAAACGTGCTTTTGTGCGTCTGTGTGGTCTGTGTGATCTGTGTGGTCTGTGTGAGCTTTGTGCGTCGACGGAGAGCGGAAGGTGCTAAGTGTCTCCTGGTTCTTTCTCTTGCAAGCTGCGTGTGAGAGTGTCAAGGGCCTGAGGTCAGATCCTTTGATCGTCTGAGAGGGACTGTGTGTCCTCGGTACGTTCAACAAGCAGCCGGCGAATCGTCTGAGGGAAGCTAAGTGAATACCTGCTCTGAATTCAGTAACCGGTTGCTGACCCATTGGCAAGAAGCCGTTCTTGTCGTGTCTTTTCGCAGGGAAGTCTCGAGCGTACGGAGTTTGAGCAGTTAGACACGCACTTGCGCGTGCGCGCCAGAAGTCTCGTGCCTGCAGGGTAGAGCAGGAGTTGGGAACGCCGCCGGAGTGGAAAGAGTTCCTCCCTAGCACAGTGGTGCTGTGTAGAAGTCTTGAACGCCTGATACAGAGGGTTAGTAAAGCAGGTTGCGTGGAAGCCAACGGATCGGAAAATTCCACCCTAGGCACTGGGTGTGCAGTGCAGTGAGTCACGGCTGTGGTAACCGTGCACGTCCGAACTGAGTGTAGGACGGATACCTTCTAAGTGGCTTTGTGGTTTTCTTTGTGATCTTTGTGGTTCCTTTCTTCGTGATCTTTGTGGTTCAACTTTGTGGTTGTCTCTTAAGCAAGTGCAGGCTTATCTTAAGGAGAGACAAAATCTGTGTGGAAATCCTCTGCTGAACGATAAAGTGCTGAAGCAATCCTTCGCTGTGAAGCAGAAACGAGCTGCTCTCTGAGAATACATTCTTCACCGTAAGGAGTTATCTGTGAGGATTTATACTCTAACATAACGTTGTCTGTGTTATTTGATAAGTCAGGTTTATATTAAGCGACAACGAGCTGTGTGGAATCCATTGAGCTACCCACTGCTGAGGATAAGCATCATTCTGCTGGAAACGAGAAGACGTCCACTGTGTGAGGAGCTGACCGTTGCCAGGAGTTATCATCTATTGTACGGGATTCTAAATCTCACTTTGTGAGAGGAACATACGCCTAGTGCAAGGGCTTTTTGCACCCATTATTTTATATAGTGGAATCACCTTGTTGGTGGAAAGTGGACGTAGGTCAATTAAGGCCGAACCACTATATGTGTCCATTACGATCGCGCAACACTCGTACGAAAACCTACTCGACAAAATCGTAACAGTTACAGTAAGGTATTTCTCATTCTGAGAAACGCTCTGCTGTGATACAGTACGCTTCCGCTTACACCGAGAAAGGGCGAAAAAGTGATAAACACTAATTCACCCCCCTCTTAGTGTACATAAACGATCCAACAGGGAAGGGTGCCGGTTAGATCGTAATTCCGTTGTAAATCAAGAACATGAAGATTTGGCAGTCTAAAGATGAATTCTGGAAATTTCCTTCTCAACAAACAATTAGAAAGGTTTAGGGAAATCAAAGAAGAAGAAAAGTTCATAAAGGATGTAGGAGCGACCTCGGACATACTGACAGACCCAAGATTGAGTTCCTCCATCTGAGTTAGGTTCCCGACAAGCAGTCTCATGGTATGATCTTGCATCTCCATTAGAGAATTATCAGAGAGATCGAGGGAAACCATCTTTGACAGTAGTGAGATTTCTGTTGGAAGGATGCCTGAAATGCTCGAAGAGGAGAGATCAAGGCATGTCAACTGCGTGAACACGCCAATTTCAGGTGGGACTTTAGAGCCAAGGAGGTCATTTCCCTGAAGGATGAGACCACGGAGGTGGCGAAGAGAAAACAGGGGACTCCTGGAATCGATGGAGCCTCGAAGCCCGGCACTAGTCAAGTCAAGGCCCACGACGTCGCTAGTAGAATTGTCGCAGGTGACACCCTCCCACAAGCAGCAATCCTCGTCCTCCCTCCACGAGGCAACTTTAGGGCCAGTGATAGAGAAGGAGTGCTTAAAACGAAGCTAGGCGTGTCTCTGGTCGGGATGACATGAGAATGAAGAGGTGGATGGTGAAGCAATGAGGAGGTGATTGGGTTGACAAGCAAGTAATAAGAAGCAGAGGATGATGATTGCTGCATCTTCTCTCATTTTTGAGAAAATCAAAGGAAAATCAAAATGAAGACAAAGACTCTGCAAATACTCAATGGTGGAATTTCGATCGATAATTATATTAAGCGGGAAGAGGATATTCCTCCACGGTGAAATTCACCCTTTTATGAAATATCCTCGAGATTTCATAAGAAAGTATGAAACTTCAGAAAAATTTTGTAGAAAACTACAAAATTTCATTCGTAATCGTTCGTAAAGTACGAAACCCGTTCATAAACGTTTTGTAAAGAACGAAACTAGTTTGGTACATTTCGAAAGTATGAAACCCATTCGTAAACGTTTCGTAAAGTACGAAATTCATTCATACTTTTTACAAAAATGTTTCGTATTTTACAAACCGTTTACGAACGGCTTTCGTATTTTTCGAACGATTACGAAGGAAAGTACGAAATTTCGAGGATATTTCATAAAGTACGAAACTATTTCGTAAAAAAAGTATGCAATGAGTTCGTAGTTTACGAAACGTTTCGGAATGGATTTCGCACTTTCGTTTGTAATCATTCGTAAAGTACAAAATCCGTTCGAAAAGATTTGGTACTTTTTTATGAAAATGTTTCATACTTTATGAACCATTAACGAATGGGTTTAGTAATTTATGAACTATTACGAACGAAAGTATCCCTAAAGTTTCTTTGAAAAAGCACGAAACATCGGGGAAAGTTTCGTAAAGAGGACCGATGGAAGAATATCGGCTTCCATATTAAGCGCGTTCATTCACAATTCTTAGCTACTTTTGATTTTTCGATGAAAACGAGTCTTGATTGATGTCTTGATTGATGTACCATTTTTCAAGCTATTAGTTGACTCACTATTGGAATTCTAGGAAAACGGACTTATAAATTAAAATCTAATAATTGGTCTACAAGTTACGAATTTTTTCAATAACTACTATGTTTCAGTCACATTTTCATGACACTGTCCTAATTAAAATTTCATATCATTTTTTAGGTGTGTCTAAAAATTTCCAAATTTTAACGTGACATTTATTTCATAATTAGAAATCGGCAAAATTTTATTTCCTTCAGTTTCGACATTTATGGGCTGAGATATGCTCATGACAAATTTTACGTCAATCCGATTTTTTACTATTTTTTGGCTCGGTCAATTAAGCCCAAATTCTACTGAACATATCAGTGAGGGGTTAGAAGTAGCACCCTAAAGTTTCATAAATTTTGGTGTATATTTGCATTTTTTTATATTTTTATTTAGTATTACGTCATCCAGTTTTGGGCATTTCACTTCTTTTGTTATTACACTTCAGTACATCCGGAAGGATTTCATGAAATGAAGTTCCAAGAACACAACCCACGAAGGATGGGTCTCACAAGAGCGACACAATTGATTAGCCGGTTTATGTAAACCATCCCGGCGAACATAAGGTACATAAGGGAAGTGCGGGCCTTTCGAATTGTTTCTTTTTCACATGTAACGAGCTGTGGGCCCAAATGCATATGTTTACGGTCACCATCCATTCCCTCTCCTTTTGATCTCAATAAACGTCTGTATTTGTCTGCCTACCTTAGGCCTACAGGTTTATTGTCGCATGTTGTTAACTAATCAAACAAATATAAGTTTAGGCCCAAAAGCCCGAATCAGGTCCAATGCCGTAAAACATTGACATGAGTTCTGAGTGACGTCCGGATCGGATCGCCCGTTAATCAGATTCAAACTTTTTTTGAGCAAATGTCCAACTGTTTTTTTGACTTAAACATTTTATAAAAAGAAGTCGGTGCGGCTCCCTTACTAGGTTAAGCACACCAAACATTTTACAGAGCCATCATGGATGGGAAAAGGCGACACGAGCCTTTCTCGATTCTCCCGAAGCTTCCTTTTATATATCATGCTCCGCTTTTCTCCCCTCTTCTCCTAAGAAGCATCGAGACGATCGGCGAGGGCCCGAACAGGCTCAATTAGGAATCAAGGGAGTACTTACCCCGATGTCCTTCGCAGCGCCCGACGTTCGAGTCGAGGCGCCGATCGGTGGACCAGGAAATTGGGCCACGGACCCTCGTGTCGCTCTAACCGCCACGTGCGTGGTAGGCCGGTAGGCGCGCGTACAACAATCAAACGAAGTCTCCGGTGTTTCCATCGGAAATAAATGGCTGATGGCTGAGATGAGATGTAGACGCCTACCAGAGTCAAAGTCTTCTTACCCGTCTTGAGACGACAACACGCTTAACTTGCCGTGAACAATGGGGAGGTGTACGGAAGTTGTCATTGTAAGAACTTTCTTTCATCATCCAAGAAGTGCATCCCAAATCGAGGCCGCTCAAGTCGGCCAGTTCTTTGTTTCGCGGGATTGATTACATATCCCATGGCATTGGTATGGTATTTGAAACTCCGCCTAGAAAAGCGACATATTTTTGTAATAAGAGGCAGGAGTTGGTTAGTCTACCACGTGGTGTTGACTATTAGTTTTAGACTTTTATGTTACTCTTTTTAACGTCACAAAAAAATATTTACTATGTTTTTCTTGAAAAACGAGTAATAACTTCAAGTGTATTTATTAAAAAAATAAAATATTTACTCTTACAATTATTTATAAGGTGTAGTGTGTTCTTACTTTCATTTCTAGGAATGCCTTCTAGGAATGATGGCAGAAATGTCATATACTATCTTAATAGCTCCTAGTCTTTCGACGTGGGGCTTGGATTTGAACCCTTCAACGTGACCGAGGATTTTTCTTTTCCCTCTTTCTTTTCTGATTTGACGATGAGAAACATTCGGGAGGTAAAGGGATGGCTCTTGAACTTAATGCTTCATTTGGAAGAGTAGGCAGAAATGATAAGAAATGCATAGAGTCCAAGAAATGTTCCCCTTTTTATTATTTTAAGATGTTGCTCTGATTTGAATAGTTCTTTTCTTTATGAATATAATTAGAGGTTTATACACAGACTTAAAGGGATTTGGTTCCGCTCGAAATTATTACGTATTCTTAGGTTTGTCGCACGTTTAAATATTGTTAGAAGTGCTCGACAATAGAAATTATGGGTTACGAATCTCGATGCTATTTGTGGATTAACAGTTCAGAATGCGGGCCAAAGTACGTGAAGTCCAGTAAGAGGTAGCTGTGGAAACACCCTCAGGCGAAGGCTTGCGAGCGAAGCAGTTACCAAGCGACGGGGCTATAAGGTGATGAGGGTCAACGAAGTAGTCAAGCGACAGTCAATTGGATGAGCGAGGAAACTCTGTAGCGAAGGTTAGTTGGCGATCCGATCAATCAGTGGCTGTCATGAGAAGATTTCAGACAATATCATGACATGAAAGGAAATTGTTGTCAAGATTGCTCAAATGGAAATGAGATATTTCATAAATTCCAGGGACGTGTAATATATGTATAATAATTTATTTACGTATATACATAGGTCTAGCCTAGTAAAAATAGTTACTCTTAGACATTGTACACGGACAATTCTCAACAGACAGACATGTAGTTTTTTTTTTATCTTTAAAGCATTCAAGCGTTCAAACATGACGTTCTTTCAATCTTGTGCTCCTACGTTCTTACTTCCTTCTGAAAGTATCGTTCGATGACATCATTTGTAAGTGTAGGGTATCATTTCGTTGCATTCTCCTCTTTTTCTTCATTCATACATTGACCACATATTTTAATGAACCTCCGAGTATCAGTTGCTCATACTGCTTGAGATTTCCGACGTGTTTGGATTTGGCCTTGTCCAGCGATCACTCCCAGAGCGAACAAAGAAGAACTTTATTTCAATGAAAACTATACTTAAACCTCATGGACCGGCCAGTAAAATCAAGGTGTTTTTATTCGATACCAAGTGTTGGTGATCATGAATTGGATACCCAAAACTTAATAACCCAAAATAAATCTGGCCCTAAGAACTTAAACCCAACCTAAGCCCATGTTTTTAGTCCATAAACTATCAGCCCAAAAGATGGAATTTGCATTTACATTATTATGTTTGGATGGGATTTGTTTGGCTCATGCTACAAAAATTATGGAATTTCGATTCCACCCTTTGAGTGGGGGCGTAATAACTTCCTTTTTTTCCAGTATTTTGTTTCATCTTCGTCGATATTGTAATAAATTTTGCTTTATTATGCGTAGTTAAAAAATGGTCATTTCATCCTCTTAAGCATCAAACCATGCATCTTAATATTAGCGACCAATTTATTTAGATGGCTCGGCATCAGCTCCCCTTGCTTGAGTAGAGAGAGATATCAGGTTTATGTCTCACGAACGGAACGGAGAAAACTGACAAGGGAGACTCGAGTTACCCCTTCGTGGGTCGACCCGGTTCGAGCTTGACAATAAAGCCCGATGTTAAGGGGAGGACCGACGCGGTCGCGAGATGCATGGCGTACATCATGTCGTTCTGGTTGGAATCGTTGTCCTGACAGGAAGGGAATTCGGAGAGGTCCATCCACGATGGCTATTGCTTATGTGAAAGGAGTCTTGAGATATTTTAGTAGGCGAAATAATTGAATGACTAGTCGTCAATAAGACAACCGGCGGCTTAATAAAATCCCAAAGGTCCTGTTTGGCTTCGTTTCTCTTGGACAAGTCTAATGTCCTGTATGCTTTTACTAAGCACGAAAACGGAACTGTTCTTATTGTTTCGTTTTTATTAATTGTTTTTCGTAACGAGTCAACGGGCGGGCTTCATAATTGGTTTATAAAAATGAACAAAGTTTTACAATACAACGAACTTCGTAAAAAAATATAAGAGATTTTAAGATAAAAATTTCATAAAATATGATTTTAAGGAAATTATTTTTTTTAAATTTTTTTATACAAGTAATAATTCCCTTCAATTACAATTAACTACTCAACTCCCAACGCCTAACCAAACAAAACGTTAATATTAAGTAAATCAGTTTATTCGATAAAAATAGTTCACAATAAATATGAGCCACTAATATGAAATTACTACACCTTATGTAAATGTTTATTTTGTATTAGCATATTTTAGGAAATCGTTCCATCAAATCTTTGTAAATCATTTGGAAATATTTTTAGCACGAAAAGCCAGTTAAAATATGGTGGAATATTTTAGAAAAATTAATAAAATATTTACATGTTGGATTATGAATAATAGATAAATTAATTTAGCGGTAACGTCAGCATCTTCTGTCCACTTGACGAAATATTAGATTTTTGAAGAGGCGGATTAGATGAGCCGGTTAATCGTGCTTTAAGAAGTACGAAACAGTGCGTTGCTTTTTCAATTTTACGAAACTTTTTCATAAAAGACTGGCTTCATAATAATTCATACAAATGAACGAACTTGTACGAAGCCCATTGACGATATTTTCGTAAAAGTCCATATATTTGTACAAATCCCAAAGCCCGTTCTTTTACGAAAAGATTTAGTAAAGTCAAATTAGTAACGCATTAATTTGTACAATTATACGAAACAGTACCACCGTGCTGCGTAAAACACCGATTGTTTTGAGTCTTAAACCTTGGCCGATGAAGGCAGATCAAAGTCTTAGATATTCACAGTTGCAAGGGTACGAGGCCTCCTGCAGGTAGAAAGAAGAGGCATGGCCGCCTGGCTTTTAAAATAATTAAATTAGGTTATATTTTTTTATAATTTTTTTTTATTAATTTAGTGTAAGAACTAAAAATATTGCCTAAAAGTTTGTTTAGTTCAATTTGCCCTTTACCTAATTTTTCTAGCTCCGCCACTCCCTCATACCTTTACCCTATTCAAGATTAGATCGGCGTTTCATCACCCCATGCCCATCTCTAGTCGTGGAGCATAAATTCAAGATCGTTTCTGGATATGCTTATGGTACGAAAGATTATTCGTCTCTAGATTGATCCGATTCCGCAGTTAATATCTTATTGTTAATAGCGTCGAAAGAGAATGGATTAGATGTTGACGACTTTTCGAGCTATCGGTTAATAATACAATGAATCAAACAAAGAGTATGGGCAGTCGGAAAGATATGCCTCACCTTCACCAAAGGAGATTTGGAACCTGGAGTAACATTCTACGTCATCGATTCAAATACAACATATAATATGCTTCTTGGTCGACCATAATTGTAAAAATGAGGAATAATAGCCTCCACACATCATCAATGCTTTAGGTTTGTGAAGGATGGAGTATTATTTCATACAGTATAAGCAGATGAAAAACTCTTCAAAGTTCTACCTGAACTATAGCGTCGATATGGAAGAAAAAATCATCGAAGTTGGCATCAATTGTGAGAAATATCCCAAAAGAATTATGAACAAACGTTTCGATCATCTAAAAGGAGGACAATTTTGATAATCTCATGCATGAAAATGTGAAGACGGATGATACGAAAACGTAGACTCACTAACGAATTTGATCCAAATGTATTCATGTTACTTTCAACAGTCGACTACTCGTTGAACATGACGAAACTTGGGGACCCATCAAACTTGTCTTGAGTATATATCACCCCTAAACTTGTCTGCATCCCTAAACATAATATATCAATCCAATATAATATGAACGCTATAAATGATTGATAAAACATTATTAAATAATTTGTGTATAAAAGTCAAAATTTTATGGACGTTCGTCATGAACGAATTAGTTAAAAGAACAAGAAGAAGAGTCAATCTCGACGTTATTTTTCTTATCATCTATTTTTTAGATCAACAAGAAAAGTCAATCTCATCGTTTAATGTTGAACGCAAGGCCCTTTACCTAGACTTTAACAAACAAACAAAAAAATGGCTTTGGGTCAATTAGCAAACGTGAACCAATCATTCAACCATTCATACAATGCAACGTAAATATATTAGTCTCGCGACCTCGAGTTTTGTGTTATGATTATAATAAGGCAGAATATCGATTTGTGGCAGTAACTGTTATATAATTTTATCGCTAACTTTCATTTTTATATTGATTCCGGCCAATTTTTTATTTAATTGTACGAACATCAAACAATGCCTTAATAAATAGTTTTCACTAACTGATTAGAAAAGAAAAAAAATGAAAAAACTGGGAAATAATATCGAAACCTCCTCGTATGATTTTATTATGTCATTTTTATGGCCAGATCAAGTAGGTTGGAAGCCGAAGTTGGACTATAGTTTCTGATCATTTTTACGTCGAGTTAGGACTGCTCTTCCTGCCTGAACATTGCTGATATTTATCTCTACGGATTGTGTGGATTCCCGACCAGGGTTAACATTCTGCTCTGTGATTGTTCGCTTATTTGGTCTGATCAACCTGTCTTGAGTGGCAACCATTGATAATTGTTGATCGAGAAGGATTGCGCGCGCCAGTACCTTGTCATGATTTTAAAAATAGCTTTCCTCAGCATTCGACATAATGTTCTTAACATCCGAACGCCGTTTACTGCAATATTCCTTCTTAATGCTTCGGTATTTCCTGTTATATATGCAATAATAGAAATGCTTTTACACATGGTGAGGGGAGGTTGCCTAAGCCAAGTTTCCCGACCACCTATAATGCTACCAACAAACCCGTTTTAAGGAAATGCAATAAGTAGGTCAAGCCGATTAAATACGAATTCAGAATACTTCGCTCTCAATAGGATCTTACTGAGAAAAAATTAATTCAAACCAGGATGACTGTTATGGAACTTAGGAGACAAAAAGTGCGGAAAATATATGTATGTACCTAATTTTAACAACCTCATAATAACATGACTAAGGCATTGAGACATCTTCTTAATGATTTCGTAACCTAGAGGCCCGGAGAGATCTGCAGGTAAGTAGCATAAAGTCGGTGATTTGGGTTTTCCTTTTTTTGATTTGTCGATGATCGATGGAATGTGCTTGTTAGGATTAGGGTAAGTAGGAGAGGTGGCCTAGCACTTATTAATAAATGGTGTGATGGGAACTTCCATGGGCTTATGTCAACACATTAGTTTACACCAAAATGCGTAGAAGCCGTCAAAACCAACCAAAATGATCAAATGAACCTTAACGAGCTATTATGCATGGCCTCATTTTATGCAAAAGTAAATCAATAATTGATTATAGTCTATCATGAATTTTATGAACAAAATAAAACTAAAATAAAATTCAATCATTCTCCTACTTGGGCTAGGACCAATTACAAAGCTTTTAAAAATATTTCACATCCGAAAATGATTTTCGGGTTTTATACAACTATGTCATAACAAAACACAATATACTAGATAACAAGGAGAAGACAACTCCAACATTCATGCCAATAAAACTGAATTATAGTCGCCATTACACTATTGAACGACGTTGGACAACCATGATCACAAGCGTTAGCTACATTAACGTCAATGGGTTAAAATGACAGCGTAGCTGGAAATAATATCCCTGTAAGACCATAAGGCGAAACCTCCCCTCTACATTTCTCGTAAATTTTAATGCGCAAATGTACATTATTAAAGATAAAATTTATGGACAAAATAATCCTACTCAATAGCAAACATCAAGTCTCAAAATCTTTTTAATTAAAATAATCAGGTAAAATTTACATCTCACTAAAGTCGGAGTGCACAAATCCCTAATTTTCATACTTCAGAAAAAACAGAGCAGCCATATTTAACCTCAATGTTTCCCTAAAGCCAAATATGATCAATCAAAAGTGTGTATAACCCTAGCGTTTCACCAACGTCAGAGAGCGCTCCTTGTAAATTGATTACTTTGGCGAAACCAAAGCAACCATCCATGACCTTTATGTTTTCAAGAAGCCGAATGATATCAGATAACACAGTCATTTTTACATCTCACTAAGGTAAAAAAACACCCTCTATAAACTGTATAACTCGGAAAAATCATAGTAAACATTCGTAACCTTTAACTTTCGAAGAAGACGAATGAAATAAAATGGCAATTATGCCATGTATGTCTCAAAACATGAATCTTGCGAGAAGTTTTATGGTGTCATTAAAGACATCATCGTACTATATTATTACTAATAATAGTTGAAATTTATTCAATAAGGTCATGGATAAATTTAGCGAGCAGTTTGCTTTTAAGCAGTATAATTTTTCTATGTATAATGCGTCGGCAAACAGTTTGGAAAAACGTTCGATAAGATGTCATGCAATATCCTCACAACGGTAGTCAATAAGGCTAAGAGAGACTAGCATAAAGAGCCAAAGGGCGTATCGTATACCATACAAAGCAACGACAGAAATGACACCATGCTCATTAGTTTACGATGTATAAGCGTTCTTTCCTTTCAAATGACAAATATCGTTGCTATGGATAGCTATATTGGATAGTCTTTGTCATGAAGATAATGTCCGATTACGCTTGCCAGAGTAGGAACCTCTGGATAAAAGGCTTCTCGGAGCTTAATAACGGATCGAGTGCTATCAAGCAAAAACGTAGAAGGTCATTTACTATGAATGTATATCCTTGCTCCTTCTAGATTGACGACTTTGTCCTAAAAGTAAGAAGACCCATAATAGTCATACATAAGACCGGAAGTAAACTCAAATTCAAGTGGGATGGTCATTGATTATCCAAAAAGCTTACATTAGGGGCTCATACAAGATCAATGATCAAGATGGAATTGAACTGATCATGGGAAGCTCCTGAATCAATACTAAGGCCCAACGAATTATCCTTCAAACAGTTGTACGTGGTAGCCTATGATTAATTGTTGAAAATGTGGATTTTGGATTGTAGTGCTCTTGGCCCGCAGGAGTATATATTATGAATGGCTAAATATTTATATGATACTCATGGCCTGCACGAGTATTAACTATGAATGTCTCAATTTTAATGCAATACCTCTTGCCATGCAAACTGTGAACAGCTTAATCAACATATAATACTTCTGGCTCACACAGAGAATGCTTCGATCTTCATACTTAATCTTCCTGTCACTTCCCAATCCAAAATATAAGTACAAATTTGGATTAAACGTGTGGTTTTGGGTTATTGACTGGTCTGTTAAGAGTTCCCTTACGACCCCGAAGTCTCTGCATGTAAACGTTGGATGCAAGCCCCCCGTCTCCCCCCAAGATGAGTCCTCCGTGGGTTGCAATTTTCTGGTGGTGTGGTTGATAGAGATTTGTGGCTTCAAGAATAGCCAAATCGGGAGTTTCCGGACGGATGTGGGGATCATAGTCAAGCGCTTCGTCCTGCACACTCGGGAGTTTAGGCAGGTGACCCTACTATAATTTCAATCCGCGACGGGCTTGTAAATGTAAAGCATTCGGGTGTCATTTCTGTCCAGATATTAGATAAACAAGATCCATCCCGCCAAACGCAGAAGAAACAGAAGAGCCCATGCCGAAACAGAGTTAAACAACTGAGGAATCCAAGACTAGGCGGACCACGAAGAGCAAGGGGGTATTGGGTAAAAGTAAAAGCAACATTATATTCACCAAGCTCCGCGGGCAGAACTTTCGAAGGAGAAACTTAAGTGGAGTTTAGGCTATGTTTGTACAAGGGGTTTAAAGAACAAACCCTCTTAAGATAACAGAGCAATTGGACCGGCTTTTACCTTAAAACGTCAACTTCAGTTCACTATTTCCACCTTCATGCAATGGACATTGAGAATAGCTGTCCTGCAAATCTAAGCACAACAGTTCGGTCAGAACCGGACATCATTAAAACTTAAAATATCAAGTTATGAATGACATGACCAGTCGGACTAGCCAGAGTGGCCTTCCTATTTCCAGCACCATGTATCCCAACGATATCCCTATCCCCATTCCAGTCCCAAAACCCAACGCCACATACTTCCACTCCAGCCATCCTCCGCCCTCCTCTCCATCGTACTTTCCTTCTAGCGGTGGCTGTGCTTCTTTGTTTGCCGGACCGCACGATCTCGTGAGCGGACTCCCACAGAGTCCAAAATTTCCTTGGAACGAACCATTTGGAAAGGTGTTGAAGTGTCCTCCTACTGGTATAGGCCCCGTGAGGTTGTTCCTTGAGAGATCCAAATATCCTAGGAATGATAGTTTCACCAATTCATTTGGAATTTCTCCCATCAAATGGTTAGAAGAGAGATCTAGCGATTCCAAATGTGTCAAGTTTGCAACGGATGGAGGGATCGTCCCGCTGAAATGGTTGTGAGAGAAATTCAGACTTATGAGTGATTTGAGTAAACCAATGCTTTGAGGAATCTCTCCATGAAAATAGTTACTCGATAAGTCGAGCATTGCAAATCGAACATTGATCTTTCCCATATCTTCCTCTACTCCTTTCAAGTTGATCAACGCAGTGAAATATATCGACCAACCGTTAATACTCATATATTGGTTGGAAAAATCATCAATATCGTCTCGAGTCATGGCAAGCAATCCACTGATGAATTTCTCTGATATATTACCCTCAAAATTATTGTTGGAGAGATCCAGGATGCATAGCTGGGCAAAGTCATGAGTTTCCTTGGAAATAATGACATGGTCATGGAAATTGTTGGATCTTAAACTGAGTACTTTCAAGGGAAGGTTTCCCAACCAACTGGGAAATGAATCCACTATATTGTTGTTACCAACATCCAGGGCTTCCAAATCCTTACAGTTTGATAGAGATCTAGGCAACCGGCCCTCTAATTGATTTTTGCTGAGATCAAGTGACAACAGCAAACTTCCTTCATTAAACATCTCTGGAATCTGACCGCCAAACTCATTCTCACGTAGGTTCAAATAAAAAAGACTGGCGGTGATATTTCCCAGGCAGTCGGGCAAGGTGCCCGTGAGACTATTATTTGACAAGTCTAGAAACAAGAGACTGGTGGCGGTGCATATCAGTGAAGACATGTTCCCAGAAAAATGATTATTGGAAACATAATAGGAATTCGTGGAATAAGAAGGAAGTGGAAGGGGCCTTCAAATTTATTGTCGGACAAATTAATATAATTCAAAGAAGTTGACCGGAGAAAGATGTCCGTGGGCCACTGACCTTCAAAGTAGTTGTCCTGCAAATTAATATAAGAAATGGATGCCATGGATAACCAAGTGGGAGGAGCACCGTGGATGCTGTTATTACCGATATGAAGAATCTCCAAAGAAGTGCAGTTCGCCAAGGAGGGTGGTAACTGCCCACTCAAGAAATTGTCTCCCAAGGATAACCCTCGTAAATTGGTAAGATTACCCAGACACTGAGGTATAACACCCCCCAAATTATTTCCTGGTAAGCTCACGTAGGACAGAAAAGTTAGTCGGCATATGGACGGAGGGATGCTTCCTTGGATGATATTGTAATCAAGAATCAATTCCTCCAATGTATCGATTCCGAGGCTCCATAGCCAGTCGGGTATCACCTGAATCATGTTTTCCCAGAGGTATAGAATTCTCAATTCCTTTGAGCGCGACAAGAAGGAAGGGAACATGCTCAAATTGCATCTTCCCATACGAAATTCTTGGAGATTCGGCAATGAGAACCCGTGGTTTGAATCCACGCGCGAAACGGATAGCCCGAATAGATCGATCAACTGGAGATCCTCTAAGGTTGATAATATCCCCAAGTCGAACTCACCGGTGAAATTGTTATATGATAGGTCCAGATGAGTCAATCGGGAGAGATTTCCGATTGAATTGGGAACTGCTCCCATGAAATAGCAATCCCCGAGGGACAGGTAATAAAGTCTGGGACTCCAATTGGTTTCGGGAAGGGTGCCGGTTAGACCGTTATTCCCTTGTAAATCAAGAACATGAGGATTTGGCAGTCCAAAGATGAATTCCGGAAATTTCCCTCTCAACAAACATCCAGAAAGGTTTAGGGAAATCAAAGAAGAAGAAAAGTTCACAAAGGATGTAGGAGCGACCGTGGACATACTGACAGACCCGAGATTGAGTTCCTCCATCTGAGTAAGGTTCCTGACGAGCAGTCTCATGGTATGATCTTGCATCTCCAGTCGGGAATTATCAGAGAGATCGAGGGAAACCATCTTTGACAGTAGTGAGATTTCTGTTGGAAGGATGCCTGAAATATTCGAAGAGGAGAGATCAAGGCATGTCAATTGCGTGAACACGCCAATCTCAGGTGGGACTTTAGAGCCAAGGAGGTCATTTCCCTGAAGGATGAGACCACGGAGGTGGCGAAGAGAAAACAGGGGACTCCTGGAATCGATGGAGCCTCAAAGCCCGGCACTAGTCAAGTCGAGGCCCACGACGTCGCTAGTAGAATTGTCGCAGGTGACACCCTCCCACGAGCAGCAATCCTCGTCCTCCCTCCACGAGGCAACTTTAGGGCCAGTGATAGAGAAGGAGTGCTTAAAACGAAGCAAAGCGTGTCTTTGGTCGGGATGACATGAGAATGAAGATGTGGATGGTGAAGCCATGAGGAGGTGGTTGGGATGACAAGCAAGTAATAAGAAGCAGAGGATGGTGATTCCTGCATCTTCTCTCATTTTAGAGAAAATCAAAGGAAAAACAAAATGAAGACAAAGACTCTGCAAATACTCAATGGTGGAATTTCCATCGATACTTGTATTGAGCAGGAAGAGGATATTCTTCCACGGTTGGAAGCTTCCACCCGTTTACGAAATATCCACAAATTCATAAAAAAGTATAAAACTTCGGGAAAGTTTCGTACGTAATCGTTCGTAAAGTACGAAATTCGTTCATAAAACGTCTCGTAAAGTACGAAATTCATTCGTACTTTTTTATGGAAATGTTTCGTACTTTACGAACCGTCTTTTCGTATTTTACGAACGATTACGAACGGAAGTATTCAAAGATATTTCGTAAAGTACGAAACTATTTCGTAAAAAAGTTTTAAACGAGTTCGTACATTACGAAATGTTTACAAATGGATTTCGTACTTTCGTTTGTAATAGTTAGTAAAGTACGAAATCTGTTCGTAAACGTTCCATTGTACTTTTTTACAAAAACATTTCATACTTTACGAACCGTTAACAAACGGGTTTCGTACTTTACGAATGATTACAAACAAAAGTATGAATAAATTTATAAACGTTTCGTAGAGTACAAAATTCATTTCATATTTTTATGTGAAATATCCCCGAAGTTTCGTCAAACAGGTGGAAGCTTCCACCGATGGAAGAATATCCGCTTCCATAGTAAGCGCGTTCATTCGCAATTCTTAGCTACTTTTGATTTTTCCATGAAAACGAGTATGGATTGATGTCTTGACTAACTCTAACCGAGCTACTAGATGTACCATTTTTCACGTTAGTTGACTCACGAGTCTTTATTGGGAGTCGTAATTTACAAAATTTGAACAGTTTTCCGCTGTTTGAAACCCGAACCGAGTCTACATACTTAAAGCCAATGTGGCTTTTGTTCCCGCACAACACTGCTGTCGCCGATAAACTACACAGCGAGAACAAAGGAAAATGAAAAGAGATCACTCACTGAAAGCGACAACCAATGCTCTAAGCGTCTGAGAATGATTGTCTTGTCTCATTACAGTTTACGTTCCGATTATATAAATGCATACACCTGCAACGACTACCACCACGTGCGCAAAATCAGGGACAACCGATGTCTTTGATACATCTGTCGACTTCATGCTTCCTTCGACACCATATTTCCTGCGACATCATGCATTCTTCGACCAACAGCCACGCTCCCGTCGATCAAGCACCTTGCTTCGACTTCCCAAGGTGTTCTTCATCGAGGCCTAAAATGTCTTTTACTACCAATGCTCTGCATTGTTCCTCGCTTCTGTAAACAACAAACGTTTTACCACACCGGCTTGATTATTTCTATAAAGCCGACGGGTTACGGAAGTTTAGTAAGTTACGAAAGTTAAGCCTATTCTTTCTTCGTAGGTTTGTAAGTTACATTACATGGAAACGACCACCATAGTTGACCGGTTTATTTAGCGACTACGAAAACCCTAGCATTTGGTTGAAATCAGGCAACAACAATGCTATTTCAAGAGTTTACGTAGCAACTTAGAAAACCTTAGTAGCTTGTGGAAATCACGCAACGACCGAAATTAGCTCGTTCGCTAGTTTATATAATTGACTAAGAAAACCCTTGCCCTGTTATTAGTCCTCTGAAGGCCAAAAACTGAATACCAGGCCCAAACCAAATATGTGAGTACGAGAAGCCCGAACGAGTAGTAATGGAAGCCCGGGTCCAAGAACAGGACTTATTAATGTACGTGTGGCGGTTCAGACGACCCGAGTGTCCGAGGTCCACTCCCCGGAGCTTTTTCTGGTCGGCGTCTCGACTCAAGCGTGGAGGCAACTGCGGAAGGAGACCAGTGTGGAATCCTTCTTTGGCTCCTATTCAGGCCTGTAGGGCGTTCGCTAGATCGTCTCCAATTCCTATGAGAGTGTCAAAGGTGACGGGTGAAAGGCTACACGTCGCCTCGTCTAGGATCGTTCGGGAGGATCGGGAGCAGCTCGTGTCGTCACCAACTTATTTTTATAGAACTGTTCAAATCGGAAAAAAAGTTGGTTCAGAGATTCCCATTTACTAGCTCCTATATCTATACATGCGAAGAGGTGATGTTTGCTAAAAAAAGTGCCTTCGATTAATGGGCGTTGAGCCACGTAAAACAATTGCTTTATAATATATACGGATATAGAGAGAATTTTAACAAAAAAGTTTGAGTTCCTTTTGGTCGTTTCAAAGGTCCCACCTAAAACACCACATTTAAGAACTAATCACAACTTATATTTCATGTTAAATGGTAGAATAAATTTAGATATTAATCTTAAATTTTGTTTTTACGAATGATCAAATATATATAAAAAATATTATGAAATCTATAGTGATTAGAGTTGATAAAAAACAATTAATGCTTATGATACTTAAAGTCCTTTTCTACTTATAAATCTTTATGTTAATTTGTGATAAGGCACTCTTCCAGTAGTAAGTTTTCTTCCGAGATACACTTTTTTATCTAAATAATAGTGATTAATTCGTACAAGGATAATCTATATCTCCTTGCATCATTCTTGCAAGAGGTCCTCGAGTCCCACGTAATGGCATCCCTGGATCTTCCGAAGCTATGTTCATGACGACGACGACACCACCTCCAAAATCGAGGCCAATCGAGCCAGCCAGTTCTTTATTTCGCGGGATTGATTACATAGCCCATGGCATTGGTATGGTATTTGAAACTGCCTAGTCAGGCGACATATTTTGTATTGGCTAGTAATAAGAGGATGGAGTTGGTTAGTCTACCGCGTGGTGTTGACTGTTAGTTTATACTTTTTATGTTACTAATTTTAACGTCACAAAAAAAAATATTAACTATTTTTTTAAATCCAGCCAAATGAAGAATGCGTTTGCTAAACTAAATGCTCGTTAAACGAACAACAACTTCACGTGTATTTAATAAAAATATAAGGTGTAGTGTTGTTATTTTCATTCCTAGGAAAGGAATGATGGCAGAAATGTCAAGCATGCATGGGTTTGGATTTACTAAATAGCAAACATGACTTATATATTATCTTAGTAGCTCCTAGACTTTCGACGCGGGACTTGGATTTAAACCCTTCAACGTCTTGTGCCGAGGACTCTTTTTTTGTTCCTCTTTCGTTTCTGATTTGATAATGAGAAACATTCGGGAGGTAAAGGGACGGCTCTTGAACTTAATGCTTCGTTTGGAAGAGTAGGCAATGAATGGAATGATAAGAAATGCATCGACTCCAAGAAATGTTTCCACTTTTATTATTTTAAGATGTTGCTCTGATTTGAATAGTTCTTTTCTTTATAAATATAATTAGAGGTTTATACACAGACTTAAAGGGATTTGGCCCCGTTCGATATTATTACTTATCCTTACGTTTTAGAAGTGTTCAGCAACAGAAATTATGGGCTATAGATCTCGATGCTATATGTGGATCAATGGTCCAGAATGCAGATCCAAAGTACGTGAAGCCCAGTAAGAGGTAGCTGTGGAAACACCCCAGGCGAAGGTTTACGGGCGAAGCAGTTACCAAACGACGGGGTTATGAGGCGACGAGGGTCAACGAGGTAGTCAAGCGACAGTCAATTGGATAAGCGAGGAAACTCTGTAGTGACTTATTCATAGAAACGGTTCAAGTCATGAACATACACACACATACGGTTCAAGTCATCCCTCCCTAAACTCTAAACCCTAAACCCTAAAAAACCGTTGGTTCAGGGATTCCTTTCTACTAAACCATACACACACATACGGTGGCGTTGCTCTCAAAATGTTTCTGATTACGGGCATTGGACCAGATCCGGGCATGACTTCAAACTCATGTCAATGTTTTATGGGCATTGAACACAATTCGGGCTTTTGGACCCGAACTCATATTTGTAGAGCAAACAACATGCGACAATAAACCTATGGGCCTAAGGCATGCGGACAAGCACAAACAATTATTATGATCAAAGGGGGCGGGGAAGGATGGTGACCATGGGCCTATGCACTCTGGCCCACGGCCCGTTACATGTGGAAATAAAAAAAATCGGTAGGTCCGCACATCCCTCATGTACATGAGGCTTGCCGGGATGACATGTCATCGGCTAAGGCTTCATCAGTTAGGGCCGCTTTGGTAACGTGCCTCCACCACGGGTTCCCCTCGCGCCCCTCCAATCTTGGAATCCATCTCGTAGATCCATCTTGTCGAATTATTGAAACAATGTCGGATTTTCAAGCAACGGAAACAAGAAAAAGTGGGATATTCTATCAAAAGAATGAAATCCAATCATTCATTAAGATGACATATTAATTGAATGGCGGGATCTCGACTTATGGAATAACAAAGTCGGACATTCACGCAGACTTCTTTAATTATTGCGAATTAACACCTCAAAGAAAAATCGAAAAAAGTAACGTGGGCATAAGATAAAAATACGCACGATAGGTCTAAATGATTATATTCAAATGACAAACATAAGATAAAAATACGCACGATAGGTCTAAATGATTATATTCAAATGACAAACATGTTTGTCAAGTTTGTTGGCGATCTAACGGTGAGATCAATTGGGATCTCATCAAGAATGGGACTGCAACGTATAGAAAGTACAACCCCGCATGTGTTCTGTTCGTCGATTCATATTCAAATCTACAAGAAACTTCAACGGTCGAAATATGTGTGTATGTAACCGTCTTTCAGTCTATTTTATGTTTGAAAAGTTAGAGACGATCCAACGGTCAGATCTTTCGAGGTCCCCTCGGAAGTGGGACTGCAGTATGCAGGCTAGCCGCAAAGTGCACGCACGCCCTTAGCTTTCGGTGTCCCATCTCGGTCCTCGATCATGATAAAAATGATATAAAATTTTTTTCAAGACCATGATCAATTGAGGATCATTCCACTATGAAGAAGTCGGGATTAGCCGATAAGCATAACCCCTTTGAAATGGACCTCTTTTGGCATGCAATGCTGGGAGACGGCGGAACTGGGAAACCCGAAGGTTCTCCGCCCCTCCCAAGCATGGTTTTCAATCTACAAGACTCCAAATGACCTCAAACAAATTGAAAAAGATGCATAATCAAGTAAGGAAGAGATATCACCTGAATTTGCATCGATCCGACATCGGACGAGAAAGTTATGACCCGTCGAATACTTCCCCTGCATTCTGGCCGAGGTGGTCTTGCTCCGTCGGGGCTCTAAGGTGAAAGAGTGGCTACGTGATTATTAGTAAAAACACTGAAAATTCACTGAGAGGTTGCCTCGCTCCGGGATAGCCCGGGGAGGATGAATGACGCCAGGGAGTCTGTTAGAAGGCTGCCTTAGTGCACCACGCTTGGGTTATGGCTGTTGGCAGGAGGCGGTGTTGTCGGAGAAAAGGGTGTCGTTTGGTCAGGAGGCTTTGACTCGTCAGCACTAGAGTGAGGGAGTCCTTGGCTCCAGTTTCTGTATGTACGTCGGGAGGAGTTGGCCTCCGGCTTGATGTGTAGGGAGGAGGAGTTGGCCTCCGATTCCTAAAGGGGGTGGAACGTCTCGGAGGAACCTCTGATTCTATCCCCTTAGAAGAATTAGCCCGGATTGTCTGATAGCTTTTTTATTTTGAGACTTTACTGTCTAAGGAAATAGAATGTCTGATGGGAAACGATGGATCCCCTTCCTCCTTTTTAGGATTGTAAGGTTGTGAGAAGGAGATTGTGTCTAGGTTCATCCTCTGATGGGACAAAGAAGGTAAGATATTGGGAATGTAATGGGAAATGTAATATTATTTAATGGGGAATGTAATATTATTTTGGGAAGCAATCGAGGAGATTGAAGATTTTTCTCATTCAAGGTGATTTATGATGAATTACCAAAATCTTAGATGATCTGAGAGTGATTGTAATTTTAAAAGAAACATAGATTAGGTGGAAAAATTTGGGGTATTACACTCACTAAGGTCAGAAAACACCCTCTATAAACTGTATACCTCGGTAAAACTATAGTAAACATCCGTAACCTTTAACATTCGAAGAAGACGAATGAAATAAACAGGTAATTATGCCATATATGTCTCAAAACATGAATCTTGCGAGAACCTTTATGGTGTCATTAAAGACTTATTATACTATTAATAATGGTTGAAATTTCTCCAATAAGGTTATGGGTAAATTTTGCGAGAAGTTTGCCTTTAAGCAATATAATTTTTCTATGTATAATGCTGCGGCAAACAAGTTAGAAGAAACGATCGGTTAGATGTCATGCAAAATCCTCAAAAGGGTGGTCAATAAGGCTAAGAGATATCGGCAGAAAGAGCCAAAGGGCGTATCGTATAACATACAAAACAACGACAGAAATGACACCATACTCTTTAGTTTACGATGAATAGGCGTTCTTTCCTTTCGAATGCCAAATATCCTTGCCATGGATAGCTATATTGGATAGTCTTTGTCACGAAGATAATGACCGATTACGCTTGCAAGAGTAGGAAACTCTTGATAAAAGGCTTCTCGAAGGTTAATAACGGATCGAGCGCTCTCAAGCAAGGATGACAAAGGTCATTTACTATGAATGTATATCCTCGCTCCTTCTAGATCGACGACTTTGTCATAATAGTTAGAAGACTCATAATCGTCATGCATAAGACCGGAAGCAAACTCAAATTCAAGTGAGATGATCATTGATTCTCCAAAAAGCTTACACTATAAGATCATTGATCAAGATGGAATACACATGAACAGATCAATGGGAAGCTCCTGAATCGATCCCTAAGGCCCAACGAATAATCCTTCAAACAATTGTACGTGGTAGTTTATGATTAACTGTTTAAAATATGAATTTTGGACTGTAATGCTCTTGGCCCGCAGGAGTATAAATTATGAACAACTAAATATTTATGTAATACTCATGATCTGTACGAGTATTAGCTGTGAATGACTCAATTTTAATGCAATGCTTCTTGCCATGCAAACTGTGAATGGCTCAATCACCATATAATACTTCTGGCCCACACGAGTATAAATTGAGAATGCTTCAATCTTCATACTTAATCTTCATGTCACTTCCCGATCCAAAATATAAATACAAATTTGGATTAAACGTGTGGTTTTGGGTTATTGACTGGTCTGTTAAGAGTTCCCTTACGACCTCGAAGTCTCTGCATGTAAACGTTGGATGCAAACCCCCCCGCCCCAAGATGAGTCCTCCGTGGGTTGCAGTTTTCTGGTGGTGTGGTTGATAGAGATTTGTGGCTTCAAGAATAGCCAAATCGGGAGTTTCCGTACGGACGTGGGGGATCATAGTCAAAAGCTTTGTCCCGCACACTTGGGAGTTTAGGCAGGTGCCCTTACTATAAGTTCAATCGGCAACGGACTTCCTATTTCCAGAACCATGTATCCCAACGAAATCCCTGTCCCCATTCCGGTCCCAAAACCCAACGTCACATACTTCCACTCCAGCCACCCTCCGCCCTCCTCTCCATCGTCCTTTCCTTCCGGCGGCGGCTGTGTCCATATGTTTCCCATATGTTCCTCGACTCCTTTCAGGTCGATCAATGCCGTGTAATATATCGACAAACCGTTAATACCCATATATTGGTTGGAAAAATCATCAATATCATCTCGAGTCATGGCAAGCAATCCACTGATGAATTTCTCTGATATATTACCCTCAAAATTATTGTTGGAGTGGCCCAGGATGCATAGCTGGGCAAAGTTATGAGTTTCTTTGGAAATAATAACATAGTCGTGGAAATTGTTGGATCTTAAAATGAGTACCTTCAACGGAAGGTTTCCAACCAACTGGGAAATGAATCCACTATATTGTTGTTGCCAACATCTAGGGCTTCCAATTGCTTACAGTTTGATAAAGATCTAGGCAATAGGCCCTCGAATTGATTTTTGCTGAGATCAAGTGACAACAACAAACTTCCTTCATGAAAAATCTCTGGAATATGACCACCAAACTCATTCTCACTTCGGTTCAAATAATAAAGACCCGCGGTGATATTTCTCAGGCAGTCGGGCAAGGTGCCCGTGAGACTATTATTTGACAAGTCTAGAAACATGAGACGGGTGGTGTTGCATATTAGTGAAGACATATTCCCAGAAAAATGGTTATTGGAAACATAATAGGACTGTGTGGAATATGAAGGAAGTTGAAGGGGTCCTTCAAATTTATTGTCCGACAAAAGAATAGAATTCAAAGAAGCGGACCGGATAAAGATGTCCGTGGGACACTAACCTTCAAAGTAGTTGTCCTGCAAATTAATATAAGAAATGGATGCCATGGATAACCAAGTGGTAGGAGCACCGTTGAGGCTGTTATTACCCATATGAAGATCCTCCAAAGATGTGCAGTTTGCCAAGGAGGGGGCAACTGCCCACTCAAGAAATTGCTGCCCAAGGATAACCCTCGTAAATTGGTAAGATTACCCAGACACTGAGGTATGACACCCCCCAAATTATTTTCTGTTAGCCTCACTAGTCAGCATATGGACAGAAGGATCTTCCCCTGATATCAAGATCCAATTCCTCCAATGTATCGATTGCGATGCTCCATAGCCAGTCGGGTATATCTTGAATCTTGTTTCCCCAGAGGCGTAGAATTCTCAGTTCCTTTGAGGGTGACAAGAAGGAAGGGAACATGCTCAAGTTGCATATTGCCATACGCAATTCCTGGAGATTCGGCCATGAGAACCCGTGGTTTGAATCCTCGCCCAAAACGGATAGCTCGAATAGATCGGTAAAATGGAGATCCTCTAAGGTTGATAATATCCCCAAATCGAACTCACCGGTGAAATTGTTATATGATGGGTCCAAATGAGTCAGTCGGGAGAGATTTCCTATTGAATTCGGAACTGCTCCTGTGAAATAGCAATCCCCGAGGGACAGGTAATAAAGTCTGGGACTCCGCTTGGATTTGGGAAGGGTGCCGGTTAGATCGTTATTCCATTGTAAATCAAGAACATGAAGATTTGGCAATCCAAAGATGAATTCAGGAAATTTCCCTCTCAAATAACAACTGGAAAGAGTTAGGGAAATCAAAGAAGAAGAAAAGTTCCTAAAGGATGTAGGAGCAACCGTGGACATACTGACTGTAACGACCTACATTTTCATATAATTTCTCAAAAGACTTATTTATTTGAACAGTCAATCTAGCGAAAGCCAACAAATTTCGATCTTTTACCGTGGCGTCTTTCTTCCAATTTTTCCGGTACTTCTACGCCACTCGTCCTTTCCTCTCCTTTCTTTGCAAGACCAAAAAAAATAATGTCCCCAATGGGGTCAGCGATAAACGCTGAGTACTCCCCACCCATGCACACACGAAAACCGTGCGACCTCTAAACCATTCCTAACGTGCATATTTAAAGACAGTTAATGCACCATACGATTTAGATAAACAGAAGTTATACAAATGTAGATATTATAACAATTATCAATAATAGCATGCATAGAAGTAAACAGTTTGGCCAATCGAAAGGCAGAAAGTAACAATGCGACTCCCTCATTTCATCGTCACTCATATATCAACACTTCATATGGTGCCAGGGCCACCGCAGTGCGTCCCACGCACTCCTCCGGGAGCTCCCGGGAAACCGGAGCACGTAACCACCGCGAGTGGCCTTACCTCCCAGCACTCCTCTGACATCACAACCTGGTAAACATATCTCAACCTCATGCGGAAACAAATCCGAATTACCCATCGCTAATTCCACCACCAGCCTTCAATCTGTCATGGAGACCCTTCGGGACGGGTTGTCATCACGACGACATCCTACATCCCTGATCAATCCATCCATACAGCAACATTCTCGAGTCACTCGGTGATACTAGCCTTCCAAGGGATGCATTTGCAGAGCTTGATGGGATGTTGGGCCTCACCCCAAGGGTAAGTTGGCTTTTGGTTAACAATCGTTATCCTGGGTTATTGCTCGTGTGCCTCGTTTGTTTGTCGAGCGATTGACCTTGTGTTGAATAAGAGGTCTTTAGAGGGATTCTGATTAGAGCACTAAAATTGGTGTTATTGAGTGCACATGTCTTCTCCTCTACCCTTAATATTGTCTCGTTAAGCTATGCTGCCTGTGCATCTGAAGTTCTCCTTGCTTTATTATAATTGCAAGAACTAACGACACCTTCTTTGAGGGAAGGCATGGCGGAATTGTTCCCACACCGTCCCCTGGTAGTGCGCACGAACGGCAACCATAGAAGAGGTCCACCACAGGTCGGCGCCCTCTCGAAGGTGATACTCGATCACCGCCAGCTTTTTAGCATCTGTGTACTCCAGATACTTGAAGATCCTGTCCCAATTATGGAGGAAAGACTGGGCCTTCTCAGGCCCTTCAATGCCCTCAAACGTAGGAGGGTTCATCTTCCCTACTTCCTTGATAATCCTCAGTCGGCGGTGGTTGGTTGATGTCGCTCCAGGCAAACGTGAGCTCCCAGCAGCATTGCTCCCTACTTCGTCCGCCATCTGAAGAAATCAACATACTCGAATTAGGATTTTCAACGCAAGTGCGGTACACTGGTGAATTCCAAATGTTCCTTGTAGGTGTGGTTCAATCTAACGAATCGGCCATCTTTATATAACCAAGATTCGTATTCCAATAAATTCATACTTTATTTAAAGCTAATACTCTCACATGCAGGATCGCTATTCGCCTGCTACCTGTCGACCACATGTTGCACAGTACACGCAATAATGACACCTTTTCTAGACTGATAAGATTCTCCACTCACAGACGATTATTACACGCTGTACGCGGACAAACTCGAAATCACTCTTGGCAACCTAGCGTGCTACGCTCGAAGGCGTCTATGACTTGTTCAAGTTTCGTTTGAGCGGCCGAAACGATCGAAAAATGAAAGCCTTGCACGTAATGGTCCATTCCAGGGATGTCGTTCACCGGATCTAGAAAATCTTGGCATTTTCCAAGACGGTCGACGGGATCGTTCTCATCCTCGATCGCGGCAAGACTAGCCATAACACGTCTCAGTAGTGCATTGGTAAGGGCAGGTGGAGATGGGTCACGGGCGAGGAATTGAGTGAGGATGTCCAGGCACTCAGTAACGGTAACGTCTGGTGCCATGTTCTCATTATTCGAGGCATCTCCAGCTCCATCAACTCCTGAAATGACTCCACCTGAGCCATCACTTGGGCTTGCTTTGTCTTTAAACAGCTCTAGCATATGTCCCATACGTCGACCATCGCCTTTGTTCGCCATCCACGACCTTTGAAACTGATAGCGAGTGTTTCTCAAATTTCCAAGAAATCGTATGGTTTTCACTCGACGAACTCTTAGGCATATTTATAGAGAATTTTCATTTCATAATTCAGCCGTTCGTCAAGTCATTTCGTGTCACAGGCAAGTTTACTGTTCCAGATCACGTCTATCTGCAGAAAGATTCCCAGACAATTGTGAGTGTGTCTGTGTACTTGATTTTCTTACTTTATCAGTTCCTGTCTAGTACCATCACTCACGGGTGGGTGTACTTCTTTTAATTAGACCTAAAGCGCAGTCTAATCCTCCTTATTAATCCAAACTAACTGCGCTCTGATAACAAATGAAACAACTTGAAAATTTTTCAAATTTTACTTAGAAGATTCATAAGTAATTGACAGGTCAAACAGCGGAAGACGACAAACTGGAACCTCTGCCGTGGCGTCGTGTCCTGTCTAGCTCCGCTATGCTACGCCACGTGTATCTCTCTCTCATTCCTCTGCAACACTAAAGAAAATATCCCCATTTGGGGTCAGCGATAACTTGCTGAGTACGTTTCACCTATGCACAAGCGAAAACAATGAAATATCTATACATCCCTAACGTGCATCTTTAAAAGTCGTTATGCACACGCATTCTCGGAGTGACACAGGAAAAACAAATACCATTAATATCCGCGCTGCATTCATCATGATAAAACATAGAACAAACAGTCAAGCTATTCAGCAGAAAGAAATAATCATAATGATAGCGACTCCCTCAAACCTCTCTTTCCATCAATGTCAACACTTCGAACGGTACCGGGACCACCGAAGTGCGACCCCACCAATCCTCCGGGAGCGCTCGGGTAATGGCAGCAGGCACGACCACGAGTGGTGGTCGCCTCCCCGACCTCTTCCGACATCACAGCCGGGTAACACAACTCCACCGCACAACAGTAACGAAAAAAGCCACACACTCAACCAAGGTCTCATCGTGGCAGAAAATTAAATTATGACGCAGGGTAGCGGCTATCCGAAATAGCCTCCACTACTAAATCATAATGCGAGATCATCCCGGAAATCAAGGCATAGAACAGAATGACTGAACTTCCCCGCCGTCCAAGTGGTATCACCGCATCACCCCGGGGGCGGAGTTTGGTTTTGTCCCGATCAACTCGTGTCACAGTTCTCTCACAATCCTCCTTTGTGTAACCGACATTCTCCTCCGAAGACCCTAGTCCAGCGTCCAGAACAATCCCCGTTTCTTTTCCATTCACAAAACGATCAGCCCAACCTCTCACACCGTTAACAGAGCGATCCATCCGCGACAGAAAAAGGAAACGCACTGGGGTAAGAAGCAGCGTGACCAACTCCAAACAGATCGCATTTCCACACTCGCACAGGCACGCCACACTCACAACTCAATTCAGAGGAATTTCCCGCATCATTATCACAAGCAACCCCCGGAACAAGAGGAAAGGGATGAAGCTGTATAAACCATGGAGGCCAAAATTTCCAAGCGAACTCCCAAATACAGCAAACGCGACTGAGTTCAAGCAACGCGGAACAATCACCCTGAGAACAAATCAATCTGTTCCTCAGCCACAACAACAACAAGACGCCCCAGCAACGACGATGACAACACAGCCAAAATCGAGAAGGAGAAACTAGAGACATCCCAACTTGACGAAGACTGTATGCGAACATAGATGGGAGCCGAAGAAGAAAAACAGGATGCGAGCAAGGTTGGACGAGGAAAACAGCACCCGCGTCAAGGTGGACGAAGAAGGAAGACGTACATCCTACAACCGTTCGGCTCAAACGCTAACGAATTCACTGGCCGACCTACCCACTCAACTCACAACCATGGCGATGCGCAAACAGGTCGGAAAGAAGTAGGCGAGGGGAGGGGGAGGACGTACAATATTTTCGATCCTCAAGCAACCCGATCCTTGCGTCACCTTGCTGCTCCCTTCCGTGAAGCCGAACCACCTCCTCCGGAGCGTCGCCCGCGCTCGAATCCTTAGACCGGAAGAGCACCAAAGCTGGAGGCGAACCCAGCTTCCACCCATGGAGAAACGCGACGACAAGGGCAGAGTAAGGCCAGTCATGCAGGTCCGGAGAGGGAAAGGAAATGCGGCTAAGAGGATGCAGCTTCGGGAAAAATGTTTACTGAAAGTTTCCCCCTTTAGCATCCCAGTTCTCTTATCCCCAGCACTCTCCTCCGCGCCCCCTTCTGTTCTTCTTTTTCAGTCTATCTCCCTCTTTTTTTTTTTTTGTTGATTTCTCATCCTCCCGACAAGGCTTGAATGGACGGGGAGATTTCTCTATATTTTCTTATCCGCGGCTTATCCCACCATCGGATAACCACGTATTCACGTAACTTAATAGTTTCATTTTCGCGATAAATTTTAATTCGTAATCTCACTACTTGTAGATACGTATTAATTATAAATTAATTTTTTTTCTGCCAAAATTCGCGACGTTAAACAAATCTCATCATTACTCGAATTCTTTTTCGTTTATGTCCAGGCGTTCCATTTCTAGCGTGACATAATCACACGAAATCGAATTCAACGTCACGATAACGTTCGCTAGTAACATCGGTCAACTACAAGAATATTAAACTCCCGTGCTCGTGATTTTGACCGGGTTAACCGTTCAATATTTATTTAGCTACTATTACCGTAACCGTATATATATTTTATAATCAACTTCAGATTTTTCGGGTCGTTACAGTCCCGGACTCCAGGATCTACGTTGTTGTCTTCACCAGGAGCTACGCATCGAGCGTGTGGTGCCTCCTAGAGCTCGCCATGATGGTGGACTGCCACAGGGACCATGCCTCTGGGAAAGTTATCTTGCCTATCTTCTTCGAGGTAAACCCCAGCGATGTGAAGCTACAAACCCATCTGTACCAGGGTGCCCTCGACAACCACAGAGAAAAGTACATGGAAGAGGATGTGAAATAGTAGGAGGAAGCTCTGAGGAAGTTGGGGGTATAAGTGGTTTGGAATACAAACGAGATACGGGGTATAAATCATCACCTTGACCTTTCTCCTTATTATTGTTATTATTCATGTCTTTAGAGATATTTCAACAGCTGTTGTTGTCTATGAGCTTTCCATGTTGTTAATCGGCAGATTATTGAGCAACTTGATCTCCATTTGATTTTGGGCAGGATGGGCGAGTTTGTTCGTGGTGTGGTTGCGGATATTCTGAACAAGCTAAACATCAGTCATAGGATATTGCCGGATCATGTTGTAGGGATGGATGATCGCGTGGAGAATGTAATGGACATGTTGAATTTGAATTCTCACGTTGAACGACATGTTGTGATGGTGCACGGCATGGGTGGTATTAGGAAGACAACGCTGGCGAATGTCATCGTCAACAGAATCTCTTCCCGATTCGATGGATGCTGCCTTGCAGATGTGCGAGAATCCTTGTCCACTGGTGTGGCGGGTGTTGAAAGGTTGCAAAAGAAGCTATTGAGGATATCTTCGGCAAATCGGATGGATAAATTGGTGACTCTAGCGATGGAATGAATGAGATCCAAAGAAGGCTCCGCAACAGAATGGTCCTTATTCAGAATGGGACCCATGAAATTCCAAGTGATCGTCAGGAATGCACGGGGTCACGGTCTCTTGATCAGGAAACAGCATGGGCCTGCGCCTGCATGGCGATGACTGCAGAAAGTCTCTTGCGGAGGTAGGATGCGCAGACGCCCACCGTGCTACTGACATCGAAGAAGTGCTTCTTGCACCTTGTCATGGCCATATCCCGTGGGGATCGGTCGGTCGGTCGTCCTGAAGAGTCCACAGCGGAGGTAACGCTGGTTGGCCAGAAGGGAGGGAGTAAATGCAGTGGTTGTGGAGGTGGAAAGGAAGAGAGGAGTAATTTAATTACTTAAAATGGGAGTGATTGATATATGAGTTGTAAGGACTTTGACATGAATGGAGAAATCACTTCAGATCATTATTACATTAAATTAATAGTGGTTGTTGGTAATATTATAATGATTTTATTACATTATAATGAGTTTTTTGTAGTCGGACTTTCTAAAGCTAATTTTTTCCTTTAGCAAAGTCGGACTTTATAAGTTCGGATGCTTTATTTCCGAAATTTCAAAACTATCTATTTTATTTCAGGAATGTTTTTCTCTAACTACATTGAAATGGAGTAAAGCCCAAGAACAATATGTATAATTAAGAACTTTGTGTTATAATGTAAATCTCTCACATCTAATATTCTTAGCGGAACTATGACCCAGGTTTGGATGGATCGATATTAAGTTTTCCTCGAGACATGATCTTCCAAATATCGATATATTTACTCGAAATAGTATCAATGAGTTGTCTTTTCTTGTTTTTCTTGTTTGATACTATAGTAAGGGAAATAGTTTATTCACATTAAATAACGGGGCATGTGATATTTATATATCAAGTTGACTATGACCAATAATTGAAGTTCACACCCCAACTTTAATTCTTTCTTAGAAGGGATGAGGACTTCTTCTTCTTTCCTTTAGCATTGAATGCAAACCAAACTCACAAATCCAAAACTTCCCCATCTCCCATGTATAAATTTTCACATGGGTCTGTCTTGCGGCAACGCGAAGTCGAACTTCGTGCTAGAATCAAGATGTGTGCGTTATATAATGCTTTCATGGCAGCCTATATATGAGGATTGTACCAATCTTATCTGAATGTTCGCGTTTTGCACCCAAATACCCGGTTTGAAGAAAAACAAAATGAGTAAAGAAGGGGCATAAAAAATGCTAATTATACTCAGCTAAATTCGTCATTCATTAAAGTAGGAGCTAAACTCAGGTATACTCACGTTAGGGACGACTTTCTTCAGTTTTAGCGAAAGTCGTGGCTCCAAGTGGCAAGTTAGGGGTGTTTTAAAAGTCATAACTTTGAGGGAGACTTTATCCGGATACTAGAATTTTTTTATCGTCTCTTAAAATAATTTTTTTCTAAGTAGGGTATGTGAGTGCAAACTCCTAGATGCTCCATTGCCTAAGTATTATGTTGTATACAATAAGTTTAATATTTGTTACACATGTTTTTTACTCTTTGGAAACATTAGAAGTTAAATACTTAAGCTTTGAAATGACATAACTTATGGGGCATATGGAACTAGGATAGTTAATTATATTGAGTATATGTATTGGGGATGTTTGAGGAACTTAAATAAGAATCTTTGCAACGCCGTTAAGAGAAAGAGAGAAAAAAAAATAGGTTTTCCATTTGTAACATTTTTTGATAAGCTTATTTAGACCTAAGGTGGAACTATTTTTGCAAAACTTACATAAAAATACAATATTTTTTCCATAACAGAATAATTCTTACTTATTTGTTATATAATTGTTTTTATAAATGCATTAAAATTTGAATTAAAATAAAAAATTTATACCCTATATTAAAATATAAGTAAGTACAAATATTGTTATAATTTTTCTAAAAATTATTCATAATTATTTTACTATTTTTATTGATAGAAAAATAACTTTTAAATTTTTATCATTTTTAAAATTTTATCATTTAATCACATTTTTTCTAATAAAATTCCAAATAGCTGATGTTCCCATGAAAATGAATGCTTACGATAACTTTCGAAGCCAAAAACTCCTTAAGAGAATTCATTTTTACCAACAATCATTCATTCGTTCATTCAATCGGTCATATTATTCATCAATGTCCACTCCCGACTGCTATGCCAACTCTTGAAGACTGTGGTCGGACCCCGTTACAGAGGAGATGGGATCGCAATGCCCAACTCCCACGGCCAGGTCATGGCAGTCGCTGGGGCGGTTCCCATGAGGCATTTCACCACGTCAGAGAGCCACGGCTCCGTGATCATCCACGAGTGGAGCACAGACATTCTCCATGACCCCTGGGTTCAACAAGGGGAAGTTTGTGTTCGATCTGACGCCAAGCTAAGGGAGTGACCGGATTGTCTTTGTGGGTGTAGGGGACGGCGTTCTCCATGATGGAGAGGGATCTGCTGGACCTCCATGGCCTCCTTCTGCCAAATGTCATGTCTCCCGTGCAGCAGATCAAGCGCGTTTTTCGCTGTCACTCAGATGATTCCTTAGATTAGCTTAGTTTTTGCTCTGGATTGATTACTTGATCGATTCTAGTAGAATCAGATGCCTTTTCGAATGGTCTACTGAAATTTTGAGCCTCTTTTTGTCTTGGTATCCCGGGTCACAACTTGAAAATTGCATGTTAGTATGAAAGCTTTGTTAGAAATAACAACACCTAGGTTCTCTTATTTTCTCATGGGCTCTAGAAAGTTCTTAAGATTATCCTAGAAGGCTCCTAAGATTAGTGTAGAAGGTTCTTAAGATTAGTCTAGAAGGTTGTAGGATTAGTCTAGATAGGAAAGTTCCAGAAAGGTGGAAAATGAATTCATATTACACCCTCCCTATAAATAGCGGTCATTGGTTCATTTGTAACTCATTCACAACGAATAGAATTCTTCCTCTCAAATTATTCCTCTTCACATTTGCAACTTTCCTTAGTTTTAGGTTGTGGTTTAGTTAAAGAGATAGAGTTACGCGACCAATTAAATTAGTATTCCGAGGGTTACGACTCAACAAGCTTCACATAGCTGCCTATGAAATGTAAGCATGGTTTAATGATTAGACGGCGATTCCTTTAATCATAATAGGCATTTCAATGGATAATGCAATTGTTTGTGTAATCAGTTGGAAAGTGATTCGGTAAGTGTAGGTTGAGATCTATGAAAGAGAATGAGCATGTGAATTCCTTTAATGATGAATATACATTCTATTAGCCTTTAATATACCACTCTGTGGATGGTCTGTCGATCATTCACTTTATCTTAAAAATGTATTTAAAATGTAAACAAACCGTATTCTTTTGAAATATCTGGTGTAATCACCAGCAATGTTTCCTTCTAAAGTTAGATAATTGAGGGGACTAAATCATTTTTGATAAACCTCCTAACAAAGATTGATGGTATTCTTCCTGAAACCTCCAAACAAAGCAAAACTACAATCATATTAAGGCTTAGTCATTATAAGATTTAGAAGATGTATGATGATTATGGCGTAGCTTTTTTTATTATGTGTATATGGATTGGTTGCATTGTCTGGAGCCTTTTTAGGCAAGTTATTTTGATGGATCTACTGCTCGTAGGTTATTTTGAGTTTTTTTCCTGATATATTGGAAAGAGAAATGCTTCATATTTTTGCTTTTGTGGTGTATTACCATGTGTCGACATTGGAACCAACAAAAACTGCATTTACCGTGGCTGATTTGAAGAGGATAGAAGAGCAAGTTAAGATGGCCCATTTGATCCTACTGCTCTTGGCAATGTGGCGAATTCTAAACCGTCTCCATGATAGAAATGAAACAATGTATTATGAAGTGAGCCAGATCTCTCCATCTTAATCCTTTGGGAAGTTTCCTTGAATCCATGCGTATATTATCTCTTTTGTTACTTCTTTCTTTCTCATTTCTTATTTGTGTTACGAGTAGTAACTATATTTTGTAATAATTTGGAAATTTACAATATGTGTGGGTATAACCTGACTTGCATCATATGGGCTGCACCTTCCAAGAATGTAGTAATGGTGTCTGGAATTTCACCTGATGCTAGTACTGTGACACTACTTATGGTAAAATCTTGTTGGTAAAGTTTGAACTGAATAGCTATTTTTATGTATCTATCTGAATGCATTCGGTAGGGAAAAATGCAGTTTGTTCCCTTCATTGTTCTTTGATAACTTAAAGTTTGTGTGGTACCCATTGGCACAAAATGGATTATCCTTTTCAGTTCAAGTAATGTCCACACTGTACGGACTGGACTGCCTTAAAACCAACCAACTCTATTTACGCAATCTGTTGATTGTTGTGATGCTTGATCTTAACTTATAACAATTGATTGAAAACATAGTTGTGTATTTTTCGGCTTTGTTCAGGTGTTAATTTCAAAGATAGCAGAATATGCCCTGATTGTATATACCCCCACTTTGGTCTTGTTTGCCAAAACTCTAGCGGCTTAGACGTCCTAGAGGGATGTTTCTCCGCTCTGAGGATCGAGGAGAAATGATGTATATGGTCCTTGTTTTTCTAATTTACCCGCGAATGCTATTGCTTTTCATGTCTTTTGTTGTTGGGGGTTTCATTGCCTAATATTCTTGTGGATTACAGTGTTCGCTTACTTCTGTTAGAATCATAACGATATTTTAGAATGGGGAATTTACCACTAAGAAGGTACTTTCCAAGTATCCATAAGTTTTTCTAGAGATATCCGGGTACCTTCTTCTGCATAGGGACAATGCAAACCTTGAGAAAGATCCACATAAATCTAAAAACTTTTAGAAAAGCTCCTTAGATATCTAATAAAAAATAAACAAATTAAACATGGTCCATGAAAGATCCTCCTATTTCTCTCCAAGAAAGGAACTACAGATACAAAGAAAAGAGGTCAGGTTGCCAAACAGGATTTGCTGGCACCCTCTGCTTTAGTAAAATTCGAGCAAAACAGTAGACGAAGAATTGCGTCACCCAAAACAATGCCAAATATGTAAGTTAGATATTCTTACATCACTTATTAAGCTCCGTTGTAAGTATTATAGCAACTACTCTCATGAAATCTAAAAATAAATATAATATTCGTATTACTATTAAATTAATCTATCTTCTGTAGTATTCCGTCAAAGTCACGAATGCATGGAAATAATTTTATGTACCCAATCCCGAGGTACTTCTTTCTATAGATACAATTAAAGAAAGTATCAGTGGACTCAGATGATTTAAAAATTTGGTGAATCGGAAACATTTTTTTGCCATGAAATTCCGTTGATGGTTGCAACTATTCCTTGCTGCACATATAAAACTTTTTCCAAGCTGCCATGTCATCCTGTGTTAAAGTGTTACTCTGTCATAAGTTTGGTTGAGATGTCATGAAAACATGAATTCCTGGGCAGGTTGACATGATCGTTGTCACAAATGGAAGTAGAATATTGAGTCTAGGCGATCTAGGGATTCAAGAAATTGGAATTGATATTGGATAATGCTGCTGTGATAAACCCTCAAAGGGTGAGATCATGGCATTTTTTACTCATCTGATCCTATTTTGGGGTTGCTGGGACAGGTTAATACTTGTTTTATTCTTCATAATTTGGCTCCAAATTTGGGTCAACTGTGTGAAATGTGTGGACGTAATATTTACCATTTCCTATCCATTTTTCTTGAGTAAATTCTTATGAGTTTGCCTGCACCCAATATCTTATGGAAAAAGGCTTTGCAAAGCAATACTTGACAAAGACCGGTTTGGTGCTTCGTTTCTTGACAATTATCTTTCATTTGTAACTTTTCTTTTTCATGTCGTTTTAAGTATAATGTTGCTCGTCTTGGACATCTCAGCATTGTTTCACAAATGTTTTTCATTTGTAATCTTCAATTCCAGGCACTTCCATTGATGATTGATGTTGGTACTAACAATGAGAAGCTACAAAAAGACACATTATGTGAGTTACAATTGGTTGGTAATGCTTGTTGATTGTCGTGGTGAAAATTACATCTTCAAAGTATCTTTGTATATCTTCTATATGCAAATTTCTTTCAAGTATGCTCTCGACTAGCGAGATGTATGAGAGCAAATATTCGTATACGTGTGTAACATTAACCTTACAAATATTTGTAGAGAAGATATTTCCTAATCTTGAAGTCGTATCTTTTGTAGCTGTGCCCTAGCTTGTACTTATCAAGTGATATGCAAACTAGCAAATCAACTACTTGAAGGGAATATATTTTTATTTAAAGTTAAACGTAACGAGAAGATTTTTCGGCTATAGCAAAAGACACAATAATGGAAGATCATAACAATAATGTATTTTCATTTTAAAATATTTGCTATACACTTGCTGATAAATTTGAGTGACAATTCTTCTAATTTGTATTGTATGACTACAGTTAGAGTGAAGTCGTGTGTCTTTGATGGATAATTATCTCATTCAAAAGGTAATGATAAAAAAACAGTTGTAGAAGTTGTGGTGTTTTATGTGTATAATGTATTTAAACTTCATCCTCAGTTATTGAGCATGATGTAGGAGGGATTTCTCTTGTTCCTGTATTTCTATCATTGGTTCTCTAGTAGAATCTTGCATGCCATTAAAAGTGCATCGCCATGCCTGGAGTAGTCAGGTTTTGTCGTCGTTTTACAGAACTAGGATTGCAAGAAAAACGCCTACAAGAGATGATTATATTTCTGTTATTGATGAATTCATGGAAGCTGTGTTCACTTGCTAGCCTAATGTGATTGTACGGGTATCTTCACATGCCGGAACTTGTTTGAAAGGTAATAATTTGAGTCAGTGGTTTTTACTTGGATGAACTAATGCATATTTGCAAGCAGTTTGAAGATTTCCAAAGTAAGTGGGCCTTCAAGTTATTGCAGCATTATCGCAACACCTACAAAATGTTTAATGACGATGTCAAGGTCGGACATTTCTCTGGTCCCTATAGAGTATTTTGGGTACATCTCTGATCCTTCATTGTTAGGAAGAGATATTATGTTGTTTCCTTGTAGTATTTTGTGCTCTTGGGAGTAATGGTTCTTTCCTCCCAGACCGAGACAGAAGGAAGCTAATATGAATCAATATATACCTGAGTTCCTTTATTAAAAAAAAACTGGACTCTTGATAAAACAAACAAGCATTGAGGGCTGTTATTTATTTTTCATTTGAAGGCTAGATTAGGAATATAACCTGGTAAGGAATCCACTGCCTGATGGGAAGTGAATGAGAATAGATTCTTCCATTAGTGCATCATTTGTTGCACTGCAACAATGAAATTCGTACATAGATTGACACTTGTATTTTAAGTATGCTCGTAGAATGTTACTGACCACAATAAAAACGAAAAGAAAAGAAAAGCATATTCCCTGTTACCACATGCTGAAAACCCTAATTTAGTTTAACTTGGATTAAAAGTAAAGAATACCAATATCTTCTATATCTTTGTTGCAACAATGATTATGAGATCATACTACTGACAGCTACCATACTCAGAAAACATTTTTCTGTTATGGTTAAATAATGAAAATTTGTGTTTGAAGATAATTATTTTGCCAACCAATATCAAAGGTAATATGTGATGATAGGGAACGGTTGGAGCCATCATTGGTTTTCCAAAAATGGAAAAGGTTGTTGCCTCCTTTCAAATTGATTTCCAATGTTGTCTTCTGTAGTTAGTCACCGTCCTAGCAATTTTTGGAAGACATCAAGCTACTACCGCGTAATTGACCCCTAACTTAGTGCCGCTATTCCTAATGGCGACACTTGGACATTTGGATAATTTTTTTCTAATTATGTGAAAGATGCGGTTCCCAACCCCTTTTAACATTAATGGCGAGTTCCCGTCTGCGTCATTCACACACTTAGAAAAAATTTATCCTAATGTGCTTTTGTCACCGTCAAGAACCATGACAATAAGTTGAGCTTCAAAGATCGGTTCCCAACCGCGTCATTACCCTCCCAAACTAGTGTTGTGGTTGGAAACCATGTCTTATTTATAAATTGAATGAAGCGGTTCCCGAACGCACCTTAAGGACAGTATTTTGGGAGTTTTTCAAACTCGAATCGCATTTCATAAATTTTTTTTAAAACTAACCCTAATTAAGTACATATCTCCTGTTTTCCCATATCAATTATGATTTAGGCATGTCAGATTAGTATTTTTTTTATGAAGATAGAGATAACGTTAAGGTAGCACCAAAGAGAACTCTTTGGTCTTTTTTTATGAAGTCGTCGTCGGTTTGGCAGATGAAACTTCATCGTCAGTTTCATGTTTTCCCAAACGAAACTTCTGCGTAATTTCAAACTTCTCCTCCCGTTCAATTATTTAATCCAAACGATCCAAGCCTTTGGTCAAAGTTCGATCATTTGTTGGCTGCCTTGGATGGCGGGGACATCGGAAGCAGGGACTAGCCGCGGCACTGTGAACACCCCCGACGGATCAGCCTACGATGTGTTCGTTAGCTTCAGGGGACCTGACACCTGGTACAACATCACCGACGTCCTTTATGTGTCCATGAGGGAAAAGGGGATACGCGTGTTCAGGGACACGGAGGAGGTCCGTCACGGTGAAGAGATCGGGGACGAGCTCCATCGAGCTGTCCCGGACTCTAGGATCTATGTTGTTATCTTCTCCAAAGGCTATGCATCGAGCGTATGGTGCCTCCGAGAACTCGCCATGATGGTGGACTGCCGCAGGGACCCAGCCTCTAGGAAAGTCATCTTGCCCATCTTCTACGATATAAGCCCCTGCGACGTGAAGCTGCAAACCGATCGGTACCAGGACGCCCTCGAGAAGCACAAAGAAAAATACAAGGAAGAGGATGTGAAAATGTGGGAGGAAGCTCTGAAGAAGGTTGGAGGTATCCGTGGTCTAGAATACAAAGGAGATATTGGGTACATAACTCATAATCTTTAATCTTTCTCTTTTCTTATATAATTATTTATGTCATTTCGGATATTTCAACAGCCGTTGTTTCCTTTGAGCTCTTTCATGTTGTTAGTCGGCAGTTTTTTGAACAACTTGATCTCCATTTGATTTTGGGCAGGATGGGCGAATTTGTTAGTGCTGTGGTTGCGGATATTCTAAACAAGCTGAACATCAAAGATCGGAGTTTGCCGGATCATCTCGTAGGGATGGATGCTCGCGTGGAGAAAGTAATCGACATGTTGAATTTGAGTTCTCACGTTGAACGACATGTTGTGATGGTGCACGGCATGGGGGGTATTGGGAAGACAACGTTGGCGAATGTCATCTTCAACAGAATCTTTTCCCGATTCGATGGATACTGCTATCTTGCCGATGTGCGAGAATCCTTTTCGACTGGTGTGGGGGGTGTTGAAAGGTTGCAAAAGAAGCTATTGAGGGATATCTTCGGCAAATCGGATGGAGAAATTGGTGACTCTAGCGATGGAATGAATGAGATCCAAAGAAGGCTCCGCAATAGAAGGGTCCTTATCATTTTTGACGATGTCAGCGAGAGTAGTCAGCTCAAAAAGTTGGTTGGAAATTTCGATTTCTTCGGACCGGGAACGATAATTATCGTCATGACGAGGGATAAGAGCATTTGCAAGGGCCTTATGAGAACTAGTGATACTGCTTACGAAGTGGAGGGAATGAGCGATGATCATGCTCTGCAACTCTTCAGTTGTCATGCATTTGGTGGAGAGGGGCCTCCAAATGACTTTGTTGATTTATCGAAGCGGGTTATTCGTATGACCGGAAATCTTCCCTTAGCTTTGGAGGTGATTGGAGGGCACTTATTCCGAAAGGAAAAGAATAAATGGGAACATACATTGGAAAAACTTGAGCGAGTGCCTCACAAAGACGTCTTGAATAAGCTGCGGATCAGCTACGATGACTTAGACGAGAGTGAGAAGCAGATTTTTCTGGACATTGCATGTTTCGACAATTATGTGATGCCAAGGAAGTATGCGAGTTACATGTGGGAAGCCTGTGGTTTTTTTCCTAAAAGTGGATTGGATGTCCTCCAGGATAGATCTTTGATAAAGGTACTGAATGTCGACAAAGACGATGACTTTGAAGACAAGTATTGGATGCATGATTTAATTAGAGAGATGGGAAAGGAGATTGTTAGTTCAGAGAGCCCAGGAGAGCAGCACAGCAGGCTGTGGGATCCTAAATTGGCCCTTAATGTCATACGCCAAATGCAGGTGATATGATGATGATGATGATGATGATGATGGTGATGATGATAATAATAATAATAATAATGTTTTCCTGGTTTATTGCATTGGACTCGGTCTCTCTCTTTTGGCTTCCTCATTTCCTTTATGTTTTGTTACCAGGGCACCCATCAAGTTTTAGCCATCAACCTGCAAGATAGTTACGAACTTTTAAGCGGGGACGAATTCAAGGGCATGTCCAATCTCAGGTTTCTCAACCTAGCAATTGGAGCAGGATTAAGTGGGAACTTTGGGAATTTCCAGCCGAATCTATTGTGGCTACGTTGGGATGTGAAGTTGTATCTCAGACCTAATCCCTATTTCTTCCAGATGGACAGCCTCGTCATTCTCCAGATTTCGGGGTTTGGAATTACGGACGATTCAATGAAAGACATGGTATTAATTTCCTTTCCCTTGTATCCATATCTTATGAAGCAGAAAATCAACATTAACTAATCATGGGATCGTTTTTTAATAGAGAATGGGCAATTTGAGAGTACTTGATATCTCAGGGGCGGATATTATAAGACTGCCCGACCTCTCTCGTTTCCCAAAGCTGGAGATAATTGATCTCCACTTTTGCAGGCAATTGAAAGAAATCCAAAGTTCTATCGGTGTGTTAGGGGATCTTAAACGCCTGAATATAGCAATGTGTAGGAAGTTGACAACGTCACCAGAAGAGCTTGGATCCGCAAAAGCTTTACAAGAGCTCATTTTGTTCTGGTGTGACGGAATTTCGGAGCTGCCAGAGTCTATTGGGAGGCTAAGGGACTTGAGAATACTCCGTGGGATTGAGACAAGAATAAGGAAGCTACCTTCCTCGATCGGCAATCTAAAGAGCCTTAAGGTGTTGGAAATTAAGGGATTACTCATTTCTCTTAGAATTCCAATGCCAGAGGTGCCAAACCTTGCAATATGCAATCTTTCCGGACTCGCCAGCCTCCAATCACTAACGTTAATTGGTCTCGATGAGGACCTAGAGGGGATAGAGAAGCTATATGGGTTGCATAAATTAAAGTTGGATGTCGGTGGTATTCTTTCTACCAATTTGGGTTCCATGTCCAGGCTGGAAGATCTCTATCTGCATGCTTGGAGCATTTCATCCGCATCGCAACTTCCTTCGTCCTTACGTAGATTGACACTCGTGAAATGTTGGCACTCAATGCAGAGTGGGACTTCACTGGATGGACGAGATAATATGGGAAATATGATTTATCCTATCAAGTTATCAAATTTAGGATCGTTGAGGAGGCTATGCCATTTAAGCCTGATGATATGTGACCGCATCGACTTTTCCGGGGTTGAGAGGATGGAACTCTTGGAGGAATTAAGGGTCTGGAATTGTGTTGATTTCGTGGGTGAGATCGCAGACCTGTCAAACTTGAGAAGATTGAAGAGTGTGGAGTTTTATTCATGCAACTCTCTGATAAGCGTGCCCTGTATGGCGAGAGACTGCCGCTTGAAGATTGATCTCTGCAGGGAATTGGAGTCATTTGATGGCCCGTATCGACAATACCACAACAAACGAAAAAAGAGGAGAACTGGATGTTGAATGATGTACTCTGCCTCAACTGGATGATTAACGTTGTATTCAATCGTTATGTCTCTCAGCTTAGGAATTCATTAAAGAGGCCACAGACAAATATTATTACGAGGTGCTTAAAATGATTTGACCAACATGGGGTTGGTCCAAATGGTAACGAGCTTAGATTCGCTTAAGAAGGTATCGGATTCGAAACCTACCGTACGAAGCTACCCCTGTTGGTAGATTCACCTACCATAGCCAGGTGTCCTAACCGGGTCGAGTCCGGATTAGTCGGAGCGAAGCTTCGGAAACCGGGCGGGCAACAAAAAAAAATGATTTGACATAAGTTAAACTTAATAAATCAATTAATAAAAATACATACATGAAAAATTAAACATCCCCGCAAAAAACCCAGAAAAATATTCCCCCTACGATTTTAAGCATTGATATTTGTTTTTGACTGACCTTTCACTAATTCAGGTGTGAAGTCTATTCTTTTCTATTTATTTTATTTTTAATGTACTGTCATGCAACGTTGACAAACTAACTAATTTTGATTTAATATTTTCACGTCTTCAAACTTTAAAATATAAATATATGTGACTTAATAATAATTCTTGTTATACAACAAAAAGTCTCCACCCATGTACACGTGCGTGATTTGTATTACACGAGGATCCGAGTCCGCTCACCTGATGCCTTACTCTTGATAGATCGACTCAAGTGTCGGGGTACCATCTAAAAGTAATGCAGTAATATGTTTCCGTAATGCAACTTTTTTCCATTTGTGGATATTCTATAATAATATCAGAAAAACCCAACCTCTTTTTTTTGGCAAATTATCCAACTAACGAATGATTTGAAATATTGTACGCACGCGCGCCCTTCCAGCCTAGCAGGACGCGTGACGGCGGTTCTGGCAAGCCCGAGGATCCGGGCCCGCTCCCCCGAGGCCCAGTCCGGTCGGCGTTACGGCTCGAACGCCGGACGCTGCGGAACGGGGCCCCGGGTTGGGCCTTCCCTTGATTCGCGGACGGGTCTGCGGGGCGTTTCGCCAACCGTCTCTAGTTCCCTGGAGACGGCGAGCGAAAGGCTGCGTTAAGGCCTCGCTCGTGAATTTCTGGGAGGGCCCAAGGAGCGGCTCGAGTAGCCGTCACCTCACCCCAAATGGCTCCGAAAAAAGGGTAGTGGGGTTTAGTTTTAGCTTTGGAAAACTGTTGTTCGGAGTCGCCACCGACTTAGTTAAAAATGTGACTTTAAGTCGGAAAAATCAGAGTCTGGGTTCGGGGATTCCTATTTACTAACCTTAGTATTCTACCACATGCAAAAAGGGTGGCGATTTGTCCAAAAAAGTTACTTTTGATTGACGGGTGTTGGACCCGATCCGGGAGTGGGCCGGACTCTTGTCAACGTTTTAACGGGCTTTGGACCCGAATTTAGGTTGGTTGAATTAACATGAGCATGCGACGTCCAACCTAAAGCCTAAACAATCGCACAAACACAAGCAATTATTTAGATCAAAAGGGCGGGGAAGGGCGGTGGTTACGGGCCTATGCACTTGGGCCCGCAACCCGTTACAAGTGGGCTTTTAAAATGAAATTCGGGGAGGCCCGCACCTCCCCTTTGTACCTTAAATCGAAGGTTGGGGCCGCTTTGTCTTCAAGCCCACGATGTTTTAAACCGGGGTAGAACCACACGGTTTGATACATGCGCCTTCGAGTTAATCTTCGAAATTTTGATGTCGGTATTCCGGGATTAAGTGCTCGATGTACATGTCAAAAAAAATGTAAGTGTGGTTAGCATTGACAAATTTTAATAAAGTTCGATTAAATTAAAAGAAAGGTAAGGCATGTCTTACCGTTTTGATCGGATGTATGCGCTTAGTATAAATTGCCGGTGATATCCGAGAAGTCCACCGTATTTTACATGTAAAACAAACGGGGATGGATGTTAGTAACGTGCTTTGTGATAAAATATTAACTTGTATAAATGGGCAGGGACATAAATAAAATTCAAAATGGGTAACATCACGTGAAACTCATAGAAATTTTAAAACATTTCAATAATAATGTAAAAAACAAACAACAAGGCAGACGGGATCATCTAACTTAAAAAGGGGTTAATTAAAGATTATTAGGAGTCTAAGAATCGAAAATAAGACAAACTAAAGTTTCGGGGAGCAGTCAGACATGAGTTTTAATCACGTTTAGTTGAGATCCTAAAAATTCTAACTGTGGTTCAAATTCCAAAATGTCAGACATAAACAATTATTATAAACGTAAGGCAAACCATCTAGCTGCAGATAAACACATGGTCATTTCAGATTAAATGAAATAATAAAAGTCGAGATTTTAACCTTTTCTGAACAGGAGGGGAACGATTTTTCATGAAGCTCCTTCTGTATTGGAAGCTCCTTCCTTCTCCTAAACTCGACCACGAAGAGATCCAAATGAAGCGATGAAATTGCTCCCACGCGACAAAGGCTTGGCTACTCCACCGCTGAAGATGACGCCGGAGAAACAGACGTCCAAGGCCACCGCGGTCGAGTCTGTTCAGGTGAGATCTAAGGGCGGCGAAGGATGGATCGACTGCAACTCGACCCAGGAGTGTCTGGAAGGGCATGACCTCCACTCCAGGTCTGGAAACGTCGGGGAGGAAAGGCTGCTGGCTACCGTCGCTGGATTCGGGTGTGCCGGGGAAGCCCTGGGTCTGGAGGTGAGGCCGGTCGGAGGGAAGGCTGGAGGAGACCGGGATCGTCGTGGGTTGGAGATCCCCGGAGCTGGAGGTCGTGGTTGACGAGCTGCTTCTCCCAGAGGTTGAAATCAGGATGGGGAGCCGCCGGGGACAGATCCGGAAACACCGCCGAGGAGGATGCCGTGGGAGGACGCCGAGAGGGAGAATGGCCACCGCTGCACCCGGGGTTGGATCCCGCCGGAGGTTGTGGCGTCTTTGGCGCCCGAACTCGGGGAAGCGCCGGAGGGAGGTTGGTTCCGTCGGGAAACGCCGAGGAGACGAGTCGGCTGACCGTCGTTGGGTTTCGGGGACGCCGGGGAAGGGAGTTCGGTGGCGCGGAGGGGCTGGGAGTAGGGAGACTGGGTCGCCGGAGTTGAGGCTGCGGTTTGCCGCGGATGTCGAACGGGGAGTGACCCCGTTGAGTGCGCCGAAGAAAGGGGGAGGCTGAGCCGGGAGGAGATGGGAGTCGCTGTCGGTTGCCGAACCGGCTGAGGACAACAGTGAAGGTGGGTTGCGGTGGTGCCGTTGGAGGGAGGCGTCGTGGAGGGCGCTGGAGTGGACAGGGGACGGGCTGACTGGTTTGATGGAGCACCGAAGGAGGAGTTGGCCGTCGCTGCTGGTTGTTGGTCGCCAAAAAGGGGAGGAGGCTCGCCTTAGGGGGTGTCTACTACTGGACTTGGAGGAAGGGAGACGAGACGGGTCGCTGCTGTGAGTCCTCCTTTCAAAGTTCGTCGTCTTCAAGGTATGTCCCTGCACATGAAAGAAACAGGTTAAAATGAAAGGAGCTCCCTCACGACGCCAATGTGCGTCTACGGGGAGCCGAAAAGCCGTATTCTATTGATGACAGATGGCTGATCTGGGACTGCAGGGACGTGAGAGGGTGGCTGCTACGGAGCTGAAGGCCGTCCTCTCCGGGTACGGTGATGGTTGATGAAGTTGGAGCCATCACTGCAGGTTCGCGTCATGTCCGAAGCTGCCGAAGTCCACTGCAACTTGAGGTATGATGTGCTCTACGTCGTCCTGTTGAATGTCCAGCTCGGGTTGGTCGTTGAGGGGGTTCTCGTGACGCTTTCTGCCTTTTACCTTGGTGCAGAGGGGGGTGGAGAGCTGGGATGGTGAAGAGGTGGCTCCGATCCTGGCAAAGGGTGAAGGAGCACAGGAGAAGAGCGATGGCTTTCGTTAGTCTCCTGCCTCCCTTGAAAGAAGATCGAGAGAATTTTTCGGAATTCGTCCGCCCCCCCTGTGTTCTGTTTCTTCTTCTTTTTATATCCTTTTTGCTCTCGACCAGGAGCTTTCCTGGTTATTCCCTTCTTTCCCTTCCAATTCCTTCGATCTTCCTAATTCCATTTGCATCTTCCCCATTTAGTTAGCTCCCGGTTTGGAGACGCCAGGCCGTTAGGGGACACAATCCTTCGGGACTTCATCGAATCACCTTTTCCTGCAGGTGATCGACATGGGTGAAGGATTCAGGAGGGGAGGCAACTGTCAGGAGCATTGGGATCTTGGTTTGGCAGGATTTTGTCGGGGAGTAAAGTGATACCATGTTTTGCTTTTAGATGAATTGGATATTCACCGATTGAGTCCCTAGATTTGGCTAGGCTTCTCAATTTGGTTTGAACTTAAATGAAAATCTGGAAAATCACAACTTAGTCCTTGGATTTTAAAAGAGTTTTTTAGTTTCGTCCAAAATCGAAATTAAACTAAAACAAAGTAATAGAGATGCTTGAAAATTCATGAAAAGTTTAAAACTGACCTAGTAGCTTAATGAAAATGCAACTAGGATACTAGTTTCATGTAACTAAATTTTTTTTTAATTCGAAATTAATTACCTAATTATGTTTATGAATGATAAGCATTAATCAAATATCACTAAACATGTTTAATGATTTTTATGAAACATAAGCATGTATGATAATCTTTAAAGAGCACCGTCAATCAAGGTTAATCCTAATCTAATCGCACTTGATTAATTTTGAGCGTCTTAGGATAACACTCAATTTGGGGGATCTACAAATATTCCGAATTATTCTTGTACATTTAAAGGTCTCTTATTCCTTAAAAAACCAACATTTGAATACAAATATCAGGATAATATAGATTCTTGCATTTAGAAGACATCGTTCATGCATTTAGAAGAAACGCATTCCATTTGGCACTGTATCTTCGGATCTGAAATGAGAGCATAAGAAGAATCGAGGTCCGGTGTTGCCTGCATTTTCTGCGTACACAATCCTTGTAGAAAGCTCGATAGAATTGTTCTTGCTTGCCTTTACATTCTTTGTCGCAACCTGCCTCGCAGGGGGTTAACCCCGCTAAGGCCGCATCCATATCGAGCATCATTATCAAGAACAAAATAATCATCAGTGCCTCCGACACTGGCATCAATTTCTTCGAAGTCATATTCGAAGGAAGAAATTTCTTTGTACGGTGTGTTTCTTAGTTAGGTGTAGATATCGAATGGGTGCACCATTCATTTATATATACCCGATTTTCCATCTAAATAAGTTTTTTCTTTCATAGATGGGTATTTAATAATACTTTAAAAAGTTATTCTTTTTTGTTTTTTGGTAAATTACCACCCCAACAAAACAATTATATGAAATTATCCAAAATATTCTAATATATCTAAAGGTTTAAAATAACTATAAACTTTTGCTTCTTATTTTTTTTTTGTTATCCGAGTTTCGTCTCGACTAATTCGGACTTGATACAAGTAAGACAATAGGCTATGGTGTGTGGGTCTTCTTATAGGGGTAAATGTATACAGTATGTTTCGAACCTAATACTTTCTTAATTAAATTCAAGCTTCATACCACTTGGGCAAATGCCATATTATTCCAACATATAAATTATTTTATTGTTGTCAAAAGCTACAACAAAACTAATTATTTTATATTTGGTTGTGATAGTCGTTTATTGGATAGGTAAGCAACATACAACTAATTTAAATAGCTATTTTTTAATGACAGAAAAATTAGCAGAAATTTAGATAGATTTTGCTTATTTTAATTTCTCTCTCTATATATATTGTCTATTTTAATTGCACGAAAAATATTATTATATTATTTGAAGTTAGAGAATCTCTACATGGGATTTGTTGATTTTAATGGCAGAAAAGTTTGGCAATCGCAGCTTGGTGTCAAATATTTATATTTCAGATGAACTTTATCTTTTGCGAGAATTAATGTAAATTGGATTCTTGTTAAGGCTTCATACTTTAACGTTACGACAGGAAGCCAACTTTTTACGAACAAAGAAATATGACCAAGACATAAGGAAGCCGCAAATATGGCATGTCATGAGCTGCTTTTTTCTCACTTTATTGAGAGTTCGGTCGACTGCGACCCCTTTTACGGTTGACTGTAAACGAAAAAGTTTGTTCTCTCATAATGATCACAGGAAAATTTGTTCCACGATCATGTCATACGAACTTTTCTGAATATAATGAATTTTCTAGCAAATGAATTTTAGCTATAATCATTATAAGAAAGTCCTGAATAGAGTGAATTTTCCAAAAGGGTCCCCTTTAATAAAATTAAAAATCATATTTGGAGGAATTAATTTTTCAAATAAAAGAAGATGATTAATTTTACTATTAAAGGACTATTAAATTAATAATAAGTCTTGATTACTGATACATTGAAATCATATTACACAAAAAATGATTGCATCACTTGGAAATTAAAAAAAAATGCAGGACACAAAACTCACAAACGAACTAGACAAATCCCAAAAAAAAAAATATACAAATTCCTAGGTCGAACATGTTAAACATCCAACAGGGTTAGTCGTCGCCTTCAGTAGCAAATTTCTGATTATATCTACTCTTCTTCAGTTTTTTAAATTTGAAGAGTAACAAACACATCCGAATGAGTTTTCTTGTTTTCAAGAAGAGTGTATTTGACTAATTTTCAAAAATATTAAATAATGACCTCGTTTTAGAAGTACCTTTTCTTCTAAATATACAAACAGTCAAAATGTTAATTTTTTTTTTAAATAAAGAAAGATTATTTTCGTGAAATGTTATGCCGAAATGCCAATAATTTAGAATTCAATAGAAATATGAACTAACTGACCGACCAAGTTGTTGGGATTGATTCCAATAAAATCCGCAAAGGACACCCTAGTGGTCTAAGGCATTGATGATTTACTTGAAGGTCCTAAGTTTGAATCTCAACTGCATATTTGTGATGTTGGCCGAAGATTATATTGTTAATGCAAACTTTGCGATCTCGTGTTCGTATTATTCGTGCTCATTTTACCAGTGGAGCCATGAACGGATCTAAGCTAATAAGTGCAAAGGGTAACTTGCAGTGACATAATTCATAATGAATCGAGCCAAAATAACTGAATAGGTGTTGATTAAGACAAATGGATTAGCCAATGTGAATCCCATCTTTCATCCAAGAACTAATGTTCTTATTTTTGTCTTAAAATTCTATTACAGTGATTCTGAATTCGATTAATTTTTTCTAACACCGTTGTCGTGCTATCGACCATTTAGTGACTTGGGATTCTTTCTATTGTTTGAGTGATGTATCATATTATTGTGTTTTTACCGAAAGGTCGTACCGACTAAAAACGTGTCATTTCAACAAAGGAATCTTACGTTTTGTATCACGCGTGCATGCGTGAAGATTATTTCTCATATCAACATTAGTCATTGCTAATTGTTCCTTATTATTCACATATGACAGTTTCTTCAATCTGTAGGGACACATCACGTATTCCTTATCACCGATGTCCAAGCAAGGTATAACGCATCGCTTGGTTCTCTCATCATCGGCACTTATCACAAAATTAAATCGATAGAGAAATTTAAAATTATCTGCCTGGCAAGCCTTGTTTGCATAATAAAGGGTCATGGGCAATTACTGTGATTCAGGTGCAGCCATCTTGACATGATGCAACCGCTTTTGTACTACATCAAGGTGCTTTCAGATGCCGGAGGAGTCACTTTAACGGACCGTAAGGAGGCAAACTACCGCACTGATGGGGTGGGGTGTAAGGCAAATGACCCATACATCCAACGAGGCAAGAGAGCTGGCAATTGTCGATGGCCTCTGTCATTCCCAATGATTGTTCCACAAGCAACATCAAGATCATTAGTAGCATTGGCATGCCTTGTCCCATGGCATGACTTGTGTAGAATAGAGAATGAAGTAGTAGGGAATCCAGAAAAAATAATCTGGTCAAATTGAACTATTTTAATTTTTATATTAAATTAAAAAAAATTGAACCTAATTTTAGTTTTTTAGAAAAACCGGGGGCATTGCCCCTAGCTCTGCACTGAGAATTACATAACCAAAAAGGACATGTACTATAAGTAGACTTACGCATTCTTCAGTACACTGTAAATCACAAAACTGAGAAAGATGCGTTCATGAGCATTCTGTGGATTACAAAATCAAGAAGAACGAATCCTCTCTACATAACCAAGAAGAATGCATCCTTCTACGTATAGGCAGCTTCCATCGTTGCACACTAAGTTACAAACTCGGGTTTTGTCGTGTCGACATTTTTGTTCGTTCTTCATTATTGTAAGAGGGATATTTGCTCATCTTTTTTTCTTCTGTAATTTGATAGTGGGAGTAGATAATTCCTCAGAAAATGTACATCCACTAACCAATAGAGCTGAAGAGATATTTTTCGCTATTCCCGAATCTTTATCTAGTTAAGAAAATATTGATAAACAGGAACTTGATTTGATTTTAAATTACTTTAAAATTAATTTGACGTAAAAAATTATGATTATATGTTTTCACATGTTGGTAAGTTTAAAGTGTTTTAAAATTTTCATTTTAATTCAAAATTTTTAAATAAATAAAAAAGGAAAATGACCATAAAATGCCTTGGAAATAAGATTATTCTCTCGAATAACTGAGTGTTGTCCAATAAGAAACGATAGGCACAAATTCTTTACCCAAAAACAAGAAAGACGTATTAAAAAGAAAAGACTAATATAAAGGAAATCCCTTTTTATTGAAAAGATTATTTCCACCCAACATTTGAATGACTGAAATAGGCCTTCCTCTCCAAAAAAAAAACAGAAGAAGCTGAATGGATTTCCTTTCCCCTGTCCTCAACCCGGATAAACGACATCTCCGACAAGCTCAAGACATGGGATGTGAAGCTCCGGACCATCCAAGCCGTGCTGGATTCTGCAGAGGAAAAGCAGATGAGGTTGGACATGCCGCCGTTGGAGGATTGTGTATCTTTGCTCACCCATCACTCTCTCGGTAAGGAAAACTTTGAACAACACCCCCTTCTTCGTGACATTGCCTTTCAATTAGTGGAAAGGTGCAAAGGGTTGCCCCTTTCTGTTACACTAAGAGGGGGGGTGAATTAGTGTTAAAGTCCAATTAAGGATATTTAACTCCTTTTCGATTAACCCCGCAGCGGAAGAAAGCTTCTGTGCCACAGAACCTTATAGATAGGTTTCTGTAAAACAGAACGTTGGATTGTGATTGCGATTTGTTTGAAGTACGCAAGACTTTTATGGTGGTTCGGCAAATCGCCTACTCCACTCTTCACCCAGAAACTTGGATGGTTTCCACTCAATTGTATCTCAATACAGATTACACAATCGATAGCAAATAGAGCTGATCAGAAAGTTCTTCACTGTAGAAGTCTGAGTGGCAGAGCACAGACCAGAAGGTTCTGTACCGTAGAACTATGAGTGAAAGATCACAGACCAGAAGGTTCTGTGTTGTAAATGTCAATCCACTATAGACCAGAAGGTTCTATGTAGGAAGTGACTTGATAAGTACAGACCGTAAGGTTTTGCACTGAAGTAGATTCACAGACCCGAAGGTTCTGCACTACAGTAAGTTGCACAGACCCGAAGGTTCTGCACTATAGTAACTCAATGTACACGTTAGTGTGACTAACAATGTAACCAATGCGCAATCCTCTCAAGGACAACGACTTCGTGGCATACCCCACGCGAGCACGTAGCGAACCCTACGCAGGCAGACAGCGACCCCTGTCCAAGGATGGATTTTCACTCCGGCGGCTCCACACGACTTGCACGATCTCCTCGAGATAGCGACTATGTGGCGTACCCCACACAAGCACGTAGCATACCCTACGCAAGCACGTAGTGAACCCTACGCAGGCAGACAGCGACCCCTGTCTAAGGATGGATTTTCACTCCGGCGGCTCCACACGACCTGCACGATCTCCTCGAGATAGCGACTATGTGGCGTACCCCACACAAGCACGTAGCATACCCTACGCAAGCACGCAGCAGACCCTGCGCAAGCACGTGGCAAACCCCACGCAAGCAGACGGCAACCTCCGTCCTAGGTATCTGCACACACAGAACGTTACACTACAGAAGCTGGTTAGTCCCTCGCCTTCTGTGCTCCCGGGGTATCTGCCCTTCTCTCCGGCCCACCGCACCTTGGCACACGACACCCAGCCGTGCTATCCACCAACGTCTCCTGCAGCTTCCAACCGAGTCCCTCGTGGCCCCCGAGTCACTCTCCCAGAAGACTTCACCAACGATGCAGCCTTCTGCAGGTAGCGTCCCTCGTGCGTGACTAACAAAACTCGAAACTTACACTCTCAGAATACAAGAAGATTCGTTACAGTTCTGTCTAGGTATTCTCGTATTCTTCTCTTTTTAAAAGCATGAACTAATGTCCTATTTGTACACAAAGACAAAAGCACTAAGTGTAGAAGGTAATCTGACAAATCAGCCTTCTGCAGAACAAGGAAAGTAAAAGGTTAGAATATAATACAATATTTAATTTACAAATGCGTCACACTAGGCATATATTGTTTAGGTAAACGTATCAAATCAAATTAATAATAATTTGATGATTGTTTCCACGAATATTGCATTACAGAAGGTTCTGGTTTGTCGACAGCCTTCTACAAACGGAAATAATCAAAGATTAACTTCCTTAATGATTTAATTCGATTCATTCTGTTCAAGATACTTAAGTGAATGTATCAAGACAGATGACGTGGATAAACATCCTAGGTAACGGGTTTTGGTGATCGGATAGATTCACAGAAGGTTGAAACAACCTTGTAGAATGTTACCATAAATAGAAGATTATATTTCCTCCAATGGAAATATATTATTCTATTTTATTTCTTTGGCAATGATTTCGATCAAATAATTAACCTAATCATATTGGATAATTCCCAAGGAATATTCCCACTTAATTTCGTAATTAATTATTAATTACAAAAATATTTCCTTACAGAAGGTTCCTGTCAGGATTAGCTTCTGTCGTGTAGAGGGTTGACTTCTGCAATGCAGAAGGTCATTGCTCATCATCAAAACACCTCAACAATCTCCCCCTTTTTGATGATGACAAAACATTCATCGTTGAGGGAAATATTTTTGCAAGTAACTCCCCCTGACTCCCCCTAAATAGGTGCGAGTACGAGTCTTGCATTTCACAGAACCATGTGGTTTCTATCGAACAGAGCATAGAAGCTTCTGTTATAGAAAAAGCTATTCATAGAGCACAAAGCTTCTATAATGTACAGAGCATGAAGCTTCTGTATTTAGCCCGACAAAAATGTTGAGTTTTCACTTTTGCACTCCCAGCAAAGGTGACTATACAAGATCACTATTCGCCTTCCCAGCAGAAGGATGAATATGAGCTTTGATACTCATAACCTTCTACAACCCATAATAGTTATTGAAAATCAAGGATTTTTCAATAACCATCATACAGAGCGAAGTACACAAAGTACTTAGTTCTATGTACTCCCCCTCAACATAACAAAGTACTTAGTTATATGTACTCCCCCTCAACATAATTTCTCCCCCTTTTTGTCACATCAAAAAGAAATAAGGAGAACAGAATGTTATAATGAAGAAGCTTATATTGCAGATGAGTTATTCAAACTGAAATGCGAAAGTGTGTCCATAAATGACACTTATTACATCAAACCATGAGGCCGAGAGAATCAGTTTTTGGCCAAAGGTACTGATAAAGAAAAGCAACAAAAGAAGTGCATCATGCTTCATCCACAGAAGGTGCATCAGTAAGGTTATCGCGCAGAAGCTTGTCCTGGCGTTCCACTGTGCGAGTAAGGTCTAGCATCATACGCTGGAGCACGCGAATATCTTCCCCATTCTCCACAGCTTGCTGCTTGAGATCATTGAGGAGTGTGTGGAGATCCGAGGGAAGTAAGACGTCCTCAGATAGTCCAGCTGCTTTCTGTGCAGCAGAGGCTGAAGCAGTAGAAGGTGTTGCAGTAGCAACCTTCTTCACAGCTCTGGGGGCTGGAGGTTTCTCCTCAGCAGCAGGGGATGATTCTGTGGACTTCCCTTTGAGAGTCCAAGTCGAACCCGACTTCACATAGTGCATGCTGGTGATGATTTGGTTCCCGAAGGTTCCAACCTTCCACTTCTCTTGCATAACAGATGCATTAGAAGAAATTCCAGCAAGTTTCAAGAGGCCGGCAATTACCTGGCCGTACGGGAGAGCTTTCCCGGTGGTGTTGCAGCACCTTTTCATGCTGAAAGACTAGAAGTCCAAGGTTGAAGGGGATCCCTTTCAGAATGTGCGCCATGACTAATGCATCATTTGGAGTAATGGTGTCAATGCTCCCACTACACGGTAGAAGGCAGAATAGCACAGCCCTGTGTAGAATTCTGCATTTGATGTCCAGCCTTGTGGACTCAAGATACCTCGGCACTTGTGCCTTCTTTCCAAGGATGATGCTGTAAGAAGCAGTCCGGCCAAGCTCAGACAGTGGGTCGTGCTCCTCACATCCAAACATTTGGTTTACATCGTGAGCGGAGAAGACAAGAGTGATCCCGTCCACAACCGTCTTGATGAACTTCACAAGTGGACCATCCTCATGAAACGTGATGTTGGCGTAGAATTCTCTCAATTTTACTACGGGCAACTCAGCATACGTTTCGCAGAAGGATTTCAATCCAAGTTTCTCAAAGAGAGGGGCTATGTCAATATCATTAGCCGAAAACCAATTGAAGTCAATTCGCTTGAAGGTAGCTATCTGTCTACCCATAGCATCACAACTAGGCAACCTAGTGTCAGCAAGAACATCATCAATCTCCTTTTGTGAGACAAGAGATGTTACCGAAGGAGTGAAGCCTTTGATGACCTCGATGGTAGAAACGTCCGTGGGAGAGACCTTTGCCGGTGACTTAGGTTTCTTCACGTCGATCTTTGTCATTGATGAGCTCACGGTCTCAGGAACTTTCCTTTTCTGCCGAGTGCGAGAAGCAATAGCTCCTGGCTTCATAGCGTCATGGAGAAGTTTGGCCTTTGGAGAAGTCGTCTGTATAAGAGACGCCTGGGATGCAGAGGCTTTGCCCTTCTGCTTGCGATCCGGCATGGAGAGTACTTGAGAGATGGGCTCAACCTCAAGAATCTCATCATCAGCCTCATCATCGGTCTCAGCATTAAGAGAGGTTTGCTTTTCCTTGGCAGAAACAGCATCCTCGACATCATCATCGTTGGGCGAATCATCGTCTCCAACAACAGGGGTTTCCTCAACAGAGGGCTGGGCGACAAGAGGTTCCTCTATCGCAGTGGGTGGAATTGCATCCGTGTATTCCAAATCCTCTTGGAGCTGGACTGTAGGAAGCCCTAGATCCTCGGAGGTGGTGTTCTCATCGGCTGAGTGCTCAGCAACGATGGCAGCAGGTGTTTCCTTCAGGGGAGATGGAGATTTCTCCGATGAAGAGGGTGTGGCGGCAGCAAGAGACTTTTTCCGGAGAAATTTCGTCTTGGGTGCCATTGATGTTGAGAGAATCGGAGAATGGAATACTAGGGTTTCGTGATTTCTTCTGGTGAAGATGAAACAGAGACCTCCGATTGAGTTTAAGTATGTGAAGCTTCTTAGTGAAATTAGGAAAAATATTTTTTTTTATTTCCTAAAATTCAATATATTGGAAAGAAAATATTTTCTTCCTTTATAAATATTTCATGAATGATTTCTTTAGGATGGAAAATCTTGTTCCACCTAAGATATTCAGAAACAATATCTTTTTGGAGATATTTACACGTAATTGGCTTTAATCTCCAAGATTTTGTTTAACGAACTGCAGAAGGTCCGCACTTTGGGTGGCTTCTGCTAGATGGAAGGACTCCTTCTGTAGATGCTTTCGATTCTGGAAAGCTAACTTTTGCTCGAATCATTTTGCAGATATATTATCATAATATATCTTCTGCTTTAAACTTCCAATGATATTTTTGGAAATTTTTAATTCGAGTTGAGTTTATTAATGTATACTCTTGCTATACCTTCTGTAGCGTAGAAGGATGTACCTTCTATAGTGTAGCATACTAAGTATTCTACCTTCTGTTGTAAGTTTCTATATTATATAAAGTACTTACATGACTTTTCCTTGTCTTTTGTCATACGGGATGGTAGATTCCCAATTCACTTCTGAAAAAGAAAAACTTTTCTTTATCCAGAGGCTTGGTGAAAATGTCAGCCAATTGATGTTCTGTGTTAATGTATTCTACACTAACAGAACCCTGTTGTACATTGTCCCTCAGAAAATGATGTCTGAGTTCAATGTGCTTCGATCTAGAGTGATACACTCGATTCTTGGCTAGGCTTATCGCACTAGTATTATCACAATTGATCGGAATTTTTGTAAATGAGTGACCGTAGTCCTCAAGTTGTTGTCTCATCCATAGAAGTTGAGCACAACAGCTTGCGGCTGCTATGTACTCGGCTTCTGCAGTGGAGAGGGCAACAGAAGTCTGCTTCTTAGAGAACCATGAAATCAACATGTTTCCCATAAGCTGACATGTACCACTAGTACTTTTTCTGTCAACCTTACATCCTGCGAAGTCTGCATCGGAATATCCAATGAGATCAAAGTTTGATCCTTTTGGATACCAAATGCCTAGGTTCACAGAACCCTGTAGATATATAAAGATTATCTTGACTGCTGTCATGTGAGACTCTTTAGGTGCTGATTGAAATCTAGCACAGAGACATACACTGAAGAGTATGTCAGGTCTAGAAGCTGTAAGATACAGAAGGGAACCTATCATGCTTCTGTAGAGCTTACTATCCACTTCTTTCCCATTTTCATCCTTGTCTATTTGGGTATTTGTTCCCATTGGAGTAGACAAAGGTTTTGTGCCTTCTAGGCCAAATTACTTCAGGAGCTGCTTAGTGTACTTTTCTTGATGCAAGAATGTACCTTCTGCAGTCTGCTGAATTTGTAAACCAAGGAAGAACGTGAGTTCTCCCACCATGCTCATCTCAAACTCACTTGTCATGAGTTTGGAGAATTCGTTACAGAGCATTTCATCAGTTGATCCAAAGATAATGTCATCGACATAAATCTGAACAACAATGAGATGATTGCTTCTGTGTTTGAGAAAGAGAGTGGTATCTACTCTTCCTCTTTTGTAGCCCTTTTCAACAAGGAAGGAGCTAAGCCTTTCATACCATGCCCTAGGAGCCTGTTTAAGGCCATACAGAGCTTTGGAGAGTTTATAGACGTAGTTTCTGTGTTGCAGATCCTCGAAACCAGGAGGTTGACTTACGTATACCTCTTCTTTGATTTCTCCATTGAGGAATGCACTTTTTACGTCCATTTGATACAACTTAAAATTGTTGTAGCAAGCATAGGCTAATAAGAGTCTTATTGCCTCTAGACGTGCTACAGGAGCAAACGTCTCATCAAAGTCTATACCCTCTTCTTGAGAGTATCCTTTAGCAACGAATCGAGCCTTGTTCCTCACAACAATTCCGGACTCATTTAGTTTGTTTCTGAAAACCCATTTAGTTCCAATGATGGAACGGTTTTCAGGTTTAGGAACAAGTGTCCACACTTTGCTCCTTTCAAATTGATTAAGCTCCTCTTGCATAGCAAGTGTCCAATCTGGATCACTGAGAGCTTCATCAATATTCTCTAGCTCTTTCTGTGATATAAAAGCAGAGTGTTCATAGAAGTCATTTACAGAACGTCTTGTCTGTATGCCTCTGTTGATATCTCCTATGACTTGGTCTATAGGATGTCGTTTTTGATATAAAGCAGGTGCCCTAAAATCATTTTGATTATTCTGAGAAGTTTCTTCAGAATTATCATTTGTTTGTTCAGGATCTTTTTGAGAATCATGAACAGAGGGTTCACCCTTCTCTTTCGCAGAGGGTGTAGATTCTACAGCATTTTTTGTAGGTTCTAGTGATATTACATCTTTTGTATTATCAAGTTGAGGTAAGTCATTAATCTTGACGTTAATAGACTCCTCTATTGTAGATGTCCTTTTGTTTAGGACTCTATAGGCTTTGCTAGACAGAGAGTATCCTAGAAAGATGCCCTCATCAGTCTTAGCTTCGAATTTTCCTAAACTGTCCTTAGAAGGTCTCAAGATAAAACATGGACTTCCAAAGGCATGAAAATAGGAAATGTTTGGTTTCCTCCCTCTGTATAGTTGATAGGGAGTTTTTTCTAGTATGGGTCTAAGTAGAACCCTATTAGAGATGTAGCAAGCTGTATTAACAGCTTCTGCCCAAAGGTTTTGTGGAGCGTTGCTTTCACATATCATGGTTCTAGCCATGTCTATAAGCGTCCGATTTTTTCTTTCTGCTACTCCATTCTGTTGAGGAGTATATGGTGCAGAGAAGTTGTGATCGATACCCTGTTCGTCACAGAAGGTAGCAAAGTCATGGTTTTCAAACTCTGTACCATGATCCGTCCTAATAGCTTTTACAGAAGATCCAATTTCATTCTGTAGTTTCTTAGCTAGCTTAATGAACATTTCAAAAGCATCGCTTTTGTGAGTTAGAAATTTAACCCACGTGTATCTAGAGTAGTCGTCAACTACAACTAGACAGTATCTTTTACCGCCAATACTTTGAACTCTAATAGGTCCGAAAAGATTCATATGTAGAAGTTCAAGTGGCTGTGTAGTAGAGATTTCATTCTTAGACTTAAATGAAGATTTGGTTTGTTTTCCAAGTGAACATGCTTCACAGAAGCTGTCTTGCTCGAATCTGATGTTGGGTAAACCTTTTACCAAATCTTTTCTCGCAAGCTTGGATAACAATTTGAAGTTGGAATGTCCCAACCTTTTATGCCATAGATGGCTCTCATCTTTGACGGACAGAAGGCAGTTTTCTGTAGTACGGAAGCTCTGCTGTGTCAAGGTATAAATGTTCCTTTTCCGATTTCCAATGAAGCGAACTTCATTGTCAAGGATACCAGAACACTTGTCTTGATCAAATGTTATTTTATAACCTTTGTCACAAAGCTGGCTAATGCTCAGCAAATTATGCTTGAGTTCTGTGACCAACAGAACCTCATCTATGACCATGGAGTCAGGACTTCCAATGGTACCTTTTCCAATGACAGAGCCTTTGCTGTTGTCACCAAATTTCACAGACCCTCCATTATGTAGAGTCAATTGTGAAAATTTTGAAGGATCTCCGGTCATATGCCTTGAGCATCCGCTATCCAGATACCATTCACTTTCAACAGCTTTTGTTTGAAAGCAGGTATGCATTTCATTTTGAGTTTCTGTGTGAGCGGTGAGACACATTAGTGCTTCTTCATCCTCAACATCAGAATCATCAAGATCTGCCCAAGCAGCAATTGTTTTCCTGGACTTAGATTATGTAGAAGGTTTTTCCTTCTCTTTAAGTAAAGGACATTCTATTTTATAGTGTCCTTTCTTTTTACATTCAAAGCAAGTGACCAATCTTGGATCAAATTGCTTTTCACGATTTTGGCTTCTTTTATTGAAGCGTTTCTTGGTGGCGAACCGCAGAAGACGTTTAGCTATCATTGCGAGTTCATCATCCGAGTCAGCTTCTGCTTCATCAACAGAACCTTCTGTAGGTTCTTCCGATGCTCTGAAAGCTATTGCTCTCTTTGTATCAGATTGAGAGGATCTTTCCATATCATATGATATTAAGGAGCTCATCAACTGATCTAGTCGAAGAGTAGAAAGATCTTTAGCTTCCTCTATAGCTGTTTTCTTAGCTTCCCAAGATTTGGGTAGAGTACGCAGAACCTTTCGAACTATCTCAGAATTTGTATAGATTTTGCCTAAATGTGTTAAGGCATCAACTAGGAGGTTGAGTCTCTAGAATATCTGTTCTACAGATTCATCAGCCTTCATAGTAAAATTTTCATATTGATGAATTAGAAAATTCATCTTAGTTTCTCTAATCTGGTCTGTCCCAACATACATGGTGACAAGCTTATCCCAGATTTCCTTGCCCGAAGTGCAAGTAGAAACTTTCACGAATTCACTTTCAGACATAGCACTAAACATTAGATACTTTGCCGTCTTAGTGAGTCGTTTGATCTTGAGGTATTCCCGTGTAGGACGACCATCTCGATCATTTTGTTGGTTCTCTGGTATAGAAGGTGGACCATTTTCTATATAGGACCATAAGTCGTCGTCAATAGCATCGACGAATGCACTCATTCGAATTTTCCAATAGGCAAAATTCTTACCATCAAATATGGGAGGATTCCCAACATGTGGTTTTGGTATATGATAGTTATCAGCCATTAGTTCAATTCGTATAGAGTATCAGACTTCTATAGAACAGAACGTTGACGATTACTGCGTAGAACCTCAACAAACTGAAAGCTTCTGTTGGGTAGAAGTCAGTTATCAAACCGACCGTAAAGTCACTAGTAATTAGAGAACGAGTGTCAATATGACAAATCTGAATTTTCTTTTTCGATAGCAGATGTCAAATTCTCGCAGAGCAATAGGCTTCTGCAGAACAGAACCAAGATGCAATCAAATCGCAAAGGAGTATTTAAGTGGTAGAGTCTTTGTAAGATCACAGCAGGACAATTAGCCTCTGTTTGACCAGAACTCTTATAACAATTTTTGTATTTAACAGAGCGTAAGCTTCTGTTGATAAGCAATATAATTCTATAGAGCGTAGACTTCTACAGAGTAGCGGCAGATAATATTTCACAGAACCTAAGGCTTCTGTGGAAATAAATCTGATTCCTTTGATAGTCACGTTCCAGACAGCCAGAACAAGAATACCAATCTGAATAATCTAAACAGAAACAAATTTGATCTGTTTTAGATGATATTGCAGAGACAGAGACTTCTGCAGTGTAGAGCGTGTAGCTGGCACGAGCTTCTGTGGATCTACAACAAGCGGTTAAGCTTCTGTTGGAACCCGCTCTGATACCAATTGTTACACTAAGAGGGGGGGTGAATTAGTGTTAAAGTCCAATTAAGGATATTTAACTCCTTTTCGATTAACCCCGCAGCGGAAGAAAGCTTCTGTGCCACAGAACCTTATAGATAGGTTTCTGTAAAACAGAACGTTGGATTGTGATTGCGATTTGTTTGAAGTACGCAAGACTTTTATAGTGGTTCGGCAAATCGCCTACTCCACTCTTCACCCAGAAACTTGGATGGTTTCCATTCAATTGTATCTCAATACAAATTACACAATCGATAGCAAATAGAGCTGATCAGAAAGTTCTTCACTGTAGAAGTCTGAGTGGCAGAGCACAGACCAGAAGGTTCTGTACTGTAGAACTCTGAGTGAAAGATCACAGACCAGAAGGTTCTGTGTTGTAAATGTCAATCCACTATAGACCAGAAGGTTCTATGTAGGAAGTGACTTGATAAGTACAGACCGTAAGGTTTTGCACTGAAGTAGATTCACAGACCCGAAGGTTCTGCACTACAGTAAGTTGTACAGACCCGAAGGTTCTGCACTATAGTAACTCAATGCACACGTTAGTGTGACTAACAATGTAACCAATGCGCAATCCTCTCAAGGACAACGACTTCGTGGCGTACCCCACGCGAGCACGTAGCGAACCCTACGCAGGCAGACAGCGACCCCTATCCAAGGATGGATTTTCACTCCGGCGGCTCCACACGACCTGCACGATCTCCCCGAGATAGCGACTATGTGGCGTACCCCACACAAGCACGTAGCATACCCTACGCAAGCACGTAGCGAACCCTACGCAGGCAGACAGCGACCCCTGTCTAAGGATGGATTTTCACTCCGGCGGCTCCACACGACATGCACGATCTCCTCGAGATAGCGACTATGTGGCGTACCCCACACAAGCACGTAGCATACCCTACGCAAGCACGCAGCAGACCTTGCGCAAGCACGTGGCAAACCCCACGCAAGCAGACGGCAACCTCCGTCCTAGGTACCTGCACACACAGAACGTTACACTACAGAAGCTGGTTAGTCCCTCACCTTCTGTGCTCCCGGGGTATCTGCCCTTCTCTCCGGCCCACCGCACGTTGGCACACGACACCCAGCCGTGCTATCCACCAACGTCTCCTGCAGCTTCCATCCGAGTCCCTCGTGGCCTCCGAGTCACTCTCCCAGAAGACTTCACCAACGATGCAGCCTTCTGCAGGTAGGGTCCCTCGTGCGTGACTAACAAAACTCGAAACTTACACTCTCAGAATACAAGAAGATTCGTGACAGTTCTGTCTAGGTATTCTCGTATTCTTCTCTTTTTAAAAGCATGAACTAATGTCCTATTTGTACACAAAGACAAAAACACTAAGTGTAGAAGGTAATCTGACGAATCAGCCTTCTGCAGAACAAGGAAAGTAAAAGGTTAGAATATAATACAATATTTAATTTACAAATGCGTCACACTAGGCATATATTCTTTAGGTAAACGTATCAAATCAAATTAATAATAATTTGATGATTGTTTCCACGAATATTGCATTACAGAAGGTTCTGGTTTGTCGACAGCCTTCTACAAACGGAAATAATCAAAGATTAACTTCCTTAATGATTTAATTCGATTCATTCTGTTCAAGATACTTAAGTGAATGTATCAAGACAGATGACGTGGATAAACATCCTAGGTAACGGGTTTTGGTGATCGGATAGATTCACAGAAGGTTGAAACAACCTTGTAGAATGTTACCATAAATAGAAGATTATATTTCCTCCAATGGAAATATATTATTCTATTTTATTTCTTTGGCAATGATTTCGATCAGATCATTAACCTAATCATATTGGATAATTCCCAAGGAATATTCCCACTTAATTTCGTAATTAATTATTAATTACAAAAATATTTCCTTACAGAAGGTTCCTGTCAGGATTAGCTTCTGTCGTGTAGAGGGTTGACTTCTGCAATGCAGAAGGTCATTGCTCATCATCAAAACACCTCAACACTTTCTATTAACACATTAGGAGGGATGCTTCGCTTCGAAACTGATGATAAGAAATGGAAGGTATTGTTAACTCAAGATATTTGGAGCAAAGCAGGAAACATTCCATCCGCGCTGAAGTTAAGTTTCCTCCACCTCCCCGTCCACTTGAGGAGATGTTTCACAACTTATACTATATTCTCGAAGGATTATGTATTCGACTAGGACGAGGTGATTCGACCAAGGATCATATACATGGTTTGCTTCAAAAACGTACTACCCAGACATACTGTCAAGTGGGGATGGAAAATCTAATATAGTTAGAAGCCGTCTCTCTATTTCAGAAAGTGAGGGATGAGGAGTCTTATTATTCGATGCACGATTTGGTCAATGACCTTGCAAAGTCAATTGATGATGGCTCATACTTCTGCTATGATGAGAATGAAGATGGTTCCAACTGTCATGGAAAGTCGCCAGGCAAAGTGCTTATGCTTCAATGGTAACACTAAGTGGAGAAATGTGTCTTTCGAAGATATTTGATGTGTATCACAAAATGAAGAAGTTAAGAACATTTTCGGCCTTTCAAATTTCAACAGACCGAGCGCCAAATGTCAATGTCTCAGGGGAGGTGATATATGACTTGATAATGAATATGAAGAACCTAAGGATGTTGTCGTTAAGTTCCTTTCGTATCTGCAAGCTACCCGACCGAATTGGAGAGTTAAAAGTCCCATGTTCCGTGGACCTTTCCTATACATAAATTGAAGTATTACCAGAGTCAATTTGTGATCTGATTGAGTCGCAACTCTACTACTTCGAAAGTGTGATCGCCTCAAGGAGTTACCTAAGAACATCCACCGGCTGACCAATCTTCTCCACCTCGACATAACTGGCAAAAATGGTTCAAAAGTGTGATCGCCTCAAGGAGTCCCTCGCCATACATTTCTATGGGGCGAAACAATTCCCATCCTGGTTTGATAATCCGCACCGTTTGAAACAAGTCGTTAGTATAACCCTTTCAGATATTGAAAGTGTAGATTCCCTGCCTCCCTTGGAGCAACTTCCCTCCCTTGAAAGTTTGGACATAATCCATCTTGAAGCCCACTCTTCGATAGGTGCCAGGTTTTATTGGACCACAAAGCCATCTTTTCCGAAACTGAGGAGTTTGAGTTTTGCATCCATGAAATCTTGGAAGAAGTGGTCGTCCAATGGAGAAAAAGAGAATGACTAGCCATTCCCCTATCTCCGTCAACTACGGGTGTCGAATTGTCCCAAACTGAACGAAGGGTGCAATCTTAGCCTTCCATATTTGGTCGAGATAGATATTAATGGTTGTGATGGGGGACTTTTGAGTTGCTGGTGGGCCTTACATCCATGACCAAGATGGAAATTGAAAACATTCCTCAGCTTGTTCACTTTGATCGGAGATTCCAGACCTCTTGGGTTTCGCTGGAAGATATGAGGATTGAGATATGTCCTCAATATAAGTCATTCGTAGAAGAGGATGGCGAGGAACAACTGCCTCCTAAACTGAAGAAACTACAAATAAGTGGTTGTGGAGATATAGTGAAGCTGCCGGATGATTTATCTGGGCTTACATATCTGAAAGAAATGAGTATTGCTGATTGCGAGAAGCTATCTTCCTTCACAAGTGAGAGACTGCCTGTTTCGTAGAGAAGACTTGCATTTTACAGATGTCTGGGCCTCCTACAGTCTCTGTTTGAACTTTCAGATTCTCTCGAGCACATTATCCTATGGGATCTCCAGGGACTCGTGTCGATAACGGATATAGCTCCTAAATGTAGTCTTGTCTTTCGGTCTCTGCAGGGATTAGAAATTAGGGATTGCACAAGCCTTATGACTTTGACTGACAACTTTCAATACCTGTCCGCCTTCTCCGACCTTGTTCTCCGAAACTACCCAAAATTGGAGATGGACATATTGCTGCAACATGTCCTTTCTTTGTTTTACGGTTGTCCAAAGGTGAAGTCATTGCCTCAAGACATGCATTGCCTTACCTCCATCAAGAAACTATATATTTGTGACTGCCAAGGCATTACGAGCATCCCTAATATCCCCTGCAACCTGTCCACATTTGTTCTTGTCGCTCGTCCAAATCTAAATTATTTGACTCAAGACATGCATCGCCTCACCTCCCTCAAGGAACTAACTATTAAGTATGTGAAGCCATCACGAGCATCCCTGATCTCCCCCCTGCAACCTGTCCAGTTTTAAGCTTTTTAATTGTCCAAATGTGAATTATTTGCCCAAAGACATGTATCGTCTCACCTCGCTCAAGGAACTATCCATTTGGAACTGCAAAGGCATCAAGAGCTTGCCTAGAGAAGGAATGCCTCCGTATCTGGAATGGAATCACTTAATTTTTCAGGGGCCTCACGGCCTTAATAGTTTGAGGATTGCGGGTGGGATGACATGCGTAGATGAGATGAAAGTGTTTCCTCTTTCTCCTGATTTAGACTAGAGTCGTCTCCTCCCTTCATCCGTATATAGATTGACTATTGGAGGAATGGAGAAGTTGGAGAGGAGGATGGGGAACTCAGGCGCCACTCACCTCCCTTGGATATCTGGAAATTTCTAAATGTCTAAGGCTTAAGGTGTTTACCAGACGACGGTCTCCCTGACAACCTGGAATCTCTCTACATTAGTGAACGTCCGACAGAGTTGGAAGAGAAATGCAGGAAGGGGAAAGGGGAATATTGGCATTCCCACCTCCGACTCATCCCACTAATTTGTATTGGTACATAGTTTGATTTTAGATGTTATGTAGTATGATTATTCCCCACGACCCTTTCGGTGATTCGTGAGAGGATGAGGTGTTTACTAGACGATGGCCTCCTTTGACTCCTTGGAACATCTCATTATTAAAGGATGTTCGAAGGAGTTGGTGGAGAAACGCAGGAAAGGCAAATGGGGAAATGAATATCGAGCCTTTTTTGCATTTTTGCCATAAACCATGCCGCGACCAATCGAATTTATAGAAAAAGCATTGTAGTTTTACTAAGCGTTTCACGATTTTCGATCCTTATTACGGGCACGTGGTAATGAAATTATTACGGGCCTAATTAACTGGCCCAAGTTAACCCTTACATTTATGGGCCAGGGTTACCCAGAAACTATCATGGGCCTATCAATGAAAAAGCTTGATTTGTTGTCGGCCCAATATTATTATTAAATATGCCTTGTGTCCAAGAACAAGTTCCACGATCTCTCTCCGAAAATACGCATTTGTGGATATGACATCTAATTATGAGAATTGTATAGTAATTCACAGAAGCAGCCAATAGGTGATTAAAATTTATATTTAACACAAACAAATTGGAAATCGTATATAAAATAAATTCGTCTCCAATCCTGAATGAACGAATTATCTATATCGATATTGATATCACCTATTGAATGTGGTCTGTAGTAATCGGTGGTTTCTGTCTTTTGGGGGGCACTGAAATCTATTGCAGCTTGAAAAATGTTTTAAAAATTTGTTATATCACATCCATATGTATCAATCTGCTAAACTAATGAGTCTCGGGTGCATGTAAAGCTACGCCAACGATTTTGTGTCGTGACGCAGTTGGTCATCTTATCGAGTAGTTGTGCCTTAAGGCAACTTCTTGCCGTGTGGTTGCCTTTCCCGCCATAGCATCTGTGTATGATATAGACTATACTTCTTGAGGTTTGTTTCCTTATTACTTGAAGCCTGTCTCTGCCTAATCCATACACCTCGTGGTTTGAAGAACAACAACATCCCGTTAAAGGTCATCTGAGTAAACTTCCACGATAATGCCCTGATTTCGTCCTTCGGCATACACCACAAGGTTTGAACAGCCCATGTCAAAGTCAAGGTCATCTACGTCTCTCCTCGTTCGACTTGCTCATGTTAGGCGAAATTTATAAATAGCCCACAGATCAGACTGAAAAGGCAATGCTTTCACCAAAGACTAAATAGTCGGACAACACATAATACTGAGTCGGGACATACATGAACCTTTGTGTCTGGAGACCTTCGACCTGAGAAATTTACGTGCAAAACTTTGTGTCTTATACATTCCCATCGGTCTTTTCATATTATCCGATTAGGTGTTTGATGACAAGGAATACAACGTTCGCTTGTAATTTTCCAAAAGACTTCAAAGTCCATGCAGCATCTTCCTTATAATAAAATAAAAATTTGACCTAGACTTGCAAATCATGTGATATGAGATTATCTTCCACGACATATTTCTTCAACTTAGTTATGCTAGAATCAGAAATCGAATCGTTTGAACGAGGTTTATTCGCACAGCGTTACTTAAGGAGAAATGCTGACGTGTATAAACCAGTTGCGTGAACTTTTCGGACAAGAAATTGTTAAATTGTGCAGGGCCATACATGCTTATTATGCATCGAAAGAATCTTGCAGAATTGCTAAGAACTTCGCCATTTTCTTGTTCATTCTTCTTGGAATTAGGTGAATTACTTGGTGAAGAAGGATTAAGGATGTAATGGCAAGGTTTGCACTATTTGCAGCACGCGAACTAACAACGGCTTAATGATGATAATTTATCTATTAACGAGAGGTGTGATGCCATGTACATGTCAGGTAAATCGGGTTTCTGACCCGAGACCCGATCCAGACTGTCCTCGTCCTGCCCTGTTGACAAGTAGCTGCACAAGGTTCCACAACCAATATCTGGACTGGTAGATAAATGTAACCGTCGACGGAAACTAAGATTGGAAAAACTGCAAGACATGGACGAGTCCACACCCATTTCACCAGTCAAGTTCGTCTCAAGCACTCATCTTGTGCGATTCAAGTAGAAACCACTAAATAAAACATGGTTCGGAACCCATCATATTGTCATTGTCCGACTCATCAATCGCAATCGGAACTTTTTTACTACAACACTTGAAGCTGCACCGGTTGCTGCTGCACTTGCAACATCCCCTCCATTTGGGATAAAGGCCGGGGATACTCGGGCAACCCCTTCACATAGGGCATTCTCACATTCGACGAATAACATGACCCTAGTGAGGGTCGTGCTCGATGAGAATTTCTTTTATGTAATACACTGATGATGGTGATACTAAACGGGATTCAAACTCGGCGCGTTCGTACTCTTATCCTCCATCACTAATCGATCGAAATCATGGGTCTCTTGAGTAAGTCCGTGCTAATCAACTTACGATAGAAGGGTTTCATATAGATATATTTGAAAGGATCACATGAAGAGGAAAATCGAGTAATTCGGATGGTGGTTCAAGTATTTGGGTTGAATTATTTTGTGGGTGTCGGGAAATGGATGTTCCACTTAGGATGTAAGAGAATCGGACAGGACCAAAAGAAAGAGATGATTGGAATGACTGGTGGTTGAGTCGGATTCCAATAACATGGAAGCGGCTAACGTACATGCACGTAACCGTTACGTTTTTTTACTAAAATCGACTTTTTTTTAGTAAACTTTATTAAAAATCGACTTTTTTTGTAAACTCTTTAGTGAAAAGTTGAAAAAAATTAGTAACCGTTACTAATTTTTCACTGTTTGAGCTTTCGAAAAGTTATTAAACTACTTTTTGTAAATCAGAGGACAAATTTACTAAAAAGTTTAGTAACCGTTTACTAAAAATATCGGTAATTTCGCCTTTTATTTTAGTAACTGTTACTAAAATTTCACTGTTCAAGTTTAGTAAACAGTTATCAAACTTTTTAGTAAATTTGTCCTCCGATTTACTAAACGTAGTTTAGTAACTTCTCGAAAACTCAAACAGTGAAAAATTAGTAACGGCTATTAATTTTTTAGTAATTTTCCAGGTTCGCCGTTGAACGATTTTAGTAATGCTTTACTAATTTTATAGACGAAATTAGTAAATTACTCTGTAACATAGTAAAATCGTTTGTAAATTACTGTGTAACATAGTTTTGAACGAAATGTGATGAAAATTTAGTAAACGGTTACTAAAATTTTTAGTAATTTACTAAACAGAACAGTACATTCCGAACCTAAAACTGAACCTATTTTCAGTGTGAAATTACCATTTTACCCCTCTTTTCAGTGTGAAATTATCAAATCGTGTCCCAAAAGTCCTCTCGTTTTTTGTAATTTTACCGTAGTGGTAAAATGGTAATTTCACACTGAAAATAGGTTCGGTTTTAGTTCGGAATGTACTGTTCTGTTTAGTAAATTACTAAAAAGTTTAGTAATCGATTACTAAATTTTCAGCAAATTTCGCTAAAAAATAGTAAACGATTACGAAAAAAAATGACGATTTTAGTAATTTACTAACGATTTTATTATGTTACACAGTAATTTACTAATTTTGCTTATAAAATTAGTAAAACATTACTAAAATCGTTCGACGGCGAACCTGAAAAATTACTAAAAATCGAAATATTACTAAAAAATTAATAGCCGTTACTAATTTTTCACTGTTTGAGTTTTCGAGAAGTTACTAAACTACGTTTAGTAAATCGGAGGACAAATTTACTAAAAAGTTTGATAACTGTTTACTAAACTTGAACAGTGAAATTTTAGTAACAGTTACTAAAATAAAAGGCGAAATTACCGATATTTTTAGTAAACGGTTACTAAACTTTTTAGTAAATTTGTCCTCTGATTTACAAAAAGTAGTTTAGTAACTTTCCGAAAGCTCAAACAGTGAAAAATTAGTAACGGTTACTAATTTTTTTCAACTTTTTTCTAAAGGATTTATTAAAAAACATTGATTTTTATTAAAATTTACTAAAAAAAAGTCGATTTTAGTAAACAACGTAACGGTTACGTGCACGTACCGTTAGACGCTTCCCAATAACATCATTTAGAATACAAAATTGGGTTGGAAATATTTTACAAAATCGTACTTGACTAAATCTTACACTTAAACATGCGAAAAGGTGGCGTTTGCTTCAAAAGTTTGCTTTTGGTTAACGGGTGTTGGACCCGATCCGGGCATGACTCCGGACTCATGTCAATGTTTTACGGGTGTTGGACCCGATTCGGGCCTTTTGGGCCCGAACTCATGTGTGTTGGTTTGACAAACAACATGCGACAATAAAATCCTAAAGCCTAATAGCATGCACCGCAACCACAGATCAAGTATTTAGATCAAAGGGAGCGGGGAATGGTGGTGATCGTGGGCCTATGCACTTGGGCCCACGACCCGTTACATGTGGAAATAAAGAAAATCGGGAGGCCCGCACCTCCCTCATGTACCTGAGGTGATGGTTGGGGCGGCTTTATTATCTTGACATCGCGGTTTTTACACACGCGGAAAGATCCACGCGGTTCGATACACGCGCCTTCGAGTTAATCTTCGGAATTTTGGAGTTGATCCTCCGAGATTAGATGCTCGATGTACACGCGAAGAAAAATAAAGAAGTGGTCAGAAAGTCCTAATTTAAATCGAAAGCGATGATTAGGGCTTAATGAGGTAAGAGCGATACTTACGGGGCGTTGTGAGCCCGTTGATGTCGATCGTCCGCGTCGTCGGAGGATGCATTCCTTGGTAATAATTCCTCGGTGTTTTACATGTAAAACAGGAAGATGCCGAAGCCATGCCAAGTCGGTTTGAAGCTGCTGAGACGGTTGTTGCGGCTGCTAGAGTCGCTGCTGCAGCTGGACTGGTTGCTGCAACTTACTCGGGACGCTGCGACTTGCTGGGATAGGTCGCAGGGCTGGAATAGTTGCTGCGACTTGCTGGGATAGGTCGCAGTGGCTGGAACGGTCGCCGCGACTTGCTGGGAGAGGTCGCAGCGACTGGAATGGTCGCCGCGACTTGTTGGTGCGGCTGGAACGGTCGCTGCGACTTGCTGGGATTGGTCGCTGCGACTTGTTGCTGCGACTTATTGCTGCGACTTGTTACAGCGGCTGGACTGGTCGCTGCGACTTGCTGGGGGCGCTGCGACTTGCTGGGATTGGTCGCTGCGACTTGTTGCTGCGACTTATTGCTGCGACTTGTTACAGCGGCTGGACTGGTCGCTGCGACTTGCTGGGGTATGGTGTTACAATACAGATACAGAGCCTGTTGGACACGAACCAAAAATAGCTGCGACTTGCTGGGATTGGTCGCTGCGACTTGTTGCTGCGACTTATTGCTGCGACTTGTTACAGCGGCTGGACTGGTCACCATGGGAACTGCTGCGGCTGCTGGAAGGCTGAGTGGAGGCGGGGTTGGATCAACACTCCAAGGGGGCTGACGAAAGGGGACCTTGGAAGCAGGGGGTCTGTCGCTGCCGGTTCGAGGAACGCCAGGGAGGACGGGTCTGCTGCTGGACTTGGAGATGACCGTTGTTGGGGAATCGTTGCTGGATCTAGAGAACGCCAGAGGGGGGCTGGTTGCCGTGGGAGGTGGTGTTGCCGGGCAGTCACCGCTAGGGTCCAGGGTGTGGATTGGTCATGTTGGAGGAGGTTTCGACGAGGCTGCAGCGGGTTTGTTGGAGTGGGGACGGCTTCAGGGCACGGAGGGTGTTGTGGGAAGAGTCGAAGAACCGCCGCTGTCAAGGAGCGCCGGAGAGGGAGAGGAGCCACCTTGGGGATCGCCTACTGCTCTGTGGACCTGTACAAACGAATAAAAAGCATCAAGCAGAAAGGAGGCCTCTTGCGAAGCCAGAGGCTGCCGGAGATGACGGTTAAAGGTCTTCTATTTCATGGCCGGCGATATACTCTGAAGTTGAGTGACTAAAAGGCTCTGATTGCGCTTTTAGATTGCTGGCATAACATCCTTCTGATCGCATGTTTCAGCCGGCTGATTGAGCAAACACTTTGGGTATGGGTTGGCTGAACGGGGTCTCCACTCTTTGGCGTGGACCTACCTTGGCTGGAGGATGGCGCGGCAAGGATAGATCAGGGACTGGTGGTCGGCCGAAGGAATCCCTTTTCAAGTAAACTCTCTCTGAAGGTTCGTTCTCTGGTGGGTGCGTGATGATCCTCTGTAGGTAAGCCAATCTCCTGTCTATCACTGTGTGAGTGTCTGTTCTCTCCAAGTCTCTCCCCTGTATCTCCGGTCCCCCTCTCTGTGAGTGGTCGGTTTTTATATTCTCGGTGATGATCATGTGAATCTCTGTGTGTGCGTCCTCCCTCTAGGAAAGTATTCTGGTTGCAGAAAATCTCGGGGAATCGTGGGTGACGTTGGCTGAACATGGGGAAGATCCGATGTCCAGTGAGATCATGGGATTGTTGGGGTTACTGATTTTCAGGACCTCTGAAGGGTGCTCAGCTTAGTATCTCGTAAAGAAAATCTTCGAAGTGGTCAGAGGGATGATAACCGGTATTCGTGGGTTCCGAAAAATCTGTTCTCTTCGGTGCAGGGAAAACAATCTTTGATGTTCATTATCAATTCAGAGTTGATTTCTTGGGTGTCTTCAATAGTAGACGCTTTATTCGGTGGTCTTAGCAACACTGCTGTAAGTTCTCATTATGCTATTATAAAGAGGAATCTTGTGATGAAACTATCCCTTTCTTGAAATCACAGAAAGTGATTGTCTTTGTTCTCTTGCTGCACTATTTTAATCATGCCAAAACGTGTCTATTATAGGCCCCTGGTCTTCGTAGCTTCCTACTTGCTTTCTGAGAAGATTAATTCTATTTTGAAGATCTTCCTTAATCCTCTTACTCTCAGAATCCTCTGCTTTATCATGCTTCTGGTCAAATTCAGCTTGCCTTTCACAACGTTGGTAATGGCACAGGCTCTTCCGGAAGTTCTCCCAGCAATGGTCAATTCAATCGGGAAGCGAATTCATTGCAAATCTAATAGCCGGCTTGCCATGGGAGAATGTGGCCAAGAAGGTTGGGAACACATTTGGAGTGGACTAGAGTCATCCTCCAAGTGAACGTGTCCAAGGATGTGGATGTCTGGTAGATGTTGTCTCCTCATAGATGGCATCAAATGATTAAGCAGCTAGATGGGATGTTGATTATGAACATCAAAGCCTCATGAACGGTGAAACGAATTCACATATTTGACAACGAGTACATAAGAAATTTGGGGTATTTACAGAAACTAAGATAAAAGTCACGTGTTGCAAATGTACGACCAATTTATGTGTCTATCCCGTAAACCTAAAATGGTACAAATAGTATATCCCTTGCTGGGGGGTGTCCGTAGTAAGCCGCAAGGTTAATATATTGAAACACGGGGAAATTTCTGCGAAGGAAACGCCTTCGCGATGTTAGTTGGAGGAACACGGTAGACTTTTGATGGTCAATCGTGCATTCACGAGAAGACTCAATGTTTGTTTCATTTTGATATTCATTAAATGAAAACAATTGACATTTGGGGAATAATATCTTATTTAATGCTCGGTGCACAACTTTTCTTACATATATTTAGTAGTGTTGTGGGGAGAGGAAGGCCTGGCCCTGACGTTAAGGTAAAAAAGGAAAGAAAGAAAAGGGTAGTGCTCCACCACCACCAGCCCCACCCACCGTTATTCCTTTGGCACAAAAAGTAATAGTGGGAGTGACCACCCCATATTAGTGGGCCTTCTACTTGCTAGTATTGGTTTTGTTTTCTGGCCCATCAATCTTGGGTTAGGCCCATTTAGGCCCAAGTAGAATCGGGTCGGTGTTGTTGGGCTTTTGTGTTAGGTTTGGGCATGGTGTTTGATTTTGATCCCGATTTCGCTTCTGTGATCACAAGGTTTTGCCTTCACGTGATGCAGGTTTGGGGAGTATTTCATTGATCATAAGGGAATGGCCACCGACGAGGCCGGCTTCGTTCAGGGATCACGTCGTGGGGATACTCCCGTTGGGATTCCTTGCGGTCCTGTCGATAATCTACTTGAAGACTTTGATCAGTACTGCGTGCAGGGGAAACAGGCGGGCGTCGTTGGCATCCACGGGCGACGAGATGGATCCCGCGGAGGCAAAGAACGGGAGTGGTATGGGATTGAGCATGACGTACAAGTAGAGCGTGGCGTTCTTGACCTTGGTGCTGGTGGCTCGTCTGATGATGGTGCTGATTGCTGTGAACGGAAGCTATGAGGGATTCGAGTCTGCTGTTTTTGCGGTATCTGCGGAGGTTGTTCAGGCCGTCACATGATCTCACTCGTGGTGTTTTATAGGGTGTGGAGGAGGTGGCTGGAGAAGTTCCCGTTTATGATGAGGGCGTGGTGGATTTGCAGCTTCCTTGCGTCCCACGTCGTGGTGGTTGTTGATGTTAGTTCAGTTATTACGAATCATGATCATCTGAGAGCGAGCGAATTTGCTGACTTCCTTGCCCTCGTGTCGACGATATGGCTAGTTGGCATCGGTATCAAGGGGAAGACAGGGATGGCTTTCTTGTATGATGAGAATGGTACGTCCGAGCTGCTCCTCGGAGAGAAAGAGGATAAACATGCCGTACCCGAGAGGGACTCTCCTTACAGTTAGGCAACAGTTCTTCAGCTTGTGACCTTCTCGTGGCTAAACCCGCTGTTCGCTATTGGCGCCAAGAAGCCCCTCGAGGAGGATGATGTTCCTGATGTCGACCTGCATGCCTCAGCCGGGCAAAACCTTTCCAGAAATCTGAGCAACTGTATAAAGCAGGTCAAGAGCGAGGGCCGACAGGGAAATCCACTCTACAGAGCGACGATGTACTGTTTGCAAGGAGAAAGGCAGCGATCAACACTCTCTTTGCCATTGTGTGTGCCTCTGCATCTTACGTGGTCCGTACCTCATAGAGGACTTCGTCAACTTCCTATCGAACAAGGGGAACCAGAGGTTGGAAAGCGGCTACCTGCTTGCGCTCAGGTTCCTCGGGGAGAAGGTAGTTGAGACTATTTCCCAGAGGCAGTGGATATTCGGGGCGCGGCAGCTCGGGCTCCGGCAACGAGCTGCTCTCATATCCCAAATCTACCAAAAGTGACTCCATCTCTCGAGCCAGACCCGGCAGGGCGGAACAAGTGGAGTGGTAATCAACTACATGAGTGTAGATATCCAGAGGATCACTGACCTTATGTGGTACTTGAACATCGTGTGGATGCTGTCGATTCAGATCACACTAGCGATTTACGTCTTTCACATGAACTTGGGGCTGGGGTCGCTGGCCGCATTAGGCGCAACATTGGTTGTGATGCTGTGTAACATTCCGCTCACGACGATCCAGAAGAGGTACCAGTCAAACATCATGGAAGCGAAGTACGACTGCATGAGGACGACCTCAGAGGTTCTTCGGGACATGAAGACGATAAAGCTTCAAGCCTGGGATGACCAATTCCTTGGCAAGCTCGAGAGCCTGAGGGAGGAGTACAATCAGATATGGAAATCATTGCGGCTTGCCGCATTCTCTGCCTTCATCTTTTGGGGTTCCCCGACTTTTATCTATGTGGTGACCTTCAGTGCTTGTATGGTGATGAATATCGAGCTCACATTCGACGCAGCCCCTCCCCCGTCCCTCACTTAGATAAACCACCCACAGACAGCCAAGGTTTTGAAACCACTAACGCATCCGGGTCTAACCGAGCTCAAGGGAAGGACACTCAAAACTTGGCAAACAGTAACACGCCATAGGATCGACGGAAACAGAGACAAGACGACAGAAACAGGGAAGAAGGGGTGCAACGCACACCCCACAGAATCCAACGATCCACGGGCAAGGTCTCAAATACAAACGTTAGCGAAACGGGAACCAACTCAACACGAATAGACCACGACCAGACCCAAACAATCATGGACAGATTCATGACCCAAGACAGCAGCGAGACGCCCAAGCAGCGACGTAGACAGACGCCACAGAGAACAGAGAGGGGAGAGCGAGACGCACATCAACCCAACGTAAACGGAGCAAGGAGAACAGAAAGAAAAGGGGTGAAATGTATCATTCGGCTCCAACCCAAACGCACCCACGGACAGATTCAGAACCACACACTACAAGGAGTTCAGATCCAGAAGTTTGACGAGCAAGGTAAAACAAGGAGAGAACGGGGGAGGAGAAGGAAGGGGGTGAAACGTACTGGACACACACGACACAAGCGCGTCTGGACCCAGTGGACCCACGGACAGAACATCACAACTAGTACCACAGCAGACATCCACAGGGAGTTACGAAGACAGACACCAAGAGAGACATGAAAGGAAAGGGTGAAACGTACCCTACTCATTCCAAGCCTTCCCGCCGAGCGGTCCGCTTCCTCGGGCATCCTCCGCACTAGGGCAGCGTCTCCTCCGAGTTGGTCGTCCATCTCAAGGAAACAGGAAAATCGTCAAACGCCCCGCGGATGTGTTGACATAACAGATTATCTTGGGTATACTTTCAGAAGGGTTAAAGCCCACAGAGGAATATAAGGGATGAGAAGAGATGTGGGCTCATGCTAAGTCGACGGCCCATGTCTGCATAAGTCACACGTCTTAGGAGGACGGTTTGTTAACGCCAAGATCCACGGAAGATAGTTTAGATTGGGCGGATCTTCGGAGAATGTGACAAACATCCTAGGCCCGTAAGATCGAATATAAAAGGAAGGAGATCTTTCCAAAGAGGACGATCAATTCCGCCAACAGAAGCTCTATTTGCTCGTCACCCCGTAGTTGTTAGGATTTCCCGACCTGGGCGAACTCGTGAGGGTTCATTGGTCTTCACTTTCACCACTAGAGTGAGCAGCCGTAGCTATGGTAGTTAATTTATGCCAGCATTCCACCGCCGGGATGAGCCACCGTAGTCCCGGCAAACAATTCCACTTTCGTTCCGCCATCATAGTGAGCAATTGTACCCTTGATATCCACATCTGCCACTACCTTCGACCACACTCTGTCCACCAAGCCCCAGCAATCAGATTCCACTGTCTAATTTCGCAAGTCTTCAGAGCCCAGCAGCAACTCTGTGACGCCTCCACCGTCCAAGTTCGCAAGTCTACGGTGCCCAGCAACAAGTCTACGACGTTGCACCATCATCTTTGCTTTATTTTTCATGGCTGTAAGCTTTTCAATCTTATTGTAAGACTTCATTTAATCATCTCAATTTATTTCTTTTACTTACTGGCGACCACTTCTAAAACCCTGTGAGTACTATTGCTAAATATTTTCAACGTTATCCGTTTAGATGCGAACACGTTTTTTGCGACCACAGTGGGAGTACGAGAAAGTTTAAGCCCCATAGATGGCGAAGAATACCAGGAGTGGGGTTAATTGCGACCCTCCACCTCAGTTGGATGAAGACGGTCAGTTTATAGCAGGAGACGCAAATGTGGAGACCGCGGCTCTAGGTAGCCAAGAAACAACAACTCAACCCGATTCTGGGGCACATACCCCTTTTGAGTTCATATCTAGGTTTGAGTTCTATAAAGAATTCAATGACATGAGGAACCTGGTGGACAGACATATCACTGGGTTACAAGATAATATAACTCAGATACTGGAACAACTCAGCGCTTTAAATAGGCCAAAACGCTGCCACAAAGGCAAACGTCCCCGTAGACAAGGAGAATTCTTTTCTGGGAGACGCCCTGGAACGGCACTAATCGGTGCGCTACAAAGGCTTGCAATAGGGACATGATGTCCCCCTCAAAGCCTACTTCCTCTCGGTCTCCCACATCTTGGAGGTCAAACGTTGTGTATGTAATGAACTCGGTAGACGATGATTGCAAAGCTCATAGTGAAACAAACAGGTATGCAAATTGTGTACCCCCTCGCCGACCTGGTAAAACACCCGTAGAGGAGATACCGCCAGGGGAAGTTCCATTTATGGGAGTCCCACCTCAAACATAAAGCTTCTACACAAATATCTCAGTAAACTCGCAGCTATCTCGAGTCGCCGAAAGAATGCCTTATCCCCCAGAGAGATGGAGCCAAGACCCCGCGATATTACTTACGCGAGAGCAGTTTGGTTATTGACCCCCATAAAATTTGAGGGAGGCAATCGCTCAGGTCTTGGAATAGATGGTGCCTGGAACTGTCAGGCAGGACGATCCTTGTTTGTACAGGAGTCCATACCCTGCCTACATCGACAGAGACTTTCCCCTGCCTAAGGGGTACCGAGTACCCGACTTTAGGGGAAGATGAGATGATTCCTATAGAACATATAGCCCGGTTCACCCATCACGCCGGAGATGCTGCAGTCAATGACTTTTAGAAGGTGAAGTTATTCCCGAACTCGCTCACAGGGGATGCCTTCACTTGGTATGCAAGTTTGCCTACCGGGTCGGTAACATCATGGACGAAAATGTAGTATTTCTTCAAAAAAGCGTTTGCTTGACTAAACACGTCCATGTCAATCTTCGAGGTGATGCGGCTAAAACAGACCTTCGGGGAACACCCAGAACAGTTCCTTATGCGCTTACGAAAAGCGTTGCTTCATTGTAGACCTGCGATTCCTAAAAGGGATCAGTTGATGATCGCGTTAAACGCATTGTCAATTCCTTTCAAGAAGAAACTATAAGGCGAAAGGTTCAATGATCTTTATGACTTGGCCAAGAGGGCGACTGAGTATCATCAGTTGTTAATCAAAGAAGCCCAGTCTAAGCGTCCGTATTAGTTGGAAACCTTTGAAGTAGACATGGCCGAGTTCGTGAAAGGCGAAGCAACGATTTGTGAGCCATTAGCAAGGAAAAATTCAAAAGCAAAAGCATCCCAGAAATCTGGTGAAGAAAGAAAGTATTCTTTCGACATAGATAAGACAGATGCAATTTCGACTGGCTTTTCCAACGAAAATGGATTAAGCTAAAACCGGGTCATAGAACCCCTCAGACGGAAAGAGAGAAAATTAGGAATTATTGCAAGTGGCATGGTTCATTTAGGAACATAATTCAATACCTCATAGAGTCAAAAGAGTTATGCTTCCCCGAAGTAGACGAAGTCACCATGGTCGACGAGAACCCTTCTGATGATGAAATCGCCATTCATATATTTGATGTTTCTGATGTCGACATCAATATCATTGAAACTAATATTGACTTTTTCGTACAGGACATAAAGATCCTCGGGGAGACCATGATAGCAAATGCCTTTTTTCGCCGCTTAGCCGATAAAGGTGTACTCACCTGCCCAATCAGGGAAGTGGCGTGTAACCTCTGCTGTTGGCATATGGACGACACGCATACCACTGACAAGCGCAACACTTTTATAAAGTATCTGTAAAACAATCAGGGGGATGCCTCGTATGATTTGACTCCACTTGAGTAGGTAGCAATGGGAATAGCTTCCCCTAGTTCACGTAGTACCTCATAACTTATAGAGGGGGTTCAGAAGCCCTCCAAGCGTGGAGCGCAGGCTGGCTATCCGAGGAGGAAGGGGTGGCCCCCATGGTCGAGGCAGAGCACCCAAACAACAGCTTCGCGCTTTGGAACGCCCCAAACGACATTTAGAATTTAATGACCCGTTATTCCAGCAGGGGACAAAGTTAGGACATGAGAAAACTGATTATACTGGCAAGACGCACTCCGGAGCTACAGAAGGGAACGTTTTTGACAGAACTCGGCAGGTCGAAAGATCACAGGAGAAGGGGGTCAAGCTAAGATATGGGACCCTTAAAGTAGACATCCAGGCACCTCGGACTGGACTACCAATAGCTCAGGTCCTAGATGAGAGGATGTTGTATCAGAAATGCAAGCTAATAGCTTAGAACAGGATCTTGATTACTCAACTCTACATCTCGTGCTGAGTCAACTCTTTCCTCAAGCTGGTAGACCTGTCGTCAAATGGGGAGATCGGATCAAACTCACTCGCTCTGCAACTATAGGTACTTGTGAAACTAACAATTATCCAAAAATGCAACAGTTGCCAATGCGGATCGTTGTGGGATTTGATTCGTTCTCTGGAGACTTTGTCGAGGTATGTCAATTTTTTCCTGGTTCTAAGAAATTAAGGGTAATCAAAGTAGTTAACCCCACGAAACATTGGCAGAGAGCTATTGGTAAAAAGTTTTTGCCACCAAGGGCTCGTAAGAGAAGTGACAGACGTCTAAGTCTCGTTGCAAAGAGGCCCAAATCTACCCTCTCAGGGGCCACTTTACCTGTCAAAGTGCATATGAAGGAATCGAACACTAAGGCAAAGCATGTCGAGTCCACGGACCATTCGCAAGATCCTGGCTCGAGTTTTAATTACACCCCTCTTCGGAGTAAAATCCCAAGTGATGTTGATGTCGAAAGGAGGCCAATTGTGAGCTGTAACGCTCTCACCTTGCTGGTAGACTTTGCCAATAATCGAAAGATGGAGACTGTAAGAGGTAAGGTACCTCTTCCTTATTCATCAGTTTATCCGACAGATTATCCACTTCATTGTTTGAAGAAACCATCTGATATCATGAAGCAACATATGTATTCCATGTACATTACCACTACCTTTGATGGTACCGTGGTGAGTCGGGTCCTAGTAGACAATGGAGCAACGATAAATGTGCTTCCGCGATCCAGGTTTAGAATGCTTGTATATAAACCTCACGATTTGGTTAAAACCGATGCTACCGTGAGTGGTTTTAACGGTAGGAAATATGAATGTGTAGGGGTCTTTTCTGTGCATCCAGAGGTGGGTCACCAGGGGAAGCAAACTGTTTTCTTCGTAGCCACGATTGGCTTCACAAAGCCGCAGCCATCCCGTCTATGTTACATAGAGAGTTGATGTTATGGCTTGATTCTGAAATTGAGATTATTAAGGCTAATGAATATTCCTATCGTGACAAAGGTATCTTGCATGCAGAAATGAGCAAGACTATCGAAGATCTTATGCTGGAGCAATGATATAAGTTAGGCGACCCTACTGTAGGGCCTCTCGGTCAACCATCTGGAAAATTTGATTATATCGTGGATTACGGGACATCGCTGCCCAAGCCAGAGATGGACCAAGTCGCTCCATCAGGATGGGGAAAAGAGCTAACTGCAAAGGACATAAAGGAAGTCCTGCAAGAGGTCAATTCGGGTGAAAACCCCACAAGGAGAGATGCAAACAGCCGAAATGAAGACGAAGGTGGTAAACAAGAAGTTTTAAAGAGCCAGCAGAGCGCCGTCGCGGTGTTGGAGCCCGATAGACTCCTAAAGGAAGGGACTTATGGACCAGAGTGAAAAAGGGAACGAATCGGTCGTAGATATTCTCCGACGACTCCAAGTTTACAAAGGGGATCATTACCGTGAACAACCTACATCTTGGCTCTCAATAAATCCGGAAATGCTTAGAGCGCCCGATGCTTATAGTAAGCCAGTGTCTACCGATTTAGGTGGTAGCGAGGGCCGCGAATCTTTGATGATGTCGTGCGATCCATTAGTTAGTATTAAGTTGGGAAGCGAGACTTCTCCTTGGATACTTTTCATCAGTTCTTCAGTTAATAAGGAACTTTTTTATGCGATTAGAGGGGTACTTGAAGAATTTAAAGATTGTTTCGTCTGGGATTTTACCGAGATCCGAGGACTAGATCGTAGACTAGTAGAACACACTCTTCCCATCAAGAAAGATTTCAACCTGGTACAACAAGCACTAAGGCTATGACTAGGGAAGTAACACAGTTAGTCTTTAAAGAAGTGGATTTCTAGTATCGTGACGGTATTAAAAAAGAACGGAAAAATTATATAGTCTATATAGACTTTAGAGATTTGAACCGCGCTACTTCAAAAGATGAGTACCCCATGCCTATTGCAGATGATCTTATAGACAAAACAACATGTCATCAGTTTATGTCATTTATGGATGGTTTCTCCGGGTATAACCAGATCTTTATCGCGGATGAGGATATACATAAAACCGCATTCATATGCCCTTTAAGGATTTTCGAATGGGTAGTAATGTCGTTTGGACTAAAAAATGCCGGCGCTACTTATCAGCGAGCAATGAACGCCATATAAGACGCTTCTCTTGGCATGACAGTAGAAGTCTACATTGATGGTATAGTTGTTAAGTCAGCAAAAGAAGAACTGCATGTCGATCATCTCAGAAATGCTTTTATAAAAATGAGGAAACATCAACTGAAATTGAAACCACTTAAATGCGGCTTAAGGGTTAAAGCGGGGAAATTTTTGGGTTGTACATCAACACGGTATTGAAGTCGATCAAAACAACATAAAAACTATTTAGAATTTAACAGCACCAAGTAGTACAAGGGAGTTACAGGCTTTCCTTGGGAGAATGAATTACCTACGTAGATTTATCGGGAATGTTGCAGGAAAGATGGAGGCATTTACTGCCTGTGAAGAGGAAAAAATGATTACAAGTGGACTGAAAAATACGAGGAAGCCTTTATCGCGTTAAAGAAATATCAATCACACCCACCGGTCCTGATACCCCCGCAGTACGGGAGACCTTTCATTCTTTATGTGGCTATCACTGAAACGACTATAGGGGCTATGTTGGCACAAATGGATGAGAATGGACGTGAAAGGGTTGTTTATTACCTGTCGAGGCAATTGACACCAATTGAATGTAGGTTTGCTCCAAAAGAAAAGTTGTATCTATCGGTATTTTATACTGTCATGAAACTTAGACATTACATCGGGAACATCGAAGTCTACGTCGTATCCAAGTCGCCCATTATCAAATATTTCTTTGAGAGCCCACTATTAGGTGGACGGATTAGCAAATGGAGCTTGATTTTGTCTCCATACAATTTGAGATAGAAGCCCCAATAGTCGATCAAATGACAACCGCTGGCTGATTTTCTAGCCGACCATGACCCGGCCTTCTTTATAGAACAAGAAGAAGCAATTGAAGAAATTTAGCGGGAATGGTTCGATGGCTCATCCACCAAAAATGGGGCTGGGATAGGAGTTCACTTAATATCCCCAATGGGTAAAGACATCAGATTATCTTTTCGTCTACAAGTAATACCAATCAACAATCTTACAGAGTATGAAACATTGATAATAGTATTAAAGGAACTCATGGCACTAAAGGCAAGGCAAGCCCGTGTCAGTGGAGATTCTCAGTTAGTTATTAACCAGGTTAACAAGGAGTGCACACGTCAAGGCAAGTTTCTACCCTATTTTGAGATGGTACAGTGGCTAGCCGCACGATTCAAAGATATAACTTTTCAATTTGTCAGACGTGATGAAAATGTGGATGCAAAAATAGGACTAAACGAGATAACATACCACAAATAGGATCCCATCTGCAGATAGATGACAACGTCATGACCGTAGACATAATGAGCCAAGATGAAGATTGGAGGAGACCAAACAATGAATCAAAGTTCAGACATTATCGTACATCCTTTTGGACGGTGTTCTCTATAGGAAGGATATAAGTGGAGTTCTTCTAATATGCGTAGACTTAGATGAAGCTACTCCAATAATATTGGAAACCCACGATGGACTCTGTGGGTCGCATCAGGCAGGGAATAAAATGTGTTGGATTATTCGTAAACATGGTTTTTACTGGCCATCAATGATGAAAAATTGCACTGAGATGGCCAAAGGATGTCAAGAGTGTCAGCGACATGGCCCGGTAACTCGTGCTCCAGCAATAGACCTTACCCCAGTAATTAAACATCGGCCCTTCAGGACTTGTGCTCTAAATGTGATAGGGGAAATTCATCCTTTCTAGTAGAGGGAATACGTTTATCTTGGTAACAACAGATTATTTCACCAAGTGGGTAGAGGAACAAGTCTACAAGAAAATTGATCATAATGAAGTCATTAGTTTTTTGCAGACCTGTATCATTTATCGATTTGGCATTCCCCAGAACATTGTCGTAGACAATGAAATGACTTTTAACAACACAAGAGTGAGGGAGTTTGCCGAAGAATTCTGTTTCTCGATCCTGAATTCCGCTCTATATTATCCTCTAGCAAATGGACAAGTTGAAGCCTCCAATAAATTAATTAAAAATAACATTTAAAAGATTGACGGGCTTAATCCAAAGAAATGACACGAAATATTGAATGATACTTTGTGGGCTATAAGAGTTACCAAATGCGAAAGCACCTGAGAAACTCCGTTCGCACCACTATTCTGTGGTCACGATACACTATTGCCGATCATGTTAGCCAACCTTGTCTACATGATGAAGCTATGCACATAGCCTTAGAAGAGCTGAAAGAAAAAGATTGTAAGTTGTAGACAAAAAAGAAGTACACAAACAAAGGATAGTCCGACATTACAACAAGAAAGTGATTCATAAACACTTTAAAGCTGGCGACCTGGTTTGGAAGATGGTCTTACCCTTCAAGTCTAAGGTCCAAATTTTAGGAAAATTGTCTCCAAATTGGGAAGGACCATATCAAGTAAGCGAAACCCTTAAAGGAGTCAGGTAACCACTAAAAATTAACGGTAAGTACTTGAAACACTATAAGAAAACCATCTGGATTTCTCATGGAAAAATTCTAAGGAAACGCTTCCCAGTTATATGGGAAGAAATTACTAAAAAGTAAATTCATAAAAACACTACACAACTGTAGAGTGATGAGTTTGTTTAGAGGGTGTCATCCCTTGAGACCCTACACCTAGAGCTGGTGAGAAAATTGAGTTTATTTTAAGGGTATCATCCTTGAGACGTAAAGAGAAGAAATAAAATGGCATCACTTCCTAGGGACCTGGAAGCTTGAACTCGCGGCATCATGTCTAGGCACCATATGTGCTGCTTCCACAAACAGAAAAGTCAAAACCTTGGTCCGGGTTCGCTTCATGGTAATCTCGTTCTTCTGACGTAACCAAGACTTCAATTCATCTTGGCTCTGCTGATCAGAAGCATGAGCAGATCGTTCTCGAGCAGGGAGTCAACCACGAAAACCGCTTCTTCCTCTTGAGACTTCAATTCATCTCGTTGCCTGAGGAGCCACACATCAACCGCTTTTTCCGCTTGAGTTTCCAGGAAATCAGCAATCTTGGACTCGGCACTGCAAGATATCTTGAGGTCCTTCGAATAAACCGGCCATTCAGTCCAGAATTACCCTTTGAAGTTTTCACAAGCTGCTAACATTTGGATCGTAGCTGGCGGGGAACTCTCAGTCTCCTTGATGTATTTATGAAGGATCTTAAATTGATCTTCAGAAAAAGTTTCAAGACGGGGAGATCCCCAACATGGTCTACGTTCTCCATCAGGCGTTCATAATCACTGAAGCTGCTTGAAGCACCTTCCTCAAGAATTTCGCTGCATGGCTGGAAGGGAGATTGAATGGTCGGCATTACAGTTTGTTAATCTGCAACACTAGAAGGATTAGAGCCCGTCGCGCCTATCGCCTCTTGAGTAGCAGCTCTATTACAGCGGCAACAGCCTCCGGCTCCTCAGACGCTAAAACTTCAAGACTTGGGGTAAGGATATTCTACAAATTGAATAAAGGGTAATCTTCGGTATTGAAACTGGACAAGTAGAGTCTATATAGACCTGGAGTACCTCGGAAGGAGGCAGGTCAGCTTTGTTGTTTCCCTAAGGCTTTTTAGGATCAGGAATCCCGGAGAGATTAAGACCCTGAGGAGAAAGTAAAATATTTTTTCGCTCGAGCTTTGAGAAAACAAAACAACATGGGTACAGGAATACATACCAATTCTCGAGAGGACTCTGCCGTTTGGGAATTCAAAGGGGTCGGACTAGTGTCATGGTCGTCCTCCTGAAAACAAGATCCCAAGGTTTATTGGAAAGAGACTATGGTACTTAGAAGTGAATGGCGCCGCATACCTTGGAGAAGGAGTCCCTGAATACTGAGAATCTGTCTCAAAAGATTAGGAGCTTTGAAAGAAATAGGGACAGGATCCTGTATGGCAGGACGACGGTACTTAAAAGAAATTGAAATAGGTATATCCTCGGAGTCAGAAGACTGAGGGGAAGGAGCCTTTCGATTGCTAATCACTTTTTTCTCAGGAAGGAGTTGGTCCGCAATCTCGACATGTTTGCCTTTGGAAGTAAGGGTCTGCCGGCGAAGACGGGTCAAACGACCAGCCGGGGGAGGAGAACTCCTTTCTGATGAATAATCCCCTAAGTCCACAACTGAAACTGCAACATGTCAAAAAGGAAGTTTTCAGTTCAAAAGGCAAGAAAAATAAGTTTAGTCTATACTAGAAGGCCTTTGTCCGGTCTTTAACATCATGTCAAAGGAAAGGTAAAGATCCAGCTCTGTGGAAGTCAAGAGGAATGTCATTATCTTCAAAAGGGCATCAAAAGTAATTGCCCATTGAATAGAAAGAACTCCGTAGCATAAACCGGAGTGGTCTCAAAAGGGAACTCCATGTGACGGAGCTCCATCTTCTCCGACAGAAGGTTCATGGAGGCCTAGAAAGAATCCTTTGATAGAATGCTATTGACCCGTGAATGAATTGGGATATTGAAAGAGTCAGAAAAAAGGACCGATGAGCTCTGGATAAAACCAACTTGTCTTTCATAGAGCTGGGGGTTGTAGACTTCGAAACCAAATCCACCCTCCCTCACACATACCAAGTCGCTGCTGGTCAAAACAATATCCCAATACAGGTCTGGGGTAAGCCTTTACCGACATTTTAAAATGAGGTGGTCGGCAGGGAATGGGACCCAATTGCAGGACTCTCCCAGTATCTACAATGTGCCTTATATGCCCTGTCACAGAGGCGTACAACCATTTGTCCTTGGCCTGACAGCAGGATTCCAGCTTATGTTTTCCATAGCAACTGATCTGGGTGGCGCTAGAAGGCATCTGGTACCCCGTAAGTCCTGGCATCCATATGCAGGACCACAGATGAACAATCCAAAGGGTGCCACCGGCCGGATATCTCGGGAAGGGACTTGTACATATACTACCCTTGTGCAAGCCCTGGTAGACTAAATCCAACAGGAATGGGGCCCAAGCTATCTTACTAGAAACCGAGCTGAGAAAGTTGGCAATCCCATAAACAAATTTTGGCACTCGCTTGCCGGTGAAACAAAAAACGTATTTGCTCAGCCAGACACTGAAGAACTCAACCTCCTCGGCCTTTCCCTAGACAATAGTGGAAAGACCTTCGATCATTTGAAGGTGTTTCCTTGCTGTACTCAAGATTTGGTTCATCTCTTTAGGGTTGTGATGGTCGTCTAGAGATAAAGACAATAGGGGTACCGACCACATAACTCCCTATCAAGAAATTTATTTCCCACAGGGTGATGGTCATGGGGCCTTCAGGGAAGTAGAAGCAGTTTACCGAGTTGTTCCGGAAGGAAAGTAAACTGGCACATACACGAGGGTTGCAGCGTTTGGTAACCTAAGATAGCTTGAAGAAGGACCAGAGGACATAGGCTTTTAGCCTGGATTCCAGCTTCCCAAGCCAATGGGAAACCACTGTTGCACCACTGGCTTGTCAACAGAGGGGAAGCACAAGATTCCACTTTTCTTTTCCTATTCAGGGGGTTCACAAAGTCTTCCCGACTGATAGGGATTTGAGACTTCGTAATCAAATATTCATGAGAAATTGGACGAGGGAAAAGAGTAGGGTCAAGAACGGGACCTAGGGTGAACCCGTTGTTGCCAGTTTAGACTACGCCAGAGGGACCAGCACGTTGGTTGTGCCATTGGAAGGTTGCAAATGAAGACATGTTCAAAAAGGAGAGATAGGGTTTCCAGAAAGGATGAGAAGAGTTTCAGTTAGAAGGAGCACTCGAATGATAAGTGAAGGGAGGGAAACGAAAGATTTCTCTTTAAAAACCCCCAGAGATTGACAAATGTGCTCAAGCGACAGAAGTCACCACAGCAAAAAGAGGGTGGCTTATGTTGACATGATGAATTATTCTTGGGCTTATTTTTCGGACGGGTTAAAGCCCACGAGAGGAACATAAGGGATGAGAAGAGGCGTGGGCTCGTACCAAGTCTACAGTCCATGTCTGCACAAGTCACACATCTTAGGAGAATGGTTTGTTAACTCCGAAATCCACGGAAGGTAGTTTAGATTGGGAGAATCTTCGGAGAACGTTTGGTCATCACCCCGTAGTTGTTAGGATTCCCCGACCTGGGCGAAAACATGATGGTTCATTGGTTTTCACTTCCACAGCCAGAGTGAGCAACTGTAACTCTGGTAACCAAACTCCGTCAGCACTCCACCGTTGGGACGAGCAACCGTAGTCCCAACAACCAATTCCACCTTCGTTCCCCGACTATGGTGAGCAACCGTAGCCTTGATATCCACATCCGCCACTACTTTCGACCACACTCCGTCCACCAAGTTCTAGCAAACGGATTCCACCTTCCAACTTCACAAGTCTACTGTGCCCAGCAGCAAGTATACGACGCCACCACCATTCAAGTTCACAGGCCTATAGTGTCCAGCAGCAAGTCTACGACGTTGCACCATCATCTTTACTTTATTTTTCATGGTTGTCAACTTTCCACTCTTTTTGTAAAACTTTGTTTGATCAGTTCAATATTTCTTTTACTTACTGGCGACCACATCTAAAATCCCGTCAGTACTATTACCAAATATTTTCAACGTGATCCATTTCGACGCGAACAAAAGCAGAGGATGATGATTCCTGCATCTTCTCTCATTTTTTGAAAAAATCAAAGGAAAAACAAAACGAGGACAAAGACTCTGCAAATACTCAAAGGTGGAATTTCAATCGATACTTATATTAATATGGGAAGAGGATATTCTTCCACGGTTGGAAGCTTCCACCCATTTATGAAATATCCTAGGATATTTTTCCTAGTTTACAAACGAGTACCAATGAAAGTACGAAATCCGTTCGAAAATGTTCCATTGTACTTTTTTACGAAAACGTTTCGTACTTTACGAACCGTTAACGAACATGTTTCGTACTTTACAAATGATTACAAACAAAACTATGAATATATTTATAAACGTCTTGTAAAGTACGAAATTCATTTCGAACTTTTTTACAAAATGTCCCCGAAGTTTTGAGTGCGAAACTTTCTCGGGAAGTTTAGTAAACAGGTGGAAGCTTCCACCGATGGAAGAATATCCGCTTCCATATTAAACGCGTTCATTCACAATTCTTAGCTGCTTTTGATTTTTCCATGAAAACGAGTATGGACTGATGACTTGACTAACTCTAACCGAGCGACTAGATGTACCATTTTTCAAGTTAGTTGACTCACGAGTCTTTACTGGGAGTCATAATTTACAAAATTTGAACAGTTTTTCCGCTATTTGAACCCGAACCGTGTCTACATACTTAAAGCCAATGTGGCTTTAATTACGTGTCTACAACTTCAAGCCCAGCAAGAACCTGAACGATACTCAGCTAATCACGTGATGTGTTCGCATGCTGTCGAGTGCGACAATTGGGGGGGGGGGGGGGGGCCGAACCCATTTCTATCCTAGTTACTACGATTCAGATACCCTGGTGGAACTTTACTGTAAAACTGTCCTTTGGCCAACATTTTTGCAATACTTTACCAAATTTTATTAAAATAGAAATCAGTATAAAATTATGAAACCCGTATTCATTTTTAGTAATTTCCAAACACTTTTACTAGGTTAAACAGTGTTTTACTAATTTTCAAAAATAATTAGTTAAATATTACTAATTTTAGTCAAAAGCGCTGGACCATTTACTAAACTTTGAACATTTCGCTAAGTAAAATTAGTACTTTTTACTAAAAAATGAACAGTAATTTTTTAATAAAAATTACTAAAAAACAAGTAGTAAATCGAATGGTAATATTACTAAAAATTTTCGTAAACATTTACTAAAGTTGAACAGTAACTTTTTCGTAAAACTTACTAAAAATAGGATGATGTCTCCAATCTTTTTTGTAAAACGATACTAAAACTAATCTGAAAATTACTGAATTGAATTACTAAACGTAAATTAATAAAATTTACTAAATTTGAACAGTGAAAAATTAGTAAACTTTACTAAATTTTTTACTATTATGTTGTGCTTTTTACTAGAAAAAGTGCTTTTTTAATAAATTTTACTAAAAAAAAGGCGAATTTAGTAAACGCACGTAATGATTACGTGCACGTACTATTAGCCGTTCGTGGGTTCAATAAAAAAAATTGATGACCAACGACTTTAATATTTCCATTTGCTCCTCGTTTCACATATATATTTTCTAGTGGGGTGATTGTCGATTTTTTTTATAAAAACTTATTTCTCTATGCTTTCTTCTTTAATTGTTCAAACAAAAAAATCAAAATATCTGTACTACGGTTTTGCATAAAACAAAATTCTTTGTTCACATTAAAAATTGTTGGTGATATTTTCCAATAAGTTTTGAAAATTGTTGGTGATATTTAGGGAAAGTCATCCTAGACATGTCCAAATCCCGACTCGGTACAATGATTCACCTGGCCCCTTACTGACCATGTTTTTTTCTCCCTTCTCTTAAGAAATTTCCTTCTAATTTTGCTATAAAATGAGGAAGAGACGTGAAAGATTGTCTTTAACTCAAACCACAAGAACTAAAGAGAGGGCCAAAACGATGATCAGCTTTTGTAAATTCCCACACATACTGTCCATGACCACATTGCTGATCCTCGTAGCCGTGCACTCGGACTCATCCCCAGCCGCGGCCGTTGCTCCTTCCTCGGGGGCGTACGCCCTTCTTGAGTGGAAGTCCAAGCTCCCAAACCAAAGCCGAGCTCTCTTGTCCTCGTGGAACGAAAGCAGTACCGCGGACCTTTGTTCCTGGAAAGGCCTCACCTGCGACGCTTGGCAAAGTGTCACTGGCCTCAACATTTCCCACTTCGCCATCAATGGCACACTTCAAGGTCTCAATTTCTTATCTCTGCCCAACTTGACTACGATTGTGTTCATCAACTGTTCACTTTCCGGTGGCATTCCCTCTACCATTTCCAACCTTTCCAAGCTGACCACGTTTGACTTGGGCCTCAATAGCTTTTCTGGTGGCTTTCCAGCTTTCCTCGGATACATAACATCCCTTCAGTACCTCAGTTTGTCACATAACTACTTCACCAGCACCATTCCTGGATCCATCGCTTCCCTCACCAATCTGACCTACCTAAACCTCAATGCAAACGAATTCTCCGGGGATATCTCCTCTCTCGTCAGACTTATCGGTTCCCTGCCGCTGCAAAACCTTCTTTTGTCCAACAACAACTTCACCGGCTCTATCCCCAGTTCTATTGGAGAGCTTACCAAGTTAACCCTGTTATACCTTGCGAACAACATGCTCTCCGGTTCGATCCCTTCGGATATAGGGAATCTCAATTCACTCCAGGAGTTATACCTCCAGTCAAACTCCATAACTGGTTTCATTCCCCGCACCATCGGCAACTTGAGTAGCTTGGGTAGGCTCTGGCTTCAGGAAAACCATATCCACGGACCCATACCTTCTGAGATTGGCAAAATGGGTTCCCTATCTCGGATTGACCTCTCCAACAACGATCTCAATGGATCCATTCCCAAGGCAGTCGGCAATCTAACTGGCTTGAACTTCCTTTTCTTCAACGGTAACCGACTTTCCGGGCCTCTTCCACTGAGCTTTAGGAACTGTTCCAGATTGTACAGAGTGATGCTTCAGAATAATCAGCTTACTGGGCCAATGATGGAGTCTCCTGGCGTGTATCGAAACTTGTTTTACCTTGAGCTCAGCAACAACTGGCTTCATGGAAGTCTGCCAACAAATTTCTCGGAGTATGTATACTTGACTACCTTGAAGCTCTCTAAGAACAATTTCTCCGGTGAGATACCACCTGAACTCGGAAGCATGCCTCGCCTGCAATTGCTTGACCTGTCAGATAATCATTTCAACGGAGAGATTCCGGATGAACTCGGGAAACTGGCTTTGCTATTCGATCTTAACTTGGGCGACAACCTTTTGGTTGGTTCTGTTCCCACTGCGGTTGCGAAACTGTCTAAACTTAAAAGACTCAACCTTGCTGGCAACAACCTCAGTGGTCCAATTCCTCGTGAATTGGAGGCCTGCCGGTATCTTGAGCTCTTAAATTTTGGCAGTAATAATCTCACGGAGAGAATCCCAGCAGAGATAGTGAAATTGCAAAACCTTCGCTACCTTGATTTCAGCTATAACTTTCTGATCGGTGAAATACCAGTCCAACTTGGCAATCTAATTAATCTAGAAGTGCTGAATCTCTCCCACAATCGGCTGACCGGCTCGTTGCCGTCAACTTTCCATGGCATGTATGGTTTGACGGCCATCAATGTATCCTATAATCAGTTGGAGGGACCACTGCCGGACATCCCGGCCTTTCGTAATGCGTCATATGATGCAGTCAGAGGTAACAAAGGGCTTTGTGGCAACATTAAATTCCTCGTTCCTTGTTTAGCATTGGAACCCCGTCAATCTGAAGGGAATGAAGGAAGGAAGAGGTTTTTATTGAAAATATTGGTTCCCCTCTATTGTGTCATCGTTCTGTTTGTCATTTTAGGAGGTTTGTTTATGATGTTCGGAAGATTTAATAACACTAGGAGTGCCCCAGATGAAGTAAGGAATGAAAGCGTGTGGATGATATGGAGCTATGACAGTGCGATGGCATATAAGAGCATCATAGAGGCCACGGAGAACTTCGACGACAAGTATTGCATCGGTGTTGGAGGACAGGGGAGAGTTTATAGAGCCAATATTGCTACAGGTGAAGTATTCGCGATTAAGAAACTCAAACAAGATCCAGATGCCAAAATGATGAGCCGGAAAGCTTTCGATCGGGAAATCCATGCTTTGACTGAAATCCGGCACCGCAACATCGTGAGGCTTTACGGATTCTGCTCCAGCCGGCAACACACCTTCCTGGTGTATGAATATCTCGAGCCAGGAAGCTTAGAGAGCATTCTTAAAGATGGCGAGAGGGTCAGACAATTTGATTGGGGGAAGAGAGTGAATGTCGTGAAAGGAGTTGCAAATGCCTTGTCCTACTTGCACCACGAATGCAACCCAGCTATAATTCACAGGGATGTATCGAGCAAGAACATCTTGCTTGATGACGAGTGGGAAGCTCACATCTCCGATTTCGGAACGGCTCAGGTGCTAAATTCTGATACATCCAGTTTGACGTCATTTGCTGGGACTTATGGATATGCTGCGCCCGGTATTGTTGCTTCATCCTCATCATTCCTCCTGCGTCACTTAAAAAAAAAATACTTTTAATTTGATTTATTTGTTATTCTAAAACAAACTTCTGTAGAGATGGCCTACACGATGAAAGCGACGGAGAAGGGCGACGTGTACGGTTTTGGAGTGGTCGCGCTTGAAGTGTTTCTGGGACAGCATCCGGGGAATCTTATCACTTCTTGTTGCACCTCTGGGGCAACAGACTCTTCATGGCAGAGTTTATTTCTGCAGGACGTGTTGGACGGAAGAATTTCTTATCCAGACAGGGAAGTAGTTGAGGAGGTGGTCCTTGTGATGAAGATGGCCTTCTCATGCATAAGCGTCTCGCCTGAGGACAGGCCGAGCATGAGACAGGTTTCCCAGGGGCTTTCATCTCAGAGAAATCTTGCAATCCCCACAGTATTGAACGACGCGACACTAGACAAACTGTTTGATTTCCGTGGCTTCAATTGCTAAACTAGCGTTCCTCTGGATGTGAAATTATAGAATCTTGTCTAATATATTTGAGCCCTTCGCTCAGATAATTTAAGAATCGACCTCTTCCATGGTTGTAGTTCTTGGGGATGCCTAAAATTCTTACTGAATTTAAACCAGCATATGATCGAGCGGAAGACCACTGCTGGTTTTGAATTTTATCCTTCCACTGTCATAATTCCATCGATTCTTTTTATGGCCTTTCCAAAAAGCAATTGGGTACATATTTGGCGTAATCACCATCTGCCTCGCGTTTGGTCCGGGAGTTCAACTTCTTCGAGCGGTCGGGAAACCGTGGACGGTGGCATTCTGGTAAGCGTGGCACCTGGAGCTTCTCGCATGTGAAATTAAGTTGGTTCGCTTCTAAAAGAAATAGCAGCCAAGATGTGCTAATTTAATGAAAAGGCAGAGGATGAGGCTGCGCTTGCTTGTGGAGAAGCTCGGGAATAATTCTATTGTAAGTTTACTCGCGTTGTTCAAGTAAACTTTCGATTCTGCCTATTTGTTATTGTCCCAATTTGTTTTCAGTTTGGCCTTTTGGGATTCAGTTCCAACTATCTTAACCAAAAATGAGTCTCCAAAACAAAAAAAATAATATCAAAAGATGGGCTCATGCGGCTTCATGCCTGCCTTGAGGGAGAACCTCGCTCCTAGGTATGTCTTCAAGTCCTGTACGCTTTCAATAGACTTGAGCAACGGGGCATCATCCGATTTCTGGTCTTCTTTCTTCACATCCGGCAGCACATTCTTCTCCTACATATGGTCAAGGATACTGGCTTTAGACAGAAAACCTACTTTACGAAATGTTTATGAACGGATTTCGTACTTTCGTTTATAATCATTCGTAAAGTAGGAAACCCGTTCATAAAAGATTTGTAGTTTATGAACGGGTTTCGTAGTTTACGAACGATTACCAACGAAAGTACGAAATCCGTTCGTAAACGTTCCATTGTACTTTTTTACGAAAACGTTTCGTACTTTACGAACCGTTAACGAACAGGTTTCGTACTTTACAAACGGTTACAAACAAAAGTATGAATAGATTTATAAACATTTTGTAAAGTACGAAATTCATTTCGTACTTTTTTATGAAATATCCCGAAGTTTTGAGTACGAAACTTCGGAAATTTTAGTAAACAGGTGGAAGCTTCCACCGATGGAAGAATATCCGCTTCCATATTAAGCGCGTTCATTAACAATTCTTAGCTACTTTTGATTTTTCCATGAAAACGAGTATGGATTGATTTCTTGACTAACTCTAACAGAGCTATTAGATGTACCATTTTTCAAGTTAGTTGACTCACGAGTCTTTATTGGGAGTCGTAATTTACAAAATTTGAACAGTTTTTCCGCTGTTTGTAAATTAGGAACCCGAACCGTGTCTACATACTTAAAGCCAATGTGGCTTTTGTTCCCGCACAAAACTGCGGTCGCCAATAAACTACACAGCGAGAACAAAAGAAAGTCAAAAGAGATCACTTACTGAAAGCGACAACCAATGCTCTAAGCGTCTGAGAATGATTGTCTTGTCTTATTACAGTTTACGTTCCGACTATATATATGCATACACCTGCAACGACTACCACCACGTGCGCAAATTCAGGGACAACCGATGTCTTTGTTACATCTGTCGACTTCATGCTTCCTTCGACACCATGTTTCCTGCGACATCATGCATTCTTCGACCAACAGCCACGCTCCCGTCGATCAAGCACCTGGCTTCGACTTCCCAAGGCGTTCTTCATCGAGGCCTAAAATGTCTTTTACTACCAATGCTCTGTATTGTTCCTCGCTTCTGTAAACAACAAACGTTTTACCACACCGGCTTGATTATTTCTATTAAGCCGACGGGTTACGGAAGTTTAGCAAGTTACGAAAGTTAAGCCTATTCTTTCTTCTTAGGGTCGTAAGTTACATTACATGGAAACGACCACCATATTTGACCGGTTTATTTAGCGACTACGAAAACCCTAGCATTTGGTTGAAATCAGGCAACAACAATGCTATTTCAAGAGTTTACGTAGCAACTTTGAAATCCTTAGTAGCTTGTGGAAATCACGCAACGACCAAAATTAGCTCGTTCGCTAGTTTATATAATTGAAAACCTTTGCCCTGTTATTAGTCCTCTGAAGGCCAAAAACTGAATACCAGGCTCAAACCAAATATGTGAGTATCAGAAGCCCCAACGAGTAGTAATGGAAGCCCGGGTCCAAGAACAGGACTTATTAATGTACGTGCGGCGGTTCAGACGACCCGAGTGTCCGAGGTCCACTCCCCGAAGCTTTTTCTGGTCGGCGTCTCGACTTAGGCGTCGAGGCAACTGCGGAAGGAGACCATTGTGGAATCCTTCTTTGGCTCCTAGTCGGGCCTGTAGGGCGTTCGCTAGATCGTCTCCAATTCCTAGGAGAGTGTCGAAGGTGACGGGTGAAAGGCTACACGTCGCCTCGTCTAGGATCGTTCGGGAGGATTGGGAGCAGCTCGTGTCGTCACCGACTTATTTTTATAGAACTGTTCAAATCGGAAAAAAAGTTGGTTCATGGATTCCCATTTACTAGCTCCTATATCTATACATGCGAAGAGGTGATGTTTGCTAAAAAAAGTGCCTTCGATTAATGGGCGTTGAGCCACCTAAAACAATTGCTTTATAATATATACGGATATAGAGAGAATTTTAACAAAAAAGTTTGAGTTCCTTTTGGTCTTTTCAAAGGTCCCACCTAAAACACCACATTTAAGAACTAATCGTAATTTTATATTTCATGTTACCTGGTAGAATAAATCTATATAAATCTATAGTGATTAGAGTTGATAAAAAAAACAATTAATGCGTATGATACTTAAAGTCTTTTTCTACTTATAAATATTTATGTTAATTTGTGATAAGGCACTCTTCCAGTAGTAAGTTTTCTTCCGAGATACACTTTTTTTCTAAATAATAGTGATTAATTCGTACAAGGATAATCTATATCTCCCTGCATCATACTTGCAAGAGGTCCTCGACTCCCACGTAATGGCATCCCCGGATCTTCCGAAGCTATGTTCATGACAACGACGACACCACCTCCCAAATCGAGGCCACTCGAGCCTGCCAGTTCTTTATTTCGCGGGATTGATTACATAGCCCATGACATTGGTATGGTATTTGAAACTGCCTAGTCAGGCGACATATTTTGTATTGTCTAGTAATAAGAGGAAGGAGTTGGTTAGTCTACCACGTGGTGTTGACTGTTAGTTTAATAACTTCACGTGTATTTAATAAAAATAAAAAAATATTTACTCTTACAATTATTTATAAGGTGTAGTGTTCTTATTTTCATTCCTAGGAAAGGAATGATGGCAGAAATGTCAAGCATGCATGGGTTTGGATTTACTAAATAGCAAACATGACTTATATATTATCTCAGTAGCTCCTAGACTTTCGACGCGGGACTTGGATTTGAACCCTTCAACGTCTTGTGCCGAGGACTCTTTTTTTGTTCCTCTTTCGTTTCTGATTTGACGATGAGAAACATTCGGGAGGTAAAGGGATGGCTCTTGAACTTAATGCTTCGTTTGGAAGAGTAGGCAATGAATGGAATGATAAGAAATGCATCGACTCCAAGAAATGTTCCCACTTTTATTATTTTAAGATGTTGCTCTGATTTGAATAGTTCTTTTCTTTATAAATATAATTAGAGGTTTATACACAGACTTAAAGGATTTGGCCTAGTTCGATATTATTACTTATCCTTAGGTTTTAGAAGTGTTCAGCAACAGAAATTATGGGCTACAGATCTCGATGCTATCTGTGGATCAATGGTCCAGAATGCAGGCCCAAAGTACGTGAAGCCCAGTAAGAGGTAGCCGTGGAAACACCCCAGGCGAAGGTTTGTGGGCGAAGCAGTTACCAAACGGCGGGGTTATAAGGCGACGAGGGTCAACGAGGTAGTCAAGCGACAGTCAATTGGATAAGCGAGGAAACTCTGTAGCGAAGGTTAGTAGGTGATCCGATCAATCAGTGGCTGTCATGAGAAGATTTCAGACAATCTCAGGATATGAAAGAAATTGTTGCCAAGATTGCTCAAATGGAAAGGAGATATTCCATAAAGACCAGCAACAAGGACGTGTAATATATGTATAATATTTTATTTCCGTATATACATAGGTCTAGCCTAGTATAAATAGTTGTTCTTAGGCATTGTACACGGACAAATCTCAACAGATAGACATATATATATATATATTTTTAACTTCAAGCATTCAAGCGTTCTTTTGATCTTGTGCTCCTACGTTCTTGTTTCCTTCCGAAGGTATCGTTCGATGACATCCGTATGTGTAAGGTGTCATGTCGTTGCCTTCTGTATCTCTTCATTCATACGGCGACCACACATTTCAATGAACCTTCGAGAACCAGTTGCTCGTAGTGCTAGATATTTCCAACGTGTTTGGATTCGGCTTATCCAGCGATCAGTCCCGGAGCGAACAAGAACTTTATTTCAATGAAAACTATACTTAAACCTCATGGACCGACCAGTAAAATCAAGGTGTGTTTATTCGATACCAAGTGTTGGTGATCATGAATTGGATACCCAAAACTTAACAACCCAAAATAAATCTGGGCCTAATGAATCCTCACAACTTAAACCCAACCTAAGCCCATATTTTTAGTCCATAAACTATCAGCCCAAAATATAGAATTTGCATTTACATTATTATGTTTGGATGGGATTTGTTTGGCTCATGCTACAAAAATTATGGAATTTCTATTCCACACTTTGAGTGGGGCGTAAAACTTCCTTATTTTCCGGTGTTTTGTTTCATCTTCGTCGATATTGTTATAAATTTGCTTTATTATGCGTAGTTAAAAGTGGTCATATCATCCACTTAAGTATCAAACCATGCATCTTAATATCAGCGACCAATTTTTTAGATGGCTCGGCATCAGCTCCCCTTGCTTGAGTAGAGAGATATATCAGGTTTATGTCTCACGAATGGAGAAAACTGACAAGGGAGAGACTTACCCCTTCGTGGGTCTACGCGGTTCGAGCTTGACAATAAAGCCCGATCGATGTTAATTGTAATGATATTTTCTTTTTCGAACATCCAAAAACACATACCTTTATTGAAACTACTATTCTATTACATGTATATTCATGTGTGTCTTGTTTCGACGCACGAATGGATGACCTTTGTCGTCCATTTATATCAAGAGAAAAAAGTTCAGAGGCGATGTTTAATGTGATGTGTGCAAATTTAAAACTAACACGAGTTTAGAGGATGTAATGTTTTCTTCGGGTTCATAAAAGAGAGAGGGGCGTGACGACATGGTATGCTTAAACCGTCGTGTAAGACCGTTTTGGATATAATGGCAATATTATCTTAACCTCATACTGAATATCACTTGAAAGATTAAGGACCTATTTGTTAACAGAACGACTGGGTTTGATTTTCGTTTTCCGAAACAGAAGCTGGAAATAGTGCTTCCATACCCTGGAAGCCATGAATCAATTTTCAGGTGTTTCCAAATATACAAAAAGGTTCTTCGGTATTTTCGGAAACAATGAAAAGAAAACTGACTCGTGTTTTTTGCGACTCCTAGGCATTCCGAGTCACTTATAATCAATAATCCATGTACAAACCCACAGGCTTGTGAGATCAAGCTGTGGGAGACAAAACATTGTGCAATTAGTCTACTCATCAGTCTAATGACACTAATTACACCATGGCACTAGATTTAGAGGAAATGACAGTCAAAACATATTGAATTTGATGGGATAACTTCTTACTATAATTCCATTGGTCCATCAAATTTGACCAACTGTTCATGAGTCATTAACTTATACATATAAACAAATCCATAAAATAACTCATTATTCAAGAGTTCATCACTTAATTTCTCAAACAAGTTTATCCTCTATATTTGCGGGTATGAAGTCAAAGGGCTTGTTTTTCTTGACTGCACACAGTAGGTTTCGAACTTAATACCTTTTTAAGCGATTCAAATCTCCTTACCACTTACATCAACCAATGTTGGCAAGTAAAAGGGTTTGTTGGTGACATCTATATTCTCATATTTGTTTTCATTTCATCCCATGGAACAATGAATGTTCCATTGCCAAAGAATTTCGGGCACAAAAGCGAATGGATTACCAAGGGTCGACTACCTTCCAGTTCGCAAGGAGAGTTCGAATCTCATCGTAGATATTTTAGTAATATGAATTAAAAAAACAGTCGCTGGATGGATTAACTAAAAGCAGTGTTTGCCCAATTAAAGCAAAGAATAAACAAAATGATTGGGGCTACTAATCGGGCAAGTTGGTTAGTCTTCTAAAACTATCTAAAGGAAGTGATCAACTCCCATTGGCCTTTCTGTTATCTTTTTAGATTCCTCGGAACAAAATCTTAATTTAATCTCTCTTTCTCAAAAGGATGTGGTTCTAATTCTCCAAACAACATCTCGTATTCTTTCTGTAAAACCAGCTTTCACGTACCTCAACTAAGTTCCCACAATACTTCCACGAGGCTCGATTCTTGGGGCTCGCCGGTCATGACGAGTCCAGTAATGTTTGACGGATTATAGTTCCATAAAACCGGTCTCCTCGTGTTTCGGACGCAAAGGTACTAGGCTCACTTGTGTAGAGATTCACTCCGGAACCCCAAAAGAGAGAGGAAGAGATCGTATCCTAGTTTTGTATCTTCCTTTCCCCATAAACCCCACGGGACACCTCAAGGGCTCTGAATATTTCACTTAAAAGATCTCAGGTTCAAATCTCAGCCGCGTCATGTATTAGGTTACCCACCACTAGCCATACTTAAGTGGTAAGAGCACTGAATATTTAACTAGGAGATCCCAAAATCTAATCTCCACAGTCACGTCCTGGGTACTTATCAACCACTGACCTTGGTAGGAGCGACATATACAGTCGTTGTGGTCTTGACCGTAAGGAGATATATTGTGTTTGAATAAGGCGAAACTCGGGAATCGCTTCAAAAACCGCTTAGTTATAAAAACAATAATTATTGCTCCACTATATATTTTCATGACCCTTGTCATAAGTAACCTTTAGCATTAGTCAAAGCCTGAGGAGCTTATAATACATAAATGATCTCTCGAGGAAATTTATAGTGTACAGTAATTTTTTATATATATAATATTTGCAACCACTGGATGCATTGACTGACAAGGGTAAATCTCGAAATTAAAAAATAAATAAATAAAACAACTTTGTATAACTGACGAAGATAGAACTGACAAAGTATTCACTGACATTTTAGGGTTAAATAACAAAAGGTAGGGTGGGACGAGAACTGGGATAAATCCGACGGATTATTTAAGACTCTACTTAGTTATGATTTTATTTGAATATTAGTTCCCATTAAATGTGAGATTAGCTAATTAACTATGATTAATTACGGTAAGATTGACCCAATAAACGATTCCGTGAAGCATGGTGATCACCACCGTAACCACATAGACGAATCAGGTCTGGCTCAGCAGCTACTCGGCAGCTATACCCAAAACAGAGCCAGAAGCCACGTCGTAATATCAATGTGCAAGGGGCATATCTGCACGTGCTCGGGGACTCGATCCAGAGCTTTAGAGTGATCGGGGGTGTGATTATATGGATAAAGCCAGAGTGGAAGATTGTTTACTTGATATGTACCCTATTGTTCTCGGTGATTGTCCTTGGTACATCCATAAGGATGCTGCAGAACATTCTCCAGGTTTTGATGCAGAGCACCCTTAGAGAGATCGATGCAACGATGCACAAGAACGGATTATTTAACATGGATGAAGTCACCGCCTTACACGAACTTCATATCTGGGCGATCACCGTGGGAAAGGTTCTGCAGGCATGCCACGTGAAAATAAAGCAAGAAGCTGATGCGGCTTTGGTGCTAAACAAGGTGATAGACTATCAAAAGAGTGTACAGCATCGGTCATGTAATGATACAAATCGAGCGGAAGTAGTCAGAGGAGCGCTCTCCTCACATGTTATTTCGCCAAAAGAAAGTAGTCAGAGGAGCGCTCTCCTCACATATTATTTCGCCAAACGATGGCTAGTTAGCTACTTGTGGGTTCATAGTTCTTGTATAACTCAACGACGGAAAAGTTAAAAGCATGGGCGGCCACCTGAACTTGCGAAAAGCCAGCTTGTTTACTGAGAACTTCAAATTCTTTCTTTGTCCTCTCTTTCCCAGTTGAATTCATGCTCTTTATGTGGAGGTACATCTGAAACAAGTTCTGAACACCAACATCGACTTCCGGTGATTCTGGGATTACCAGATCAACAATGATCACCTTTCCTCCTTCAGGTAAAGCTTCATAGGTGTTCTTAAGTATCTGGACACATTGCTCATCGCTCCAACTGTGAAGTACCAACTGCCGATTCGACCCAGTCATTGTCAGGGACATGTTTCAGCAGTGGAAGACGAACATCCATAACATTTTGGAAACTTAAGTAGGACTCACCTTGATGAAAATGGCATCCCCTTTAGGAATACTCGTGAACATATCTCCTGCAATGTTCTGAACACCGGCATGTTCTGGCAATTTCTCGATTACGGATGCAAGGTCGTAGTTGATCCCCTTGATGGAAGGGTACTTCGAACGTATCATACCAAGGATAGAACCATCGCCTCCTCCCACATCGACCAACGTGTCTACTCCTTCGAAACCTTTGTAAGTTAGCAGGATCTCTTCCATGAAAAGCTTGTTGAATTCTGTCGTAGAGTCCCTGTACAGTCCAGCGAAGGCAGAGTTGTTTCCAACATAAGATACCGCCGTCATCCCGTGCGCTCTCTCGAACGGATTCCCGCCTTCAAGAATTGCATCCTTTAAATGGAACCTGTATTGATTTCCGGAAACAAGGGCAATTGCATATGAAGCCTTTGATTCAACATCAAGGTTCCATGTTCTAAGCAAAAAACACCTACCACATATCGAGAAACGATCTGTCCTGTGCCAAGAGTAGAAACGGATCGAGCGATCCATTGCTCCTGTTCTTCGTGAAGAAACGCGCAACAGGGGCCAACCCGTAAAACCGACGGGAGCCTCGGCCATCAGAATCCGTCTCCACGGAACAAGTAACAATCGAGTGGCTGGCAAGGAGGCACAACATGTGATCTATCATGGACGGTGCATCTGGGTTGGTAGCTCCTAGCTCCAATGCCACCTGGGAAGCAGATATCGTACCTCCCGGCACGAGCTTTTCTAAGATGTCGAGCACGCCAAGCTCGACAGTCGACCTCAGTACCATGGGGAGGACCGACGCGGTCGCGAGATGCATGGCGTACATCATGTCGTTCTGGTCGGAATCGTTGTCGCGACAGGAAGGGAATTCGGAGAGGTCCATCCACGATGGCTATTGCTTATGTGAAAGGAGTCTTGAGATATTTTAGTAGGCGAAATAATTGATTGACTTGTCGTCAATAAGACAACCGGCGGCTTAAGAAAATCCCAAAGGTCCTGTTTGGCTTCGTTTCTCTTGGATAATTCCAATGTCCTGTATGCTTTACTTAGCACGAAAACGGAACTATTTCTTATTGCTTCGTTTTTACTAATTATTTTTCGTAATGAGTCAACGGGTTTCATAATTAGTTTGTAAAAATGTACAAATTTTTATGAAACAACGAACATCGTAATAAAATATAAGAGATTTAACGATAAAAATTTCATAAAATACAATTTCACGGAAATCATTTTTTTATTTTGTTTATACAAGTAATAATTCCCCTCCATTGCAATTAACTTCACTCAACTCCCGCAATCAACACCCAAGCAAACAAAACGTTAATATTAGGTAAATCAATTTATTCAATAAAAATAGTTCACAATAAATATGAGCCACTAATATAAAATTACTACACCTTAGCTAAATGTTTATTTTATATTACCATATTTTAGGAAATCGTTCTATCGAATCTTTGTAAATAATTTGGAAATATTTTTAGCACGAAAAGCCAATTAAAATATGGTGGAATATTTTAGAAAAATTATTAAAAATATTTACATGTTGGATTATGAGTAGTAGATAAATTAATTTAGTGGTAACGTCAGCATCTTCTGTCCACTTGACGAAATATTAGATTTTTGAAGAGGCGGATTAGATGGGCCGGTTAATCGTGCTTTAAGAAGCATGGAACGGTGTGTACGAAATAGTACGTTACAGTTTCAATTTTACGAAACTTTTTCGTAAAAGACCGGCTTCATTATAAGTTCATACAAATGAACGAACTTGTACGAAGCCCATTGACGATATTTTCGTAAAAGTTCATACATTTGTACAAATCTCAAAGCCCGATCTTTTACGAAAAAATTTAGTAAAGTCAAAATAGTAAGGCATTAATTTGTACAATTATACGAAACAGTGCCACAGTGCTGCGTAAAACACCGATTGTTTTGAGACTTAAACCTTGGCCGATGAAGGCAGATCAAAGTCTTAGATATTCACAGTTGCAAGGGTATGAGGCATCCTACCGGTGGCCGAGCCAAGGGGAAAGAAGAGGCATGGCCGCCTGGCTTTTAAAATAATTAAATTAGGTTATATTTTTTTATAATTTATTCTATTAATTTAGTGTAAGAACTAAAAATATTGCCTAAAAGTTTGTTTAGTTCAATTTGCGCCTTACCTAATTTTTCTAGCTCCGCCACTCCCTCATACCTTTACCCTATTCAAGATTAGGTCGGCGTTTCATCGCCCCATGCCCGCCCATCTCTAGTTGTGGAGCGCAAATTCAAGATCGTTTCTGGATATGCTTATGGTACGAAGATTATTCATCTCTATATTTCCGGGTTTCATACTTTACGAACGATTACTATCGAAAGTACGAAATATGTTCGTAAACGTACCATTGTACCTTTTTACGAAAACGTTTCGTACTTTACGAACAGTTAACGAACAGGTTTCGTATTTTACGAACGATTACAAACAAAAGTACGAATAGATTTATAAACGTTTTATAAAGTACGAAATTCATTCGTACTTTTTTATGAAATATCCCCGAAGTTTCGACTCGAAACTTCGAAGTTTAGTAAACAGGTGGAAGCTTCCACCGATGGAAGAATATTCGCTTCCATATTAAGCGCATTCATTCAAAATTCTTGGCTACTTTTGATTGTTCCATGAAAACGGGTATGGATTGATGTCTTGACTAACTCTAACCGAGCTATTACCGACCACCATATTTGACCGGTTTATTTAGCGACCACCATATTTGACCGGTTTATTTAGCGACTACGTAGCAACTTAGAAAACCATAGTAGCTTGTGGAAATCACGCAACGACCAAAATTAGCTCGTTCGCTAGTTTATATAATTGGCTAAGAAAACCCTTGCCTTGTCCTGTTATTAGTCCTCTGAAGGCCAAAAACTGAATACCAGGCCCAAACCAAATATGTGAGTATGAGAAGCCCAAACGAGTAGTAATGGAAGCTCGGGTCCAAGAACATGACTTATTAATGTACGTGCGGCGGTTCAGACGACCCGAGTGTCCGAGGTCCAGAAGCTTTTTCTGGTCGGCGTCTCGACTTAGGCGTCGAGGCAATTGCGGAAGGAGACCAGTGTGGAATCCTTCTTTGGCTCCTGTTCGGGCCTGTAGGGCGTTCACTAGATCGTCTCCAATTCCCCTATGAGAGTGTCGAAGGCGACGGGTGAAAGGCTACACGTCGCCTCGTCTAAGATCGTTCGGGAGTCGTCACCGACTTATTTTTATAGAATCGTTCAAATCGGAAAAAAAATTGGTTCGGGGATTTCCATTTACTAGCTCCTATATCTATACATGCGAAGAGGCGATGTTTGCTAAAAAAAGTGCCATCGATTAATGGGCGTTGAGCCACCTAAAACAATTGCTTTATAATATATACGGATATAGAGAGAATTTTAACAAAAAAGTTTGAGTTCCCTTTGGTCCTTTCAAAGGACCCACCTAAAACACCACATTAAATAACTAATCATAATTTATATTTCATGTTACCTGGTAGAATAAATTTAGATATTAATCTTAAATTTTGTTTTTACGAATGATCAAAAACAATTAATGCTAAATCTTTATGTTAATTTGTGATAAGGCACTCTTCCAGTAGTAAGTTTTCTTCCAAGATACACATTTTTAAAAAAATAATAGTGATTAATTCGTACAAGGATAATCTATATCTCCCTGCGCCATACTTGCAAGAGGTCCTCGAGTCCCACGTAATGGCATCCCCGGATCTTCCGAAGGTATGTTCATGACGACGACGACACCACCTCCCAAATCGAGGCCACTCGAACCAGCCAGTTCTTTATTTCGCGGGATTGATTACATAGCCCATGGCATTGGTATGGTATTTGAAACTGCCTAGTCAGGCGACATATTTTGTATTGGCTAGTAATAAGAGGATGGAGTTGGTTAGTCTACCGCGTGGTGTTGACTGTTAGTTTATACTTTTTATGTTACTAATTTTAACATCACAAAAAAAAATAACTATTTTTTTAAATCCAGCCAAATGAAGAATGTGTTTACTAAAATAAATGCTCGTTGAACGAACAACAACTTCACGTGTATTTAATAAAAATATAAGGTGTAGTGTTCTTATTTTCATTCCTAGGAATGATGGCAGAAATGTCAAGCATGCATGGGTTTGGATTTACTAAAGAGCAAACTTGACTTATATATTATCTTAGTAGCTATTAGACTTTCGACGCGGGACTTGGATTTGAACCCGTAACTGTAGGATGTCATTTCGTTGCCTTCTCCACTTTTTCTTCATTCATACGTTAACCACACATTTCAATGAACCTTCGAGTACCAGTTACTCATAGTACTAGATATTTCCGACGTGTTTAGATCCGGCTTGTCCAGCGAGCACTCCCGGAGCGAACAAGAAGAACTTCATTTCAATGAAAATTATACTTAAACCTCATGGACCGGCCAGTAAAATCAAGGTGTTTTTATTCGATACCAAGTGTTGGTGATCATGTTCATGAATTGGATACCCAAAACATAATAACCCAAAATAAATCTGGGCCTAATGAGTCCTCACAACTTAAACCCAACCTAAGCCCATGTTTTTAGTCCATAAACTATCAGCCCAAAAGATAGAATTTGCATTTACATTATTATGTTTGGATGGGATTTGTTTGGCCCATGCTACAAAAATTATGGAATTTCGATTCCACACTTTGAGTGGGGCGTAACAACTTCCTTATTTTCCGGTATTTTGTTTCATCTTCGTCGATATTGTTATAAATTTGCTTTATGATGCGTAGTTAAAAATGGTCATATCATCCTCTTAAGTATCAAACCATGCATCTTAATATCAGCGACCAATTTATTTATATGGCTCGACATCAGCTCCCCTTTCGCACAATACTTCCACGAGGCTCGATTCTTGGGGCTCGCCGGTCATGACGAGTCCAGTAATGTTTGACGGATTATAGTTCCATAAAACTGGTCTCCTCGAGTTTCGGACGCAAAGGTACTAGGCTCACTTGTGTAAAGGTTCACTCCGGAACCCCAAAAGAGAAAGGAAGAGATCGTATCCTAGTTTTATCTCTTCCTTTCCCCATAAACCCAACGGGACACCTCAAGGGCACTGAAGATTTCACTTAAAAGATTTCAGGTTCAAATCTTAACCGCGTCATGTATTATGTTACCCACCACTAGCCACACTTCAGTGCTCAGCGCTGAATATTTAACTGGGAGATCCCAGAATCTAATCTCCGTAGTCGCGTCTCGGGTACTTATCAACCATTGATCTTGGTGGGAGCGACTTATACAATCGTTGTGGTCTTGACCGTAAGGAGATATATTGTGTCTGAATAAGGCGAAACTCGTGAATCGCTTCAAAAACCGCTTAGTCATAAAAACAATAATTATTTCTCCACTATATATTTTCATGACCCTTGTCATAAGTAACCTTTTGCATTAGTCAAAGCCTGAGGAGCTTATAATATAGAAATGATCTCTCGAGGAAATTTATAGTGTATAGTGTCGGTCAACAACCTATTTTATATATATATAATATTTGCAACCACTGGATGCATTGACTAATAATGATTGTACGGACAAGGGTAAATCTCGAAATTAAAAAATCAACTTTGTATAACTTACAGTTAATAGAAAAGGATCGAATAATGCGGTGGCGCGGCTCGATGTGGCACTTAGTACACCGTCGCATATTTGTGTATATATATATATATAGCTGTCAGGCCACATGATGATTTGTTTATAGAAGATACAGACGAAGATAGAACTGACAAAAGTATTCACTGACATTTTAGGGTTAAATAACAAAAGGTGGGGTGGAACGAGAACTGGGATAAATCCGACGGATTATTTAAGACTCTACTTAATTATGATTTTGTTTGAATATTAGTTCCCACTAAATGTGAGATTAGCTAATTAACTATGATTAATTACGGTAAGATTGACCCGATAAACTGTTACAAGAATTAACATAACTTTGTCACTATGATACATGAACAGTTCAAGTGTCACAATATCAAAGCAAAATCGAGATATCGTCATCCCTAAAAATGATATTATAGACTGGCCATATATCCTGACAAATAAGTAATGAATTATGAAAAATTTCTTGATTATATTGAGAGAAATGCTGTAAAAAAGAAAATATGAATTCCATCGGGTTGTTTAAGTGGTAAGGAGTTTAGATTCCCTTAGAAAGTGTAGGGTTCGATACCTAGCGGACATAGCTACCCCTGTTGGAAGACCCAGAGCGAAACTTCGAATATCAGATGGGAGACAAAAAAAATATATTCTTCATGAGAGTTAAAAAAAATTAAAAATAGAAGTACAAAAAAAGTAAATATTTTGAAACATAGGTTATGAATAATTTTTTTATGAATATAAAAAATCCTCAGGAACATTTTTCTACAAGCGACCCACATTTTTGTTTTCTGTCCAAAAAGAATTTAATTTCTTTCAAATTATTGTGCTTAGAGGTGACAGTACAGTATTCAATTTCAGATGGTCCCGATTCCACCTCACACTATACTGTAAAATAAGCTTCTAGGCCATGGAAATTTGCGGTGCGAAAACCCCGGTATGCGGGGGCGTTTCCGACGGGACCGTATACTGTCGGCATTTTCCGTTCTGAATATTCAAACATGAAACCCTAATCAAGACGTTCCGTACCGGATCATCTTAGTTTACATGTGGATGGTATACCGAGGAAATATATGTCATTGAAATTGCTTTTGGACGAAGATAAGGTCTCAAATGTGAACAAGGTAACTTTTTGAACACTTCCACCTATAAATAGTAAATTTTACGACCGTTCTAGTTTTCATTAGAATGGGGGCTGAGTTCCATTACATCCCTTCAACTTTGGGACCATCTTTTTCACCTCACGCGGTGACGCACAGCTGTTGCGTACGATTTATTCCGACTTGCGACAAGAAACGATCGAGTGGTACCGAAAGTCGGCCGTAGCGGGTAGACTTTTCTTAAAAAACTAAACAAATTACGAGTGCTTTAGACTTATCCCGTTCTGCTTTAGACTAAACTCATTCATTTGGGCACCGGAACATCCTTTGTCTCCGACTAGGCACGAATTCGAAAACCCCCTTCTTCCAAACTTAACCTAATGGCTGTAAAGTATTCGAGAAATCGAAAACCGACCTCCGGCACGCTTCTACACGAATGAAAGGAAGTATAGTAAAGAAACGATGATTTCTATAGAATGGTCCAAGATTCCGGAGTAGATCTTTATTTTATTTCCCCAGTGATTAAATTAACACCGTCCAGGTTGCGAAATTATTTTAATAATATTTGGCTTTTCTGGCTCTATCATCCCATTACTTTTAATCTCACCAACGTGAACAAAATCAACCAATTCAAAAAAAAAAAAAATATTTAAGCTATGTCGACAAATCCCCCCACAAACTAAACAAAAGTTTATGTCCGCAAATTGGGCATAAGATTAAAAAAAATATTTAGCAATTGGGGTTTCGAAGGTCTATATAACTAATTCAATGAACTGAAGTGTATTCTGATTCGATTAGTTTATTTATCTCTCTTGCAATTAACTAAAGATTTTGTTGAGTGTAGTAAGGGCACCCTCCCATTAAGAGGCAATTATAAAACTACATTTAATGATATTAATAATTATATTGTTACTATTTATTTCTCCTAACGATTGCATTTAGGCACTCGTTAACAAAACCCATTAAATACGATTTTTTTACACACAGAACTGTCTTATCACTGTATTGGTTTGGTCCCCCACGTAGAATAAATATAGAGTTTGTGCATACTGAAGTCAAAAAAATTGCTCCACCCCTCAAGAAGTTAGATAACATTTCTTATCATCGCTTTTCTTTGGGCTCCGATTTCTCAATAATTACCACCGGGGAAACGAACTCCTACATCTTTTATTCACCAAAAGAAAAGGATATTGATTTAGTGAGTCCCGAAGACCATCAAATTGTACATTCCCAACCCCACCCCCCCCCCCCCCCCCCCCCCCAAGTTGTGGTCGATATGATCACACGACGGGAACAAAAAATAAACAAATTAAATATAACGGATTTTCGTTAATTGTCCCCTTAATTCTTAGAATCTAGAAACTACTCGTGTATTCATATTTATTTTATTAAAAATAATTCAATTTTGATATTTTTTACACGAATAGAATATGAATCGAAGGATTTGAATTTAAAAGAAAGTCTTGAAGTGCTTATAAAATAAGAATAAAATGTGAATTAAAGGGTTCGAAATTAAAAATAAAGTCTTGAAATGCTTATAAAATTAGAATAAAATGTGAATTAGAGGGTTCGAATTTAAAATAAAGTCTTGAAATGCATATAAAATAGTAATTATAGATAGCATATTGTATGTGGGAACCATTTTCTGGATATCGAATTCAGGTTCTTCGCTTGCAGAGGCGTGATAACATTCGGTTATGTTCTACGTATAACCCGGTATCCCATGCTTCATGCTCACAGACTAGTGTGATTTAAATCGACGAAAGAAGCGAGGGATTTGATGGTCCAGGGATTAAAGGCCATATACTCTTCTCAACCAAGAAGAAATTAAGATTTTGGTGCCGACACTTTATATTAAAGTTATCTCTTGTGCTTAATATTAAAAATGATCATCGGAATTGATCCTATTTAAGGATTAATCCACACCCATCAGCTGCAAGAACAAGTATCTTTTAAGCACACACCAATAACCTCATCCTCTTCTATTAAAAGAGCTATTCTTTTCCTCTCTTCCTAAAGTGTTGCCTTAGGGTTTGTCTCACTTATTAAAGTAATTGATGTAACTAAAAATGTTAAAATAATCGATGTTTCATAATCCTCACTGTAAATTTTCTTTTTTTCATAGAAAATTAAGGTAATCGAGGAACAACAAAAATAATCTTACTAAAAAGACAATTACTTAAACAATGTAATAAACTGATGTAAACTTATTTCGTTTGTTATAACACGTTAAGTATAATTTAATGGGAAAAATATAGGGGGGGAGAAGACGACAAGGGCAACGGGCATACGAGCTGACCTGCAGATAAAAATCTTACAAAAACATTAGATGGGGGGGGGGGGGGGGGACCATTTGCCCTACTCACTAATCCTTATCCTCCACCCCCCCCCCCTCCTCCCACCTCCCCCCCCTAAATAAAACTAAACTCTTTCATCTCTAAATCATAACTCTAAACCACTTGATTTCCCTATCCCTTTTTCACCATAATCTTACATATTAAGTTATAAAAAAAATAAATAAATAAAACCCATATTCCCCATTACATAACAATTTCAAACCCATAAGTACTGTCTTTAGTACAGATGCCATATTGTTTTTGTTTCCTATTACAAGAAATTTGGCACACATACACCCATGAGTCATTAGTTTAGAAACAATAATGGTAATGAAAAGAAAGGAAAAGCTTTTACCTTTTGAAGAAACTTCCATGGATGGTGGTGGTGATGGTGGGTAGTGGTACATACCCCCCAAACTTGTGTGTGTATAGAAAATATCACACAAACACACACACACCCCCTCTCCTCTTGGAGATTCTTCCTCCTCCTCAAATTGTTCTCCTCTTCCTTCTTCGTCTCCTCATCCTCCTCCTCTTCCTTGTTGTTTATTACAAAAAGATAGTTTTCATCCCTTTCCCTTATCTCAACTTCACACCCCCTCCCCTCTCTCTCCCCAACCCAAAATCTTTCAAGGTCAACAACAAGGAGAAGAAGAAGATGAGGAGGAGGAGGAACTTTTTGGTTAGCTAGAGTCCTCCCTAATGGTTTTCCCACCCGCCAAGCTTCTTGAAATTTGAGATTCTTAAGCCAATAGTTAAAATCAAGGGTTTTCCCCTTTTGGGTTCGTAAAGATTAGGTCTGAGATCTAGAGAATTGAAGACAAGAAGCGGAGGCAAGGTCGAGGGCTTTTTACTCCCCGAATTGCGCACCCCGAAAAGGGTCGGTTATGTTTGTGAAAGGAGATGATCCAAGGTAAGTACTATTCCTTCTCATATCCGTCGAGGACCTCTTCTTCAGTAGATCTTATCCCCAGCGCTGGCAACGTTAGCGGTGGTGCATGGGGGGAGGAGTGCGGCCTTCGCTTGGGTAATTCCGGCTCCGGGCGAGGCGTGGATGACCATGAGAGGGAGGGAGGGCAAGGGATCTTGTTCTTGGACCCGTCCGGGAGGAACGACAAGGAGGATGAAAGGGGGGATTGTTCCATAGTGTTTGAGAAGGAGCACATGTTCGACAAGGTGGTCACTCCCAGTGACGTCGGGAAGCTCAACCGCCTAGTGATCCCGAAGCAGCATGCCGAGAAGTATTTCCCGCTTGACTCGTCGAACAGTGAGAAGGGCCTCCTGCTGAACTTTGAGGACCGTACGGGAAAGCCGTGGAGGTTCCGGTACTCGTACTGGAATAGTAGTCAGAGCTACGTGATGACCAAAGGGTGGAGCCGGTTCGTCAAGGAGATGAAGCTGGATGCCGGGGATATAGTCTCGTTCCAGCGAGGGGTCGGGGAGTTGGGTAAGGACAGGTTGTTCATCGACTGGAGGAGGAGGCACCATCCGCCCGAAACCCCACCCATACCCCATAATCATCTCCACTTGCTACCTCGGCATGTCTCGTTCGGTCGATCCATTCCTTGGGATTCACCAACACCTCAAGATTACAGATGGTTCCCGCGAGCAAACGATGGGTCACACATTCCGCACCGGAACAGCTTCAGCGGTGCAATCGGACGGAGCTACGATTATGGCCATGGATATGGGTACGACAGCACAGCCATGGCAACGTCCAGGCCGAATTACGGAATATATGACATGTTCTACCTCAGTTCAACTGGGATAACCCCGCACATGGTAAGAGGAGATGTGGATCCACGAGTAAACGAAACGGAGAGCGGCAGAAGAGCGGCCCAGCCACCGGTCGAAATATATGAGTCGGTGCCTGTCGCGCAAGTTAAGGTGGCCTCCCGTGCTAGGAAACTCCGTCTATTCGGGGTAAATATGGAGTGCGCAGCCAGCGAAACAAGCAGCGAAGACAATTCACAGCCCCCGTTGACACCAGACTTAATGCTGTACGACGGTGTGCCAGTAACGCCCACGACCCGAATCTCGAGCAGGGGCAAGGGATCAATGTCCCTGGACTTGGATATCTGACTGAAGAAGGCAAACATAGCCCGGATTGCATTTACTCTTCTCCTGTTTTGTAAGTTAATCTTAAATCATATCGCGATTTATGAATCTCTCGAGATCCTCCTTTGCCATGCTCGCGATCGGCTCGACTTCATAGTTTGGTGTGTGGTTCTGATGTTAATGCGGTTGTGGGTTGATACTGTAATGTTGGTATTTGCTTTGAGGATATGACATTTGATCACAGTCTGCTACTATGATTATTGCATAATCAATGAATATGCAATAATCCTAAGCCCTGTGATTATATTACTTTTTAATGATTTGTGTACTTAAATAACATTCGTACGGGCTTCGTTCCGTTTTAATGTCTTGTGGGAAAAAAACTTGCGAAATAAGGGAATAGTTTCGAAATTTCATAAATAATGTTTCGAAGTCGGAATTTTATAAGTTCAACTTACTTTATGTGATTTTTTGGAAGTGAAAATTTATAAGTTTTATTTCCTTCTTGGGCAAAATTGAACTTATAAAGTTTGACTTCGGAAGGATTATTTGCAGAATTTCGAAATTATATATCATATTCCGCGAATTGTTTTTTTTTTTCAACTAACACTATTTAGGAACATAACTGAGTGTCGTAGAACTAATTTTTCATTAATATCAGTTTAATACATTCATTGTATTTCTCTTACCAATATGAGCGCGAAATAATTTTCTCATCTATTATTTAATTTCCCAAATCCCAAAAATTATATACGCAGAAGTGTCACTTTCTTTGTATAAAGCTAATAAATTTTTGTGTAACACGTTCGAACACTTTCTCTTTTTTTACTCCGAACAGAGTTTTGCCCAATTACTTCATCCTCATCCTCTTACAAAGACTCAGGAGAGTATGTATGCATCCACAAAATCTAGGATCGACCAACATCCCTTTTGGACGTTTGTCCGAAGGGTTTCTAGACAAGGTCCTCTGCTAGCGCGCTTACAGGGACCGGCGTGATATACGAAGCCGCACGTCCTCGAGAGTCTCTCTCCACGAGCTCGAATCGTGACGCGCGATGCCTTGTTCACGTATGCCCTGTTTGTTTCCTTCCAGGAGGTGAGTTACTTAGCAAATGCTTGCTTAATTAGGTTCTCATGCAAATTTCCTTCTGTAAATGAAATTATTTAAATATATGAAATGACCAACACGTGATCTATGAATTTGCCTTTATTACGGTGAAGTGGACGAAAGAAATTAGCGGCGCTAAGATCTTCATCATCATCATCATTGCAAATTCATCTTGGTAGGCGCAGAAAATATAATCTGTCAAATCGGACCGAAGATAGAATATAACTATATTATAATGAGTAGGAAAAGTGCGCCTAAGAAACTGTAAGAGTCTCGATTTAATATATATTAACACATGGTGCTACGTTGTTTCTCGAAAAGAAATATTTAAAGTTTACGAACAATATTCTTTAATTAGTATTAAAAATATCGAGTTTTCTGTGAATCGAATTCGGTGTTTCTAATATCAAGAAGCTCCATAAGTCACGATCGTCGGTCGATTAACAGTACGTACAAAAAGGCTAAATCGATGCAAACTTTTACTTGTTTTTACATGTTGTCGTCGTTCGAAGGTTGTATTATTAATATTATTTTATAGGGAAACGTGTCATTGGTGTCTGTCAGTTTAAAGAAAGAAGCAGGGAAATGGTAACGATTGAAGGGAAGTACAAGCATGGATTAGTAAGGCTGTGTGTGAACAATTTTTTTTTTTGTCGGTATTTTGGGTGGGGGAGGGTACGAATTAAAGAGAGTAGGCCTCCATAATTTATGTTTAATAGGGAGGGGGCGAATTATGGAGTTATAAATGTGTTTGTGTGTAATACTGGGTGGATGGTTTATTGGGTGCCCCCACATCACACCATGTGCTTGCTTGCTTGTTTGCTTTCTCCATGCCTTAGAGACATAGAAATATGGATTGTTTTATGATGGATTTTTTTAGGTTTCAGATGAGTAATCATGACATTGGATTGAAGGGATTGCTTCGTGATTTCATCTTGTTTAGACATGCAAAACAAACATAACTATAAAGGAACAATAAAAATCATAGTGCATTTCACGAGAAGACTCATCATCAAATAGAAAATAAAGATATAGTGATCCGGATGATTTGGTGAAAGATAGAGACCGTGTTGCAAAGCTCGAGCTGTTAGATGAAGACGTGACATGCTACATCTTTAATTTTCAACAGATTCAATCAACTCTTCGTAATTAGTCTGCCTCTTGTTAAGAGCATGTAGATATTAAGACGAGGGTATTCAATACAAGGAAATTTAATGGTTGAACAAATTCTATTTTTTTTTTTTTTGAAGGAAATGTTGCTTTGAAAGTGGGAAATAGCAAAAATTGTGAGCAACCAATAAATTCCGAACGAACCCTGGTTGGGGGGAATTATTTTGTTTCCTTTTCATCTTTTAGTTATATTCAGACAGAGAGAGTGGTTGCTGTGGAACTTTCGATTCTCTTGTATCCCTCACATACGTTCTCTTGTTTGAAACTTATCTTAGAGGGAAAATGGAAACCGGCCAGCCATGTTTAAGGCAAACACGGTTTAGTTTCGATTCTTCGAGATCGCGTCTTAGCGACGATGTCGGTTTATGTTTTCGCGCTTCCTATCTCAAAAGTAGAATGACACAATGCAGAAAATGAAAGAAAATGTTTTGGAAAAAAACACGAAACCCTAAGACCGGGCCTTATTTCTGAAATGCTTTTAGAATTCGAGTTTCATTGGCCGATCCCAAACGAACCGAACACGCGGATTTGGACTGTTTCCCTTTACAGATGTGTATATAAAATAATGTATGTATGGAATGAAAGAGGGGCTACGGATAGAGTTTCTGGCAAGCAACGTTCAGAGTGAGTTTGTAGACTGAGATGTGTCGTCAGCCTTTCCTTCTTTCCTCTCTGCCCAATTTTCATTCAACACATTCAAACATTTATGACTCCCTTTTTGTCTGTCCCCCCCTCTCAATCCAACCCTTCCATTTCGGAAAATTTAAAATAAAAATCCGTACACTATTACACTCCACTCTTATGTTCTTCCATTATATTCCCTAGATAAAAAGATGTAGAGTCTTAATAATATAATAGCCCGTGTGGTTTCGGAATGAAATTCCGGATGAAATGGAACAAGAGAGAGAGAGAAAATACAGTGATTAGGGAAGAGGGAAAGATGAAGGGGATGGAATAAGCAAGGGAATGTATATTTTCTCTCACGAGCTAAAGAATAATCATTCATTCCCATTCTCTTCAAAATTATGAAAATGGAAAGGAAAGGGATGGAATAAAATAAGACGACTGAAGAAAAAATAGTAGAATTATTAGTGAATTTCATTCTTTCCTCTAATCCTTAAACTAGACACATGGACTGGAATTTTCGACGGGGGTTTCGGGATGAATGTTGAGTTTAAGGTAGAAAGAAATGTATCCTCTGGTGGTATAGTTTGTACATAAAAGATGTGAGGAGGAGAGGAATTGATTAAGAAAAGGGGAGGAGAGGGAGGAGAGGGGGACATGAGGTGACTCCAATTTCTTTGTAGTGCCGCAACAAGCTGATAAGACAGTGATACTTAGCATGCGTGTCGTCAATTTCCTCCAGATGACTTTGCTTTTTTTCCTTCAACACGAGGGAATGAAAGTGAACTGATGTATCAGGCTTTTTGGCCAAAATGGTAGTCGTTGTCCCTCGAGTTTCATGTTGCTTTTCTCCGGGCACGTTCACATGTAATGTTCGCTCGCAATTATGCCCTATCGTCCGGCGTAACTAGTTGTTTCCCGACGTTCTGTTCTCATCCCATTAAGTTCGGATTGTTACCATGATTTTCGTCAATAAGACTCTTAAAACACAACACAAACCGAACGAAGCTGGCCGGCGTAGTAGCATTCAATATCACGGCATTTCATCTCTTACCCAATTAGAATAAGAGAGCGCGAATTGACTGAACAACACACTCTTACCGATTCCGGGCAAACAACTGGTGTTTTCGTTTTACCTAATCTGAAAATCTCACGCGACAACAATTTGTCAGTGATGCTACCAAACGAGTTCATCTCAACTCCAACGCTGAATGGTCAGCGGGTGTTGTTAAGACACTTTCCTATGAAGTATTACAACACACATTTCTATTAATAGCAAGAGTATACATTAGTTTGTCAGAATTATATCTTAAATACTTCAAAAGTAACTAATTAGAATCTTAGCTGGTGCACTGTTAGCACATTCCTCCTTTAAACAATTTTTCAACTCCTAAATATTCTTCCCACCTCGTTTATTGAACTCCAAAAGCTCCAATTCATGAACTTTTCATCCTCGGACCGAGAGACAAACTGCCCAAAAATTTTGGGGCTCAATCACACTCAATCAAATGGGGAGGAACCGTGGAAAATAGGTTACTTTAGAAAAAGAAATGAATGAATAAATGTACATGAAAAATTGTGGAGTCAAATCTAATCAAATAGGAAAGCGAGAGTAATCAATGAGGGTGGGGGGGGGGGGGGGGGGGGAGTGGAAGATGGAGATGGGTTTTGAAAGCAACTCGACAAAGATTCCAATGTGTAAACACATGTTTACATAAAAAAAAAAAAAACATAAAGAAAGAAAGAAAAGGAAAGGAAAAAAAGAAAGTGAGATAGAGAGAGAGATATCAAGTAAGAAGTAGATGTGCCCCACGCTAGAAAGATAGAGTTTTTCTCTTATAGGACCCGAAGGAGAAGTAAATACTTAACATAGATGTCACATGATTGATCAAATAAAGAAAAAAACTAATCTTTTTAGTTAATTCATTATGTGATATCAATTAATAATCAAATATATTGAATATTTTTGAAGAATGTGTGCGATACGATGTATTCTAAAGGGTGTGGGCAAAAAAGGGTAGTGAAAGGATAAAAAGGGAAAAAACAAAAACTAGAAAGTGCGTTGTTTGTGTGAGATGTTTTGTGTACCACAAGGCATGGATGGGCAGCGTGCGTTTCCTCCCTAACTTTCAAACCCTAAAGGAACTTAGCATGGACCAGCTCGGTGCTTTCCTTTTTGCTCGTTTTCTCGAGCAAAAGCCAACCTCCATCGAGCGATATTACGTGTAATGACGTAACGGGTTGCGTCAAAGATTCGCCCCGACACGGATGCACGTAGTGTTATTTTCACATAGTTTGTTGAACCACAGATATATGGGTCTAGGCAACGCAATTGCACATGATGCACGTATGTGGTGGTTTGGGTGCTGATTTCGGAAACTTGTCCGGAGATACATAGGAGATGTAACCTACCGTAAATTTCTGTCAGGCACGTCCAACTTGCGAGCAACTTCAAGCCCAGCAAGAACCTGAACGATACTCAGCTAATCACATGTTGTGTTCGCATGGTGTCGAGTGCGACATGGGGGGGTGGGGGGGAGGGGCGAACCCATTTCTATACTAGTTACTACGATTCAGATACCCTGGTGGGACTTTAATGTAAAACTGTCCTTTGGCAATGAGTTGGCTTCTTCGACATTTGAAAGCAATGTTGTGTTGGGTCCCTGGTTGAAGTGCCCTTGTATCAAACTCTCGACCCTCGACTTGGATCTGGGGAGCTTGTAAAAATCGAACAACCCACGTTTCAAAAGGGGAGAAGGAAGGTAAGGGAGTGGACCATGCTAGAATGAGGAGGGAGAAATGGGTTATAGGATTGTGATGGTTGGCTTTTTCTTTTACTAGGGGAGGGGGAGGTACTTTTTGTCCATTCATGGGTATAGAAGTGCATGCCAAAGCCATGCCATATGCTTGCCGATCCTCCATCATCAGAGGCAAAAGGGAAATAAGAAAATGGTTATTAAAAAGATAAGGAAAGAAGCAGAATAATCAAAAGCAAGAAAGAAAGAATGCAAGATGGGAGAGACAAGAAAGAACAAGGTATGTGTGTATTTTTACAACACCAACTAGGGTTTTGTACTATTATGCTTGAATTGCACTAGTTTTGACCGAAAATCATCTCATGGAATTGTTATCCAACATGTACCTAGAATTTACTATACGTACGTGATACGATTGATGAATTATGTCACGTAAACATACAATGAATTCGTTGGATATTTCATGTTGTACACTCGAGAGACTGGGAAGGCTATCATCAAAGTCGCTGATTGTACGAAAACAGTCATGCCCACGCCCGTTACCATGATGATAGAGATAAAAGAACAGTCACAATCTATTAAAAACAACAAAAATAAATAACTAAAACAATCGATTTTCTTTTAGAAGTTCGAGAGTGATGGAGAGATGTCATAAAAATTCCAAACAATTACTAGCATTAGAAAAATGATCCAAATGCAGTATATCTGACAGCAACGATTCATTCACTCCATCTTCATGAAAAGCCTTTCATCATGCCTCGGAAAACTAGACTAACCGTTGATTATCAAGACATAAACCAAGGCGTAATCGATCTTGGGACAGGAAAATAATCGATCCTCGTAGATATTTACTCTTGACTTTATCGAGGCAGAGGGCAAGCGGAGGGGGGCACCAGATCCCAGGAAGAACAACACTTTCTGCCGCTAGGAAATGTTGTAAGAAAGAAGGGGGGAGGGGGGTTGTTGAATGGGACAACTCATCCAAGCAGTAAGAAAAGTGGGGAAAAAGGGAAAGAAACAACTCTCATGTCATTGTTTGGTTGCTGCTCTCCCAGAATTGAATTGATGAAGTTAGTTAGGGTTTTCTTTCTAGGGAGTACAAGTAGTGAGGAAGTAGCCCAAGAGTCTACTTGCCATGCCTTACTGTTTTTCTTAATGAAACTTTTTGAAGGGTGTGAGAAGGTGACAAATTCTGAGGCACTAGTCTGGGCCTAAAAATGGACCTCTCTTCTTCTTCACTACCTCTCTAAGGGAAGAGTTTGTCCTCTGATATTTCTGATCCCATGTTCCTGGATAAGAAATTGGGCCTTCTCCCCAATCCAACTCTCCTCTCCCACCCTACACTCACTTTATTGCTCTAGGGAAACCATTATGCAACCATATCCTCTGATTCACAGCTTAGTTCGCATGAGTTCAACGTTCTCCGTTCGAGCCTCGGATGAGATCGGACCGGATAGAGACTGAAGAGGGGGAGGAGAGGGGAGGGGGGCTTAGATCTCGGAATAACCGATAATATGCTTTAAGAACAGTAAGTGGTCCACTTGCCGCGGTTTTCCACAACAAAGTATCGTCACCGTGACGCCCATCACGAATATTCGCCACTCGTGACCACACGGAGGAAACCTCCGGGGGAAGGAACGAGAGCGATAACGTGTCGTTGGATGCTCTAGGAAACGTGAACTAACCTAGTTAGCCAAATATCTATATGGTTTTTGAGCATGGCTATACTTTCTTTGGAGGAAACCCAAAGCTCAAAACCAAAAGGAAAAGAAGAAAGAAATTTGTGGGCGTGGGTGGGGGGAGTTGTTTTTTTCTTCCTTTCTCTTTAGACCCCACAAAAAGGTTTAGATCGAGGTCCCCCCCCACATACACACACAACCTCCCTCCCCCAACACCAAACCCAAAAGAAAAAGGTTGAAGCTTGTGAATTGTCACTTTCTCCTAAATTGAGTAAGTAGGATGTCTTTTCTCTTTTTCCCTTTTCTTTTTTTTTTCATTTTTATTTTCTTCCCATGCTTTTGGCATTTTCCAAAGCTAAGGGTTTCTCGACGGGGTACCATCCTATTCCCCCGTTCCTATAACATAATCAATTCAACTTTTAAACTCACAACGCGTACACTGAACTGGATGCACTAAGGAATGGTATGAAATGTCCATTCACTAGCGTAGGCACGAAACCAAACGTCGGAATGAGCCGGAACGGAATCAAATCACTTCGACTGCGGCCATGATTCCGGAAACCATTAGAGATTAGGGGTAGGATACGAGTAAAATGTTTTTTCAACATTATAATGTAAAGGATTCGTTTACCTCCCTTTATTTCATCGGTCCATTCAAGGGCCCAAATTAGATAAGGCCCATAAGTAATACCTTTTCATGGCCCAAATTAGTATTTATATTAGATGTATATATTATGATTAGAGATTTTTTCTATTGAACATGATACATCAAAAGTTTTGGAATTTTAATTGCGGAAAAATTTAAGGAGATTTTAATGAATAATAATAGTTTTCATTTTCTATAGTTCCGGCAAAATATACATAAATAGTTTTCATTTGCTATATGAAAACGTCTTCAACTTTCTATCATACCTTTTTTTCTAGTCATTTCGTGACGCCATTATATCCGAGGTTGATGTGGAAGTAACGGCGTCCAACGTGTTAGTTCATGTGGCGTGCCAACATGGTCAAAAAATCGCAACGTCGGACGAAAGGTCGCCACGTAACACAACATCAACAGGAGGACGGCCGGGTGCCGATGTGGCAATTTAGGTTGGGCCACGATTTAAAAAAAAAATTAATTGTCGATTTTAAAAAAATAATTGAAGGTCGGGGCACAATCGATATCCCCAAATATAACCCTAATTGTTCTTCCCCAAACCTTCGCCAGAAGCCATTAGGGTTTAGCGATTGGACAAAATCTTCATACTCCACCCGTCCAGCTACGACAATCAACAGTCCAGGGTAGAAGACGAAGGTTTCAGGCGTCCCAACTGTCAATCCCTTGATTCATCTCCAACGGCCATATGTGAGTTGAAGGTAAGGCAATGGACCTTATTAGTGACTTGTTTTTGGCATTAGTTGTGTAGGCGAGTAGTCCTTTAGGGTTCTGTTTTTGTACATTATTTATTTGTTCTGTTTTTCCCTCATCCCACAGATGACTCGGGTTAACATTAATTTGCATATTGGGGACACAATGTCGTTCGCTGGATTGTGTTCCTACAACGGTGAAAGTGTGTTTAAGTTTGGAGACGTAGATACATACCTTCTAGGGTTCTTTACTTTAGTTGCTTTCGCCAAAGACTCCGGGTTGTCTAAGGTACATAGGATGTGGTATGGGTTTTCTGGTTAGACTTTGTCTAGCATGAGGGAGATTATTAGAGATACTGAGGCAATGAAAATGGTTGAAGAATATGATGATGGCGGGAGTGTAGATGTTTACTGTGAAGGAGAGGAAATGAATGGTCCTAATGAGTTAGAGGAGGTTGGCCGAGATAATGATGAGCAGGAGGACATACAACAGGATGACGACCAAGAAGATATCCAAGAGGATGATGAAGAAGAGGAGATGCAACAGGATGAGAAACAATAAGAGATTGAACAGAATGAGATACAAGAGGAGATGCAAGAGGATGATGTACAAGAACAGATGGTTAGAGACGAGATCCCAGATTTAGAATTGACAGGACAAGAAGAAGCAAATGTAGATGATAGTTGTGTAGATGTGGAGTCTGAGTATGAAAGATCCGAAGATGAAATTGTAGATGATGATGGGGTTTCGACCACAGGGGAAAGACGGAAACGGAAGAAGTTGCATGAGTTGTTTGAGTACAACCCCAACTGTGATCATAAATCAATGGAGTAGAAGATAGGAATATATTTTGAAATCCCAAAGCAGATGCACCGAGCTCTCCAATTGTATGCCATTGCAAATGGGTATAATGTGTTATGGAAAAGGAGTGCAGATGAGAGGCAGAAAGTCGTCTGTGTGAAGGGGTGTCCATGGAGGGTACGAGGTTATTGGATGAAGAAGGAGAACACCTTTGTTATTAGGTTTGTATCCAATGAGTATAAGTGTAATCGTAGTTTGTGTAACCGGCAAGCTATGACTAGTTGGTTAGCAAAACAAATCATGGAAGGGGTTATTCGCAGGACTGGATGTACAGCTAGGGATATTCAACAACAAATAATGGAGAAGCATCACTTGGAAGTCACACTGATGAAAGCGTACAAGGCATGTTGGCTATCTGAGAAGCTGTTAAATGGCAGTATTGAAGATCATTTTAGAGATCTGCGGCCATTCTTTAATGCTCTTAGACTGAAATACCCTAGGTCGACATTTGAGCTTGTTTATGACCTTACCCTTTCAACTGGATTATACATAATATTCAAGAGGCTCTTCATATGTTTTGATGCACTTAGGAGTGGCTTCATCCCGGGCTGTAGGCGATTTATAGGATTTGATGGGACTTTCTTAAAGCATCAGTGTGATGGTATTTTATTAAGTGCTGTTGGCCGAGATGGGAACGATGGAATGCATCCCATTGCGTGGGCTATTGTGGAAGGGGAAAACACTTATAGTTGGGCATGGTTTATGGGATTGCTATTCAGAGTTTTTGAAGTGAGTAGTGGAGAAGGCTGGATTTTATTTCTGACCAACAAAAGGTATTTCACATTACTTTTGCATCTTACTTGAGCTTGTATCTGACTTTACTTTTGTATCTAACTAACAGGGTCTTATAAGAGCAATAGAAAGCACCGGCCGCTGAACATAGGAATTGTGCTAGGCACATTTACCAGAATTGGAAGGTGAAGTACAAAGGATTGTTTTTAAAGAGCTGTTACTACAAGATTGTCAAAAACACAGACGAGCAAGAGTATGCAATCGCTTTGAAGGAAATGCGAGAAGGAAGGGATGGGTTACCGGGATCAATTGAGACTGTTGAGGACTTTCAAAGCAGGGACCAAAGCATTTCTGTAAGGCTTATTTCAGCACTTCAAGTAAGTGTGACACGGTCGGAAATAATATGTGCGAGACATTTAATTCGTACATAGTTGCTGCAAGGAGATTACCACTCATAGACATGTTAGAGAGAATTAGACGATTACTAATGGTCCGTCAATGTGAGAAGAGGAGGATTGGGGATCGGTGTCATGATCGTTTGAATCCCAATGTTAGGAATGAATTGGAGTTGGCCAAAGAGAATGCTGGCAGGTGTGTGGTGAAACCTTCTTTAGCTCAGAGATTTGAAGTGTCGCTGCTTTTCAATGAAAAGGATAGATATTTGGTTGATTTCTTTAGTCATTCTTGTAGTTGCCGTTATTGGGATTTGCATGCTATCCCTTACACCCATGCCATAACTTGTATAAATTACATGAAGAGGGATGTAGAAGATTATGTAAATGACTGTTTCAAGATCCAACAATTCAAATTGGCTTATGGCCATGTTTTGGAACCCATGGATGGTGTCAAGTTTTGGCCTAGGGTTGACTTGGAACCAAACATACCACCGCCTTATAGGAAGCTTCTTGGGAGGCCAAAAAAAATACAACAGGAGAGTGAGTAAAGAAGAGGATCCAAAGGCATTGTCGCAGACCACATGAGCAATGAAGATGTCGAATAATGGTACATGAATGAAGTATTCAATTTGTGGAGTGTTTGGACACAACAAGAGAACATGCAAAGGAGAAGGAAGTTCTCAGCAAACCCCATCTTCTCAAGCAGAAGCCACTTCTCAGCCAGGTAGTTCTCAGTCAGGAGCCATTACTCAACCAGATATTTCTCAGACAGAACTGCTTCTCAGCCATTACTTCCCTTAATATACATGACTTCCCATTATTCAACAATGTCATTTATATTGTTGTTTGTCTCGTTTCAGACAGAGTAATGCGGATGACGTGCCAAATCTATGGAATTCAAGGCCATAATCGGAGGACATGCAAGAGCAGGAACATCCCAGCACAAAACATGTCAGACCAACAAGATCCCACTAGCAGCCAACTTGTGAATCTCTCTACAAGAACGAGGACAGGTACTCAGATAAGGAGACCATGACTTAGTGTGCTGCTTTGATGATGAGCAGTTAGTTTTTATTTAAGCCACAACCATGAGTTAGTGTGTTGTTTTGTTGATTAACAGTATCGGTTTCTGGTATGCAAACACAAAATTATGTAACTTCTGACCTGATCTGGCACAATCTGGCAGTAATATGCAATTGCCATGATCTGATCTGATCTGATTATGGCATTTTATGATCTCAATTTCAAAGAATTTTAGTACAAATATGACTTCCACAATCCATGATGGCCATTATCAAATTTTAGTAATCTGCAACGACCATTATCAGTACCAACACATGACTTCCACAATCTATAATCCATAATACATAAATTCAAGTGCAACTGTAGATGACCTAGTGCTGAATACATCAACCTAACTGAACCAAAAATAACCCATATTGAAGGCCATAAACATCACCACCAACAACCACAAAACTGTTATTTCGACCTTCATTTTATGAACTGTTTTTAGATTCTTCAGCTTTTTTCAACTTCTGGATCTTCCCTTCCATCTTACAAATATGCTCCTCGTTAGCTTCACATTTCTTTTGGAGCAAATCAATCTTTTCCTCCATAAGTTTCTTCGAATCCAAAAGCTGAACCATCACTTCCTTTTGTCGAATTGGAAAATCCCCGTCCACCCATTCAAAGAACCCACAATCATCTTCCTGATAATGTGAACAGTGACCACACGTAAATCAGCTACCTCGCCTTCCAGATAAAGCGTTACCTTCCAGCATGAAAAAAAAACCTTTCAGCATGCACACCTATAGAAACAACGGCTTGGATTTCTCTTAGTCCATGATATGTTCAAGGCGACCCTCCTATCGTGGTTAAAAAGGCGTACACCCACACTGGAGCTTGAGTGGACAGACCTGGCCGAACATCCACCTTCACTCATTTCCATATGGACACAGATGAGGAAAACATACACTTACATATATGAATCTCCACGGCCGAGCCTCCTGCCGTGGTAAGGCTGCCTGCGTTGCTGCGTTTCAATAGGGTTAGGTTTGAGGTAAATCAATTTGGGGAAGAATAAATCGACAATTAATTTTTATTTTTTTATATTGTGGCCCGACCTAAATTGCCACATCGGCATCCGATCGTCCTCCTGTTGGTGTTGTGTTACGTGGCGACCTTTCGTCTGACGTTGCGGTTTTTTGACCACGTTGGCACGCCACATGAACTAACACGTTGGACGCCATTACTTCCACGTCAGCCTCGGACGTAACGGCGTCACGAAATGTCTAGAAAAAAGGTCTAATAGAAAGTTGAGGACGTTTTCATATAGCAAAGAAAGATGTGGAGAAAAGAGAAAGTTCGACCATAGATAGGACTATTTATGTATATTTTGCCTTTTCTATATAATTCTTCTCTCACAAGATAAAAAGTGCAATGCACACCTTAACTTTTTTCCAAATTAAGCTTTATTTATATAATTGATTGTGAAATTCATTGGGAAATTTCGCCCAAGCGATTCCATATTGAAGATATTTGGAGAATTGTAGTAGTTTCCGTGAGACACTCCCTGTGATCTCGAAAGACCTTAGCTCATGTTTTGAATAGGCCGGTTCTTTGGATTCTCTTCGTCGGCCAACTTTCGGCGCTCCATGACCAACCAACTCCCTTTTGATTGGTGCACGGGAATTTACGTCTCGGCGACTCGCCCGCCAAAGAGGTAAACTAGTGATCAATTCATGCGCTGCCCATTTCCATAATCCTTTTCCATACGAAACACACCACACGTAATATACAAAAGGCAGTTTTATTTACATCCACATGCATATGCTCCACCACACGTTACACATGTTGGGAATAGTCCCACACCGGCTAGAAAAGGCCTGGGCCAATGGTTTATATATGGTTGGGACCCTTCACCTAATTGCTAGCTTTTAGGTGAAGGGGTAACCCGACACGATTTCTAACATGGTATCAGAGCCAGATTCGTCCCGTCGGACAAAGATTCCGAACGAGGACGCCCGACCCCCGGACAAAGATCCGATGTGGGATTACGGGGAGGTGTTGGGAATAGTCCCACACCGGCTAGAAAAGGCCTGGGCCAATGGTTTATATATGGTTGGGACCCTTCACCTAATTGCTAGCTTTTAGGTGAAGGGGTACCCCGACACGATTTCTAACAACACATATCAAGCCATCTCACATGACGCTGCACGCCTTGACGTTGTCGTCGTTGAAGAGGTTGCTAATACGATCGTCTCCTCGGTGTGTCACGGGGATGTTACCATGCCTGTCGCCGAGGTTGTAGCCGTGCCTGTAGTAGTTGTAACTCTCCTTGAACTCGCTCGTCGTGTCCCTGAAGTAATCCTTGGAGGATGTGAAGTAGAGAGGCGGGTTCGGGTACGGCCAGAACTCAGCCCGCTTCCCTGCCCTCCTGACCGCCTTCAGGACCTTGTTACGGTCAACGTACCCAACCACTGTCACCTTCTCCAACTCCAGGTTCACCTCAACCGAATCCACCCCTAATTTAAAACCCCCAAAACATTTTATACCAAGCATGACATGTCCGTTAAAGGAGTCGACATCAGCGATCACCTCTGAGCTTGTGGATCGCGTTCTTGACGACCCTCTCGCATCCCTCGCAGCACATTCTCACTTTGAGCTCCACTGTCTGTAATGGCCAACACATCAAATATTTTTCCAGACAAGAATCCGATGCTGTCATTTTCGCAATAAATAATTCTATCTAGAAATGGTTATATGTTCTTTTGTTCCATTTGTCATCCTAAAAGATAGAAAATGCCTTAGCATTTCAAGACCTTGTCATAAGATAAAACCAAGTTGATTAAGGAAAGTGAGCTGATCCTAAAGAAAAAGTTTGTCGTATTTTTGTCTAAGACATAAAGAACCGAATCGTGTAATAAAAGTCAATCGAATTCCTTTTCGCTGTTACCGAAATGTTTCGGTTAATTCGACTCAAGTTGCGTCGTATTATTTCGTTTTCCTATTTAGAAAGCCAAACAAGTCATGTGTAGGAGAAATCGAGTTCTTGCAAATGACAGTTTTTCCTATAGCGTTTTCGACTTATCGGTCGTCAAAAGAGTTTCTATGATCATCCTCGTAGTTCATACAAAACTAAGATCAAAGAGAAGATCAAACATATCCCAAAGGATGCTGTGTGCAGTTATGTTTCCGCCATATATTGCATGAGTTTTATGAGCGTATACACACGATTAGGTTGGCCAAGTCGCGCATGACTTCTCAGCGAATCCATTCGTAATCATCTTTTCTTACGGATAAACGGGGATTCGGTTCATCCAGATGATTGAACACGGAAGAACCTCACACAACCCCGTTTGGGTCCAGTTTATTCGAGAACGGTGGGAACAGGTTACGAGGCAATCATCGTTTTCGAAATCGAACCTGCAAAGAAAGCTGCCGGGACTTGGGCATGTCGTGGCGATGGTCAGCGCTGACACCAAAGTCACTGTGCCGCTTGTCCGGATGATGAAAGAAAGAAGTCGCGAGGAAACGGAAAAGGGACGATTTCCCGATAAGCGTCCATGCAGGCATGCCTTAAATCTCTTTATATAAGCAAAAAAATGACATCAAGGGAGAGAAGATGAAGGGTGGAGGCAAAGAGATTACCTTGGCGATTGATTTTAAAACAAAGACCAGCCACACAAGATATTCTTTTTTTCTCTGGGGTCGGCCAAAATATATTCCAAGGTTCTCTCTGTTGATAGATTATGCTATTCCCATCGGCAGACGGTCGATCAATGGAGCGCCTTTACCTTGCGCTGGAGATCAACTAAACAGTGACTTACGCGACGGGCTTTCCTCATCCTTTACACATAAGGATGGTATCTTTAAGTCCTTTGTTATTCCTTTTTTTGGAGTTTACAATGGTTTGCCGACTTAAGGACAAGAATCTTTAGTTAGGTCTTCTGGAAAAGAACATAATGCGCGATTCCGAGTGCTCGAGGAATCGTTTAAGCATTTTTTTGCCTATGACTTAGACAATAATGTATGAATTATTGGTTTGATGAGATCAAGTTGCGGAAGGTGTTTGATTCTGATGCCGATTTCAGTTTAGGAGGATTTTTTATGGATAGATTATTCCCTCCCTAATGGACACAAATTATTATCATTAAGTAGGCAACATTGATAGATACACGGTTCGGACATCGGTTTCGACTATTTAGTAATATTCTTCCTTAAGTCATATGGTAATGTATGTCCGAAAGTTGCACTTCAATAAATATGAACGACGACCTTTCATATGTGATGATAAAGTTTCGATCGTTTCCGCGAAAAGCGTGATAATAAGTCCCTCGTCTCGAAAACTTTATCGAGCAACTCGCGGTATTTCGTAGCCTATAAAACTAAAAGCAAGACTGTCGCAAATACTAGATGAGTGGAATACGCTCGCTTTCAATACGACTAAGTAATTTTTTCGATGTGGTTGTAGTTTTTTTCTTTTTCTAAAATGAAACTCATTCTAGAACTTTATTGAATGGTATAATTCAGTTCGAGTCGAGTCAGTACACAAAAGAGTATAATTATTCGTAGAAATCGCGAACTCCTTTAAGAGCATATGCCCAGGTCATTAGGTGTCGATACGAGGCCGAGGAAGAACAACACCGGGGAACGAATGTGAGAGGGGCCCAATGGGCCCAATAACTTAATGGGCTGTGATCCGGCCCATCAAATCGGCCCGGCCCATAAAATTCTTCACTAGAATGTTCTCGGGTTCTTCGGTAATTCGTAAAAGAAAAATTGGGATTTGGATTGGATTCGATTTTCAGTTTGGAACATTATTTTTTTGCCGAATATTTAGTAGAATCCAAAGATTTAGTCAGGTGAAAGAAAATGTCGGTACAGATGAAAAGGACTAAGAGAAAGAAAATCTGCTTAATATCATAAACCTAATTCAAGAGGCTGTTAGGAAAACACAGAAGCGAAAAACAGAGAAAGAGCAGGAGGGTGGGGGGGTTCCAGCTTCAGGCGGTGGCCGCGGTCGTCGTTCGAACAGGGGGTAGGGCGAGGCTGCGGTAATAGTCGGAGGAGGTTTCGGAGAACGGGAGGTTGCGGAGGATGAGGAGCCGTACCCTCCTAGGGACGGGGGCAACGTCGAAGATGACCTCGACGAGCCTCGCGAGCACGGCCGTGTACTCCTCCATGATCTCCGCCACTGTCGACACTAGTATCATCTTCTTTTTGGTGAAAAACAACACAACAGGCCTAAAACCTCTCTCTGAATAACATAAAAGAAATGCCGAGGGTGTTTGTTTATAAAGATGGATGGGAACGAGGGTTTTTGTCGGAATTCCAATGGTTTTTTTGGATAAATGTCGGGGGTTTTTATAAATACCGTGGACAGTGTTGACAATTCGATATGCTTTAATTAAATTTGGTGATAAAATAATTTGAACACAAAATCTATCTTCTAATACTTGTATAATAGGATATTATCCGCAATTAATTATTTAATTAATGGAGAGATCTTTGTCCCATTTTCCTTTTCACTAATTCTTTTCTTTAAAAAAAAAGTAATTTCACTACTTTTGCATTTTTTTTGTTTGATGGGTTGTCCATATCCACCGTTCCATCCATATCCATTCCCCTAACAATAGTTTATCAACAGTCTTTCCCAAAAAATTTTATAAATAAATGGGTTAAAATAATATTTTTTTTACTAATATTAATAATTCCATGTCATTGCCAACTAATTTACTTGAAAAGATAAATAAAATTAAAAATACTGAGCTTTTCTTAGAGAGTTCAAATTTGATATTTCTTAAAATAAAATTTTATATTGAATAACATTATCGCCTATAAAAAAAATTAGCATTTCATTTATGATTTCCTTCATGTATCTGATTTTATATACATTTCGACACATTCATCGTGCGTGCATTCAGTTATCTACCATATTTATGTCTTAGTGTCTTGATGACTATATATAAGAGTGAGGACACCGAACCTAAAAATCAAATTTTACAAAGTGATCGGAATGTTATTCCAAGTTAAACTCGTGGGTGTTTGTCTTCTTTTGTCCCCTCGTGTCATATTCTAACTCAATCTAGATGGCCTTTGGAAACCACTACCGTGTCGGGCGGTAGGTTTTGGTTCTTTCTAGGATGTTCTTTCAACTTCAGGATTAACATTTTACGAGTAAAGTGGGATATGAGGTGAATAAATAAGAAGTTGAAACTCCATTATTGTAGGATACGGGTCAGATTATATTAAAACCTTTTTTGGCTTTCGTTAAAAGAAACTCAACATTGACCAAAATCAAAATAAAAATAAAAGTTAGTGACAAAATTATATTACAAACTATGTTAATTATAAAATAGAAAGTTGGCTCAAAGTTAAGGCCATAAATGTAAATTTTGCCTTATTTTTATAATGATATTTTATTTGATGAAACTCTAAGTATTAAACTTAAAAAAAAAGCTTAATTTAACTGATTTCAAACATTCACGTACTACTTTTTTTTATGTAGATTCATTTTCATTTAAATCCAAATATTATTTAAAAATATATAACATTTTTGTTGATATTTTTTTACCATATATCACATCATCTTCTACACATGGAAAGAAAAAAAGAACACTAAGGAAAGATTTGTCTTTAAACAAGAAAAAACATACTTCACCAGAGGAAGTTGTAAAAACCACTCACTACCAGACTCTTCTTTCCCAAATCCCAACAAATTGTTCCATGAAGAACTATCCTTCCTTAACAGGACAAGGAACCTGTCATCCTAAAAACATAATAACACTACAACAAAAACACCAAAAAGGATCACCTTACAGTACATGGTTGAGGAAAACACGACCATAAGGGAGACGCGGTGGCCTATGCGAGGATCGAGGTGATGACTAAAGGCTTGCTCTATTAGTATTATTTTGTTCATGCAGCTAATTTATCACAAAAGAAATTTAAGTGGGTATTCAAAGTGATAGCATGTGGCAGCACACTCAGCTAATAAAAATCACCAAAATGCCATCGGATCAGTAGATTTTGGACATGAACAGGGGAGTTAAGGGGGGGCTTGAATCGTAATGTTATCGATTGAGTTGAGAGGAACCTGGGTTGGATATGGTGTAGGGAGTAAAGGGAGGACTATGAACATCGCAGGAAAGGAAAACTAAGTGAAACCGCCCCCTCGGGCGATCAGCAACGGAGAACATCACGGGAGGGTCCGTGACGAATCATACAGGGGATGGGGAACAATATGGCCAAGGCGGAGGCAAGCAAAGGGACGATGAGTTAGGGTCAATGACGTATCACGCAGGGGGCCATGACTCCCTTAAATCTGCTCAACTTCTCTGGCAATAGAACTGTCTATATACGACTCTTCTTTGATGATCACACATATCTTCTTTTCACAATGTTTTCGTCATTTCTCTGGCTATGTACAGCTACAATGCGGAAGGGTACCCAACGTTCACGGTCGCGTCCACCCTGTGAACTACCCTCCTCGAGCTCCACTCTTGACAGAACTCGAGGGCCAGCCGGAGTGCAGTTCCGAGTCCCAGCAAGACGATAACACCTTTGCCCAAGAAAGATAAAAACAGAAAAGAAGATCCACGGTAAACAATTGAAATAACCAATCATGGTATATTTAGGCAGTTCTTGTGGAAGTAGAAGTACCAATAATGATGTTCACGGGGAGAGCAGAAACACCGAGAGTGAGGGATATCAGCACGTCCAACAGAAGCCCACCAATGAGGATCGAGAAGGCCACCCAGAGTGGGGTGAAGCATGCCTGAAAAACACGTCAACTCATATCTGTATCTCAATATCGGTGGTCTAGAAACAGAAATCCTTACCCTGGGGTGTTGATCGGTTACGGTAGACCCTCTAGGATTCTGATCCATTCTCCATACCCAGAAATTCGCCTGTTAGATAATGGACATGGTAATGAGTCTTGGACAACATTATAGCACAGACTTAGTCATTGTGTCATACAATCGACTTTAGGAGTATTTGGAACGCTCACAGTTGGAATGGAATCTGGTGGCAAAATATTTGTAGCCGCCTCTCTGTAATAAAGATAACAGTTAGAGAAAAAAAAGGTTAGAGTACATCTATGCTGAGGATGACCAAAAACTGGGTTATTTCCCAAGTACTCACTGGCATATTTCACATTTATTCGATCCTCTAGTGCAAAACCAAGCATCTATACATGATTTGTGGGCTTTGGCAAGGCCCCCTTTGCAGTGGCATCCGAGATCAATCAGAACTTCTTCCTTCTCCTCTTGACAGATTCTGCAAAACAAAATGCATTCTATGTAATGCACTCTTTGGATTGGAAGTCCTCTTAGAATTTGCAGCAAGCTGAGTGATAAAGAAAAGCAGGCAGAAACGAAAAAGGAAACAGAATGCCTAAACCATCCCACAAAAAACAAATTGTTGAATCTGATCCAAATATTACATCTTTTTCCTGAATGAGAAATGGCATAAAACCCCAAGCAGTTCCACGAGAGAAACTATGCCATTGAGAAGTGTACTGATATTGAGTGTTCTCAAGAAATGTAAACTTCACATGTAAAACTAAGCTTGGAAAACATTGGTGCAGAGCGGCTTCAAAGCCGTGAAGTGGATTAAAATGCATAGCAGAGAGTACACATCACAACTTGGACCAAGCGAGATAATTGTCCCCAAAAACTCCTGACAGATCAACTTGTTGAATGAAACTCCTTATGGGAAAAATGAATGCAAATGCATGCTTCGGCATTGACACAATGATTGACTAGTCAACAATACACTACATTGCATTTAGCGGTTACATAGCTCCCAAGTTTAGTCCGGACAGGATATTTCCTTTATAAGAATTGTATAAGAATAATCTATATGATCTCTCCATCCATCTATCTACAGAAAAAAGGTTATACCAAGGAATGATCCCAAAATAATGAGTCAGACCCGCAACATTTTCCATAGATCGGCCAGTGTACATACTCCAGAATAACATTAAAAATGCCAAATACCAACGACACCAGAAAAGACAATATATAATGAAATAATCAAGCAGCGATTTCTGCGGGTTAAATCCGCAGGTTAATATGACAATGCGGCAATCTTACAGCGTGAAAAGGCTAGTCATTACTCTAAATTCATGTCTTGCGGAAAGTCCCACTATTCAAAACAATCCCAAGCCAACAAAATGCGGATCGGCATGCAGCAAGATTATTTCCACGATTCCAGCATCGCCGCAACGAGAGCAATCAAGAACTAAAAACAGATCATAAGTGAGACGAAATCACAGCCCCAAATCCGTCCGGATTCAACCAACCCAACCTGCATTGCTCATGCGAACTATCACTCCTCCGCAGACACTCCTTACTAACAGCAGCAGGGGTCACCACAACCGTCACCACTTCCGCAGAACCGCATTCCTTATCCTCCTCCTTCCCACCCTTACCGAAACCCTCCCCTCGGACACTGCCCCGGCTCTCAACGTCCGCCGGGTCCCCTGCCGGCCCGGCATCGCCATCTCCGGCCATCCCTCGCCCCAAACAAACGAATCACGCCACACCCAATGCCCGTCCGAATCAAATCTCAATGCCCAGTTCAGGAAAACCTCGTAATCGGGGAAAAGTCGGGATCTTTTCTACTGGGTTTTAGCCGTCTTGCCAGAAAACTTAGTTGGTCGAGATGGGTGGATGGATGGAGGGGATCATTGCTGGGTTGGTAGCGAGGTAGGAATCAGGGGGAGGTCTGGCATCGTTTTCCGGGGTTGGGAGATCAAATCACCAAGTTCGGTGGTGAGGTTTCAGATGGGGGGGAGGGGGATTGGATTGAATTTATGGTTTCTCCTCCTCCTCGGGATTTCAGATTGTGTGCGCGTGGGGAATTGAGAGAAAGTTATCGGGGGTTGAATGGGAGGGAGTGACGACGTCTTACCGTTACTTTTTTGTTTAGAGGTAGAGACAAAATTTCATACACTTCCCAATTCTTTCTTTACTTGTTAGTAAAAAACAAACACACAGAATACTAATGCTCGGAAACGTTGGAAAAGAATAAAGGATTTGTGAGATTGGGCGACACGTGGACGGTCGAGATCTCGTAGAGGATCCTTTCAAGCGATCTCATACGTCCACGTGTCCCCCAATATCACAAATCTTTTTTTTTTTCAACGTTTTCAAATAGAGTATAAATTCGTCTAAGTGAAAAGAAATTTATATTTATTTAAAAAAGTCTCAGATTTAAAATCTACATAGTGATCCGTAATCCTAAACGATAAATCAAAAATATAAAATAAAATAAATATATTTACAAAAATAATAAGAATAATTAAATATTTTAACTAAGATTCTTCGTTTTTAGATTTAGTAAAAAGGAGTGAGGTAGCAACTTTGTGTTTTAAAAATCATGAAAAGAAATTAAATAATATTTTATGTATTTTAGGACTTGTAAATCGGAATGCCCTCTCCTTTCATTATATTAAATTGATGGCACAGATTTTTCCTGTATTTATTCGATATTACTCTTAAATGTTAGGGCGTCTTGTTAAAAAAAAATCATAGAAATTTATAAATATATCACAAATTTCTAAAATTTTAGTAATTTTTAAATTAGTGCTATTTCTATATCATAAAGTACTATATTTATGAACATTTTGTCGTACTGACCCTAAAGATCCATTGAATATGAACTATATATCAACATCTACATCTATATCTATATATACATTTGGCATTCCAAATTCAGCTTTTTGCGTATTTAAAAGGTTAGAGAGATGCTTTTTTAGTTCTTTCTATTCGTGTTGTTGGTGAATGACATTATGAAATAAATGCATACAAAAATTTTCTTATCTTATTATGGGAAATAAAATATTCTTTCTTTTTATATATATCAGACAACAAATGCGTTCTTATCAAAATATCATTCGTTATTTGGAAACTTTCTCAAATCGGCAATCATATTATATTAGAAATCTTATGATTTGCCTGCCTAGGTTTAGGTACCTATAAATATCAATGTTAAGGAGAAATTTCAATTGATTGCTTCTAGGATGGTAGAAAATATTTATGGAAAATAGTGGTAATTATTGAATTGATCCATTGGGCAGAAACTATCAAACAAAGTATTAATGATGGAATGTTTAGTATATGAAATTTTACTATTATTTTATCAAAAAAATTAATAAAAAGATACCCAAGAAAACTTTGTGAATGATAGTGAGGAAGTCTTAAAAAAATAATATGTGATCAGATAGTGAGCTTCTACCACAAACTTTTTTGGGGGAGTTTGGAAAAGTTGAAGCATTCTTGTCAAAGAGAATAAATGATGTGTTCCTAGACAAGTGATGGTGAACCAACATCCCTCAAGTGAGTCTTCATGGGTCTTACCAAAATAGAAAGGGCAACAAAGAGATGCTTTTATTTTTTGGGTATTCATTATTTTCTCAACAAACCCAAACTGTCCATTCACTCTCTCCATGATTTTGGTTCAACCAACATGATGATCATCACCGAAGAAAACAAAAAGAGAAGGGAACACAACATATTTAGATGATCATGTATGTGAACACGTGTTGTCGGAAGAGAAGCGATTTTTCAATTCAGGGATTGAGAAATGGTAGCAAATCCTAGGGACCCATGGATTTTGGACCAATGAAAGGAATAGGAATGTAGACGAGCCCGACCCCGAGCCCTGTAAGCTTAATAATATTTGAGATTTTAGGACTCGAGCTCGGATTAGTTTATTTACATGAAACTCGAGTTCAAGCTCGAAGTAATTTTTTATAATTATTAATATTAAATTTTAAAATAAATTTTTAAAAAATAAAATAATATTAATTTTTAGGAAAAAATAGAAAATTCATAAGGTTTTCTTAGTCTCATCAACTATTCGACCGTTTATTTTCAAGTTCGGACTCGAGCTCATTTGTTAAAAGAATAGCTTGAGCTCGAGCTTTTCCAGCCGAGCTCAAATTGTTCACGAACAGTACTGTTCATTTACACCCCCAGATTGGAATATCATATGAATACCTCTTTTTACATTTCAAGTATTTGCTTGAAGGTACTGGAAAAATAACTTTCTCTTTCGAGTGATTGTGAATCGATCCATGTTATTACTCATGAAAGCTTAGGACTTGAGATGATCATCCCTTTTGCACCTTAAATTGAAATACACTTTCTTTATGGTTCAATCGATGTTGCACGCCTTTGTGGTTATTTGAATACAAGAATGTTAGAAGGCGAAATCAACAAGATATTGCATTGATCATTCATCCGACAAATGTTAAAGCCATCCGACTATATCCTAACAAAATAATTCATCTGCCGTCGAAGATTAATGAAAATAATCCCGCTTAGCTTAGAAAGCAAGCCACAACGTCATGTTAAGGTCACAAGGATGCCATGACCATGACAATGAGGAGAAACATTTCGGGTTTCATTGGATATGAGTGAAATATATCGAGGATTTAATGAAGTCCGATACTTACCTCACCAAAATCCCACCAGCACGGAAAGAATTACTGAGGTGGGGTTGGTGCGGAAAGGGTGACGATGTGAATGATATGTTGAGAAATAATTACCACGGATATATATTGCACCACCGTGATAAAAGTGACTCGGTAGGTTCGCTCGTAAGACGGATTCAACAACGCACCACCATGAAAGAATATGAGGGCGGGGGATAATATGGCAAGTTCACCACCACCGGTTGACATTCAAAATCCAATAAGCCAAAACGAAGGTTTGAAAGAAACATAGTCTCATGAGGGTTTTAACTTAATCTGTGAATGGTCCCCTTTAACGATTACAAGGCATCTGGTTGCCTTAAACATTAAAATTAGGAAATTAAAAGCTAACTAGGAAATTAAATATTTGCATAGACATTGACAAATATGTCTACATGCATTTAAGGAAGAAATAGTTGCCTTGAAAAAGGCATCAATTCTCCTCAGTGCCTTGTCTTAGCTGTCGGCTAAACTTCCGTGATCGACTGAGGAAAGGGTTCACGAATAGGCCAATAAAAGGAAACATCACTTGACCGGAATATTTGCACAAATTAGGATAGTTCCATCATAATCTTCTCCGCATGATCCTTCCCATATTTAGAAGATCCTCATCCCAATGCAATGAGATCTTGAACATAGTTGTTAATGCATTCCAGAACCTTAAATCACGTGAATTCATATAAAGTCTTTGGATTGAAATCAGGGCATTCGTCATCTTCAGACAGACCTAGCGATATTACAAAAACTCTTAGACAAGAAATATTCAAGAAATTAATTCATCATCCTTCCCCTAAGTTATCACCCAAATTAAAATCAATTTAGGTAAGAAATTTTCTAAGCCACCACGAACCCTTCCTAAGTTGTATATATTCTTATAGCGGCAAATACTTGGTTACACGAACAAATATAGAAAAGTTATTATTAATGAATAGTGCTCCGAAAAAGCCTCGTAGCTACCATCTTTCTTATATATATAACTCTCCTACAATTAACTTTTTTTTTGTAAAATGTTTTTTCTTTTGATAATAAACTAGATTTGTCTACTTTTATTAATGTGGTGTGTATATAATTGTATCCCATGTTTTGTAAATTATATTTTTAAATATTATTATGTAAGCAAAAGTGGTATCAGAGCCATGAATCTCTTGAAACTAATATTTTTTCTATCCAATCTAGTTGATGATTGCTCAAACTTATGAAGAGATTGTTTTTCTCATATCTCAATCTTTTGTAAATCACATGCGCCACCATCTACACCCTTCAAAACCGTTTCGGGTTCCGGCTTATAGACAGAAAACAAAGCTCAAAGGAAAACAGAAATTAATGTCCGATCCAACGTATGACTGGCAAGCCTATTTCAATGGACATCTTGAAGGTCATATGGTAACTTGCTTACCGCAATAAGCAAACCATTGATATTTGGGAAGTGGGCTCGGTTGATATAGTTGCGTCAATCAAAGGGTCTGAAGAGAAGCGAGACGCTACAGGCATAAGCAAGAAGAAACAACGATACTCGTGGACAGAAGAGCGTCACAATCTATTTATCGAGGCTCTCAAAGTTTTGGGCAATGATAGTATGTTGTCCTTTTCCCTTCAAACTTATTTTTGTTTTCCCTTTTCTTAATATCTCGAGGACAAGAGCTATGCTTATCTATCTTGACTGAGGCTAACTTATAAATCCTTGTTTTTCAATGCATAAAAATAAAATAATATTAATTTTTAGGATAAAATGGTAAATTCAAAAAGTTTTCTTAGTCTCATGGACTCGACCATTTATTTTCAAGTTCGGGCTCGAGCTTGTTAAATGAATAGCTCGAGCTCGAGCTTTACACGAGCCGAGCTCAAACTGTTCCAACCTTGGGGTGTAAACTGATCATTTCCGGATTCAAGGGAGAGGATGGATGATCAGATCTCTCGGATGTTCAGTGTCCATGTCACTGAACATGAACGGGACCTGCAAAATATCGGGATTTTAATTCAGAACTAGCAGCGTACAATGAAATTGTAATAATCAAGCGAAACGGTTCCCTTGGACACAAATTTCCCCGGGTTGTACTTCCTCATGGGCAACCTTAGTTGCCGGCACAACAAGCCTCAAGATAAGGTTTGTGCACTAGCAAGTTTCTAATGCATATGACAGTAATGTTAGTGATGATCTGCTTTTTAGTTCTTGATAACTCTGATTGCAGCGAACGGTGTTGTGCGTGCTGATCCTTTTCCACATCTTGTTAATTCGGAATTACTTTGAATAAAGGCAATGATGGAGAGACTCGAATTAATACGCCATTAACTAACCTATTTTGCGTTGTAACAACAGTGCTGCATGCATTGTCACTTAAACTGGCAGATTTAGCATCTTATAGTAGGAGAAGAGGGTGAAGTAATCTGGATCATCCTTGATGAGAGCTTTCAGCTGGTTGAAAAATTTTGGATTCTTGATGGCCGAGAGAGAAAGGTAAATTCTTCATCTTTGGGAACCGCTGCTTTTCGATTTCATTCAATTGACTTCTCGGTTTTGTTGGTATTTGGCATTTTGTTATGTGATTATGGGATCATTCCTCGGTGTAATCATTTTCTGAAGCTAGATGGATGGAGAGATCATGCATATTCTTATACCATTCTTGTAGTAAAAGTGACCTGTATAGGTTAAACTTGGAGTTATGTAACCGTGAATGCAATATCGTGTATTATTGACTTTTCGATCAATGGTTGATCCAAGTTGTGATGTATACCCTCTGTTGTGCCTTTTAATCCCCTCGGCGACTTTGATCCCGCTCCGCACCAAATTTTTCAAGCTGGGTTTTATATGTAAAGTTTCCATTCCTCGAGAACATTCAGTAAAGACACAGCTAAAGGCGTACTTTCTCGCTTGGAACTGCTTGAGTTCATCACCATTCATTCTGGAAAAGATATATTTAGATCATATTCAACAAACTTTTTATGGGATGGTTTAGGCATTCTGTTTCTATTTATGTTTTTGCTCGACTTTTCTTTTTAACTCTGCTCTCTACAATTCAAAATGGAATTACAATTTTCCAAAATGTGAATTCAATGGAATGCATTTTTTTTTTACAGGACTCGTGTCTATTTATCTGATCGCCTGATCATAGTAACTAATAGGGTGGCGACTCTACATCATATGAGATTCCAAGGGGACTAAGCTCATCGTCAGCCATCTGGAAAAACTCCTTGTACAAAGTATCTGGATCAATGCACGCCGGTTGAATATAACCAACTGCTGGAGAAATGTGGGATTGTGTCTGCATTTGCGTCTGCATCCAATATGGGGATGGTGTTCCCGAAGACATCAAAGGCAAGGTATGCTGAACAGTGTTCCTCCAGTAAGGTGCATCCGATGCAGGTGGTTCACTTTGTTTCTCTGACTTCATCCCTCGAAATTTCTGTACAATGTAGCTTTTTCTCAGTACAATACGATCACAAACATATAACGGACAAAGGTAAACGAAAAGGCCTTCAAATCTTTACCTGAAGGTGACTAGCAATGACATGACGACTAAGATAGGGGTCTTTTCGTCGGCTTTGCATGTACTTGCATATTTTTGATGGAACAGCCCCTGTTTTATGCATTGAAAAACAAGGATTTATAAGTTAGCCTCAGTCAAGATAGATAAACATAGCTCTTGTCCTTGAGATATTAAGAAAAGGAAAAACAAAAATAAGTTTGAAGGGAAAAGGACAACATACTATCATTGCCCAAAACTTTGAGAGCCTCGATAAATAGATTGTGACGCTCTTCTGTCCACGTGTATCGTTGTTTCTTCTTGCTTATGCCTGTAGCGTCTCGTTTCTCTTCAAACCCTTTGATTGGCGCAACTATATCAACCGATCCCACTTCCCAAATATCAATGGTTTGCTTACTGTGGTAAGCAAGTTGCCATATGACCTTCAAGATGTCCATTGAAATAGGCTTTGATAGAACATAGGAAGCACCTGAACATAGGACTTGCTTAACCATGTCATGGTCCAAATTTGTCGAAAACACTGGAAAAGAAAAACAAAAAGGATTATCGTTACATGGAGCTAGGAAATAGGAAGAAAATGCAGCTGAAGTAAAATTTTGAACGGAAACTCACCTATGACCGGCAAGTCCGATAGCTTCAAAGCCTCTTCCAGCAATTGGAATCCGCTCATCCCGGGAAGTCGGATTTCGGTGATAAGGATGTCGTAACAGGCGTGGTTCTCCCTTAACAGATACAGCGCATCCTCTGCACTATGGCATGTAGTCACTGAATTGACAGGACACAAACAAAAGACAGAACCACCAAACAGAAATCAATCTAACAATTTGGAAAATCAAGATCATACATCGTATCAGGGACATCGAATTACTAATCTTGGACTGACATCAAGAAAACGGTACAGAACAACCATCAAACAGAAATCAATCTAACAATCTGGCAAATCAAGATCATACATCGTATCAGGGACATCGAATTACTAATCTTGGACTGACATCAAGAAAAGGGTACAGAACAACCACTGAACAGAAATAAATCTAACAATCAGGGGAATCTTGGACTGACATCAAGAAAAGGGTACGGACAGGGTCATCGAATTACTAATTGGACTGACATCAAGAAAAGGATACAAACAGGTCATCGAATTACTAATTGGACTGACATCAAGAAAAGGGTACAAACAGGGTCCCCAGAACAAACACAAAACAAAATGCGGGGAAGGAGAAGGGAAGATAGAAACCCGTTTATTCATCAAGAAAAGGGCAGAGACAGGGGAAGAAAGAAACCCGTTTCTTGATCAAGAAAAGGGTAGAGACAGGGGAAGAAAGAAACCCGTTTCTTGATCAAGAAAAGGGTAGAGACAGGGTCCCACGGACAATCAGAAAACAAAACGCAGGGGGAAGGAGAAGGAAACCTTGGTACGAGCAATGCAGGAGCATGTTCTCCAGGATATGAAGTGCGGCCAGATCATGGTCGACGGCAAGGACGTGGAGCCGCGGGGGAAGAATGCAGCTTCGGGGATCAGAATGGACGCTTGCCATCACGAGGACTGACAGTGAATCTTGCAAGTAAAGAACTGGAGGGAGGGAGAGGTAAGAAAACTGGAGGGAGGGAGAGGCAGAGACCGTGAATCTTGCAAGTAAAGAACTGAAGGGAGGGAGAGGTAAGAAAACTGGAGGGAGAGACAGAGATTGTAAACGGTAACCTTTTTATAACACAAAGTTTCCTTCTTTTTAACTTTAGCCGCCACATCTGTATTTTGATTTAATTATAATTTGAGAGTCCGAGAAATTAGGAAGGTTTCGTCATCGTCCATGAAATTATTTTGCCCTGGTTTGAATTTAATTTGGGAGATTTTAAGCAGGTAGAGTTGGGGGATTACGATGGGATGGATGGAGATGGGCCGGCTGGTGACCCAGCCAACGTCGAAAGCAGGGCAAGTGGCCGTGGGGAGGGTTTCGGTAAGGACGGGAAGGAGGAGGTGGAGGAACGCGGCCCTGGGGAAGTGGTAGGTTGGAAGGAAGGAAGGGTAAGTGGTCTGTTGCCGAGCAGGAATCGTCGTAGATGATGAAAATAAAGAAGGTTGGGAAAAGGAAGACTGCAAGGTTGATGAAGAGCTAAAAAGGGGGAAAGGAAAGCTGTTTTCGCAGAAGTTGATGAATTCGCGGGTGTCGTCGGGGCAAAGAAGTTCGAGGAGGAGAGAAAGATGAGACTGCTGGAAAAGGCTGTCCCGGAGGTGCAATTGAAGGGAAAGTTGACGGACTGTCTTCCATGCAGAATGGGCTAGGAGTCGTCGTCGTCACGCAAGGTGAAGGAGAAACCATGGTTGCAGCAGCTGTATTCTGGGCACTGATAGGGAACGGGTTCTGGTAGCCGTATTAGACCAGCGGAGGTGCCTGATGACTAAAATGGACCATGTTCCGCACTCTCAGCAGAAAAGATATTTAACCTGCCAGTCACTGCACCTGAAAAGAATTCAGGGCCAACAAAAGGAATGATCAGTGATACAAAAGAAACTTGTAGTCGGCGCGCAAAGTAACATGTTACCTTGTTTTCCCTGCCCGTGAGCGTCCCACCGGAGTTCTTCATGACTCTTATTCGAGGATGCAGGCATCCTGGAAATCGAATGTAACTTTGAGAACGTCTCACTCTCATGTAAGTCAGTAACCATATATGGTGTTACTTGAAAACTGATTCCGCAAACAATGTTTGAGTTAGTATTCGGAGGAGAGAATGATGAAACTGCTGGAGAAAGCTGGCGCAGAGGTGTATTTGAAGGGAAAGTCATCGAACTCGCTGCCAACGAGAATGGGTTAAGGCAGAGCCGTCGTGGAAGGTGAAGGTGAAACCATGGTTATACTTCATTTTCATTCTCTTCTTCGTGTCAAGTAGATTCGCTCGAATAATTTCTTGTTCTTCAACCTTCAACAACTTTAGCCTTCCTCTGTCTTAGTATTATAGTTTTTTTTTTCAGTGTATTGTGTATTTAAAAACAATACGCAAAGTAGTAAATAATGAATATAAATGATAACTAAATAAAACATGAGTTCTTCGTCCCCCCACCCACCCGCACATTGTTTCGATTCCTTTGAGGCTTTGGGATTGATGAGCCGTGCGATTGCCATGCCTGCAGACTCAATGCAGAGATGTAATGCTTGAAGACAATGACCTAGCGAGAGCCCGGATCGAGTACGTTAACCATAACATCATCGAGAATTTGGTCGTTGGCGCGGGAACAAAATCAGGCTTCTTAAGGTAAGACGACTTCATTGATTCTCTCAGGAGCTCTTCTTCATGGGGCCAAACTGGAAGTAACTCCGTTTCGCCTGTATTTTGGCTACTACCTGGAAACTCAAAGGTTCAAAGCGACGGCCATCCCAGGCACGTTAACTAAAGGAGCATCGAATTTTTGCTCCGTTTATGTGATAGCAAACGGAAAAGTAAATGCCACGCGCTCGGCTTCACGTCCGGCCCCAGGCCTGTCCCCTCTAGCAGGCCAATCTCTCAATCTCCAGACATCACGACCAACAACCCCAACAGGACCGCCCATATCACCAACCGAGAATAGAAGGGGTATGTTAAACGCTCAAAGATTTACTTTTGAGATGTTGTGGATCATGCTTACCTTATGCGAGTCACTGTGCAGCAATTGTGAAGACTACTGCTGAATCGCACCACAGGTTGGACAGCGAGACCGACTTCATCAGGTGATTAGGATGACTGTACTCGTCATTTGTTGGCAGATGAATAACATTTCCCGGGCCTTCAACGTCTACAATTTCTTATTTGATGTCATACGTAGGTCGCCATTCTCGAGAGGAAAGGGAGCAAATGGAAAACCTTATGGTGAGTGCGGCTTACCAGACTCGGACATATCATTTGTCAGCTCTGGCAGACCAAGCATTGATCGGGTGCTACCATCATTGTACAATAACATGGACGGCATGCATGGGCGATTATCTTGCAGCTCAGATATAGATGGTATTTACAGCTTCGACAACAATTTCCCTGGTCGAAGATCGGTGGACACCATTTCTCATAATGAATTCTCTTATGCATTGCAAGATAGCGAAAAATCCTTCACATCTTCGTCCCCGAATGTGGTAAGCCGATAGTAATATCGCCTTGATAATACCACCCACAATCATATTTTACCCCAACTGTGCTCAAATTTCTCATCTTTTCGTCAAAGGGCCAAGATGACCTAGAAGCCGAGATGCAAAGGTTGCGGATGGAGCTCAAACAAACCATGGAAATGTACAGCTCGGCCTGCAAGGAAGCTCTTACTGCCAAACAAAAGGTAAATGTCTGATCATACGCTTCCCGCAACTCATGATTTCATGATAAAGATGGTGACCAACTCGTCGACTGTTTTTCCCCTCCTTTCAGGCAAAAGAGCTACAGCTGTGGAAAATGGAGGAACAGAGGAGATTGGAGGAGGCCAGACTGGCTGAGGAAACAGCGTTGGCAATCGCAGAGAATGAGAGGGCAAAGTCCAGAGCTGCGATTGAGCACTCCGAAGCTGCACAAAGGTTAGCGGAGTTAGAAGCGCAGAAGAGAATCAATGTGGAAATGAAGGCGCTGAAGGAAGCAGAGGAGAAGAAGAGGATGCTCGATGCCCTGGTGAAAGCAGATGTCAGGTATAGGAAGTACTCCATCGAAGAGATTGAGGTTGCCACTAACAACTTCTCCGTGTCTCTTAAGATCGGAGAAGGGGGTTATGGCCCAGTTTACAAGGGATACTTGGATCATACAGAAGTTGCAATCAAGGTCTTGCACCCCGATGCAGCACAAGGGAGATCGCAGTTTCTACAAGAGGTGAGTTTTATTTTTCCTTACGTGAGCTGTTCTGATCTCGTCAACGTCATGGGTAAAGATGGAGATTTTTCTTGAGATCTTGCAGGTCGAGGTGCTCAGCTGCGTAAGGCATCCTAACATGGTTCTCCTCCTGGGAGCTTGTCCAGAGTACGGCTGTCTGGTATATGAGTACATGGCCAATGGTAGCTTAGAAGACCCTCTTCTGAGATGAGGAAACACTCCACCTCTTTCGTGGCAGCTCAGGTTCAAGATCGCTTTTGAAATCGGGACTTGCTTGATGTTCCTTCACCAAACAAAGCCAGAGCACCTTGTTTATCGTGACCTGAAGCCAGCCAATATCCTGCTCGATCGTAACTTCGTCAGCAAAATAGCCGATGTCGGCTTGGCCAGATTAGTTCCGCCCTCCGTCACTGAGAACGTGACGCAGTACCGGATGACCTCGACCGCAGGGACGTTCTGTTACATAGATCCTTCCGAATACCAACAAACCGGCATGTTGGGCGTCAAGTTCGACATATACTCTCTAGGAATAATTTTTCTACAGATAATAACTGCCCGATCACCGATGGGGTTGACCCATCATGTCGAGCGCGCAATCGAGAAGGGTAATTTCGCCGACCTTCTCGATCAACAGGTACGAGACTGGCCAATGGAAGAGACCACCCGTTTCACCAAGATGGCACTGAAGTGTTCAGAACTAAGACGGAAGGATAGACCGGATCTCGGGAAGGTGATCCTACCGGAACTTGACAAATTACGAATGTTGGCCGAAGAGAGCATGCAGACTCACTTTGCATTGCTGACTCATAGCTCGAGCACTTCACCTGTCAACAGCCAAGTCTCTCTGCCGCTGCTAAGTTAACGACATAACCTTGATGGGAAGTCTTTAAGGCACTCTTTTCCTGTCATTTGATACGTTTTCACAACGTTATCTTAGCAGAGTTCCCTGAGCAATACCTCGATGGGTGCATCGAAGGTAGTTCGGCCGCAGTTAGTTGAAAGAACCCTGGGGACGAACAAGAGGGCCACATCACCAGGCCGATAGAAGCCGCAAAATCGTACCCGAACCTGTATAATCCTTTTTTTTTCGGGAATGAAGCTCTCAACCAAAATATATAAAAAAAAATGACATTTTTGTTTAGGATAGTGTGGTGTCCTCGTCACCCAGAAACGTCCTTCCAGATCATGAGATCCATAAGGCCAACTCATTCGCAAGTTCAAGACATGTCTCAGGACAGGACCATCCATATTCAACTGCAGTACTCCAATAGTCCTGTTCTCGGAACTGGTCGACTTCCATTTCTCCATCAGCAGATTGGCAAGCCGATAAATTCCTCCAAAGCAGAAGTGATATACTAAATCCAATCGAATAATCTAGAGCACGACGTGCAAGGTAAGCATGGACTACAATGGCATAGATTTCTATAGGCGCCTGCAATGCAGCTTCAATCGAAGACTGTTATTTCACTGAAAACAACTCTTGCAATGGTAATGTTTCTGGGTAATGCATCCTGTTGTTGCAGCATATCAATTATGTGCCAAGAAATGGCCTCCCCCTCCCGATCGGGATCAGATGCCAAAATGAGATTATCTGCACTGAAGAACAAGGCAGAAAAGTTTCATTCAGGATTAAAGAAAAACTTGACAAGGATGTTCGATTCAACAATGTCAAATCAAGCCAAAGTTAAAACTTTAAATTGAAAATTCCAGCAAGAATCGATCGATTTCCCAAGAAGGGAAATCCATTAAACGAGGGAACTGTCGCTCTTGTCGTTACCGTTCACAGCTGAGACCACCCCTTCATTTCAAACTATTCCCAAATCAGATTAAGATTGTCTTCATAAACCGTCAACCGATCCATCCCTCTCATGGTTAACTCGACTTATTTTGAGAGCTCTCGCATGGACGAAACAGCAAGCGAGGTCGAACCCAATCCACCATCACCTTCATCTTCCTCCGCCTCCCAACTAAGTGAATGGATTCGGTAGAAGCCTCCCTTTCTTACCGACTCGTTTTCGGAACCCCTTCTTCTCTGTTCTCCCGAGGTTATTCAATCTGTGATGCGTCTTGGCCAGGGAGCAGGACTTGCTCAAGCGCAGGCTCGTCACCGTGGACGATTTCCCTTGGAAGCTGCCCTCCCCCACTGATGAGGTCAGAGGGGAGGTGCTTGCGTACGTTGGAGGGCTCGACATCAGCTTCTGCACCAAGGATCCCTCTATTGGCTGCGCGACACTTGTCGTCCTTGATCTCCGCACCCTCGCTGTGGTTCTCGAGGAATCTACACTCGTTCGTCTCCATGTACCGTATGTTCCAGGATTCCTGGCGTTCCGAGAGGTGACCTAACTTACTCTGGATTCTTTCTTTTTTCTTGTGAGGATGGATCCATTAGAATGGAACTGGCAATCCATTGCATCTATGTTAGTTAATGAATTTAATTGTGCTGCTCCTCTTAGAACGAGGCTCTTCCTTGTGCCGGGCAGACAGACTAAGTTAGGGCAGCAGTGTACTGGGCAATCGATTGTGAATGGCATGCAAGATGGGACGCGTCCAATGTTTATGATATATGCTGATTTTTAGAAGGAGATAGAAATAGGTTGGACTTCATGAGTGAATGACTTGGTCGGTGTTTATTTCTGTTGTGATAGTTATACGACTGCTGGCTTTTGACGTTCAATCTGATTGGTATTAATGCTTGGAGAATTGTGGTTCCTCACTTGATTATCTGGACATTGCTTCTCTTCCAACAAACATTTTCCCTGCCATTTCAGTTATTTACTTCTCCAACTTCAAGTTATGGACTTATTGCTGTTCATTATATGTTTATGCATCTTTGGGTATATTGTCATGATTGTGGTTGGAATCAGTCCATAGTGATGTTGCAGCATTGTGATCCCAAAGTGTTTATGGTCGTATATTTTGGTGTCTGCAGGCTCCTGTTCTACTTTCTCTTTTGGAGACAGTTAAAGAGAAGAAGAAAGATGCTTATCCACAGGTGATCAATGAAACTTATCTGGAGTTTTGTATTTCTCCCGCATACATTAACCCATGTACTACAAAGTTTAAATGGTTTGAAAAATATTAAAGTTTTCTCTTGTTTTTCTTTTAAAAAATGTTTGACTTGGAACGGTTAATCATGGTGGATGGAAATGGGATACTTCATCCTCCAGGCAAGTTTTACCTGACTTGCTTTATCAGTTTTTGGAAGCTCTGTATATGGTCCTAATCGATTTGTACATGAGAATTTGTACTCTGTTGTCAGGGGACAAAAATAGTTTCAAAGTTTATCCTTTCTTAAGAAGTCAGACAAAAGAGGGATTATTGGATAACACTCGAACTGTTCTGAAACTTTGTTTTGGCTTAAGCAATTTCTTTTCAGTTATCTTTCGAACTCACAAGCACATCCTCTTGATTCATGCTTATTTATGATCATAAACATCGAGCATTACTCAATTCATCTTTGAAACCCTTTGGCCGAAAGTACATTGATGAGTCCTTTTTGGTTAGTCTTATGCGGGTTTTACAGAATACCTATATCCTGACGGGTGATCCTTTATAGTTTCCACTCATTCTTTTTAATCATTATTGCTTAGACCTAACCATAATGCTTGCTTGTATAGGCTTTGGTCTGGCCTGCCATCTAGGTGTCTTGGCTGATCTACCTTCTATTGGAATCGGAAAAAATGTGAGTATAAGCCTGTCCAGATAGGGATTTCTTTGATTCAAGGTGTATAAACTCTTATGTCCTCAAACTTATGACCCGTTAATGATCATAGGCAAACTGAAGTTGTTTTTCATGGTTAGGTTACGTTGACTGACCGCTGTTTGTCAGCTTGCTATTCTTTGATGCTTTCTTTTGTTTAGTCTCCGGAAACAAAACTTAATCCTCTTTCCTTCCTTTCTTTTGTGATAGTTACATTTTGTGGATGGACTGACCATGTCTGGAGTTAAGCAGCTTCTCAGAAGCAAAGAGAACTTATCAAAGGATTCCGTCAGCTTAATCGGATCTTCTGGACACACATGGGGAGTGGTAATGAGTTCATTATGAAATTCTATCAAATCCTAAAGATATTTCATCTGGTCTTTTAGATGTGAGCTTGATTTCAACTTGCGAAGAAATCTCAGTTATAGGCCTTTGTTGATAATGTTAGAGGATTGACGAGATCTATTATTATAACTTATTGAATATGAATATGGGATAACTTATTGAATATAAATATGTGGGATGGTCATTACTCGATAATAACTTGTTTTCTTTCTACTCCTATTGTCACTACCACAACTCACTTGTTTCTAGTAGCTTGTTGCCTACCATGGTTATGACCTGGGTAGCTTGTTTTGCCAAAGCTCTGTTGAGCAAATTAGAAGTTTGCCTCTTCCCTAATGACTTGTCACGTTTTGAATTTATTTAGATGATTTGGATTACTCATTCAGATGTGATCAGATCTTGTGAACAAGTGGTATGTGGGAGAAAAGAGGCCTTAGATGTCTATAAAAGTTTAGGAGGAAGAGGGAAATTGAGTTAAAAATCGCTTGAGATCCAGTCAGAGATGTTCATGGATCCTCTGGACTGGTATTTTCAGAGTCAGCTTTTGGAACTATTAATCGACACCATATGCAGGCTCTGAGGCCAACTCAGGATGCTTCGAAGCCTATATTTGTGTCGGTTGGGTGCCGGATATCTCTTGATACTGCTTTCAGGATCGTCCGATCAACTTGTAAGTACAAGAATCCAGAACCAGTGAGACAGGTGTGTAATGGCACGAACGTGAATCGTTGTTATCTCAAATTTGTAGTTCTGCTTGTGTAGCCCAATCTGAGAAAAGCATTGCGTTGATGCTGTCTTAATTTGTATAACTCTCAACATGCTGTCATTACAATGGCGCTCTCATTTTCTTGTCATCATGGCGCAGGCTGACATGAGATCGAGGGCATTCCTTCGTGGGAAAAGTTATCCGTGCTGAACGGTTTATACAAACTGATGTGTTCCATATTGGACAATGTATGCATGCATTTTTTCTTGAAGGTAAAAAGAAAATCTTTGTCAAAGGAAAAGAAAAACCGATATTGTGTCCCTCTAATGAAATTACGAATATTACATAACTTCTCAATTTATGTTTTCTAACTCTAATACTAATACTCAACCAGTTATTGAGAGAGAAGCTCTAAGTCTCCCTTAACGTAATAGACTTCAAAATATTTGAAATGCAATCAATTTTTTTCATTGAATTAGAAGAAGTCCTAGTGATTAGGGTTGTTGTGTCTGCCCCTATGTTTCTCAACTTGCTTTGAAGAATGCCTTTGTTGATTGCATCTTTTACTCAAATAGAACAAGTGATACTTTGGAAAAGTGTTCAGAAGCTTAAATATGATGGTGTCGCTGCAAACTACATTTCTAAAGATTCCTCATATGCCTCTATCTTCTTCAGAAACAATTATTGCCTCATTAAGTTTAATTGCCCAAAATCTAGAATTCTTAGTATTTGTAGTTATGCTTAAGATGTGATCTGGCAATCTATATCCCCCTGAAAATTCTGCTGACAAATGCAGTGTAATGAATGATCTGGTTCTTACATGATTCTATATACAATAATATCACATGATGAAAGAATTGTAGCATCTGTTTGGTGTGAAGCTGTGTTGATCTGTTGATCATGAGACTGTGTTCAAGAAATAGGACAACAGTGCAGCCAGACCAATTGCTCATCTGGGACAACGGTGGTTGCCTGTAGTGTCCAAAGATGTGTCTGGAGAGTAATATGTCAAGATCATAATTGTGAAATTACAATTGCCGCGTAGATGGATTCTGTGCGGTGATAATGGAAATGTTGTCAGGGAACTTACAGGCACTGTTGAGCTGATTGTTCTGCTGGTATTAGTCGTTGAAGGCCTATGAGATGTTCTGGACATCGGTGAGGTCCCTGCAAGAGGTCAAGTACCTGGGGCACGTGCAATCTGCATTCGTGCAACCTAGCTCACGCTCGTACCACCTGAGGATTGACGACGCTACAGAAGGCGACATGACACGCCATTTTTGAGCCATGTACTGGATCATCTGCTGCAACCAGTAAGCCTTTGGTGGAGTTTGTTGTGCCCAGGTTGAGGTTATGCTTTGGCTGTCCATCATAGTAAAACAAACCCCAGCAACATTCAAAGTTGCCTGGCTGGATGCTCTTCGCATCCTCATCGATCAGGCTAAATAAGTATGCATCCATTTGGCCCGGTCTCAGAGGCATTCCGATCCCACCTGACCTTAGCCCTGGTTGAACTTCTGAGCGTTCTTTAAGTTTGCATTTTCATCTCCATTGGTGGGCCAACCAATTTCCCCGATTATGATCGACATGTTCCCGAACCCGTTCTGCTGCAATGCCCGGACGAGCATGTCATGGTTTGCATCAAACACATTTGTGTATATGTTTATGTTATCATCCGATGCAGTGTATGAGTTGTCAAAGAAGGTGAAGTCGAAGGGGAAATCGGGGTTGCCGTAAAGGCTGATGAAAGAATGTATGTTGATGGTGAAAGGGGCCTGTTGTTGCTCAGGAACTGCACGATCTCTAGCATCAGGGCTCCGATGTCCAAGCAGAAATCACCATCGCAAGGAAGACTAGTTGAGCTCTTGCACACATCGGCATTGAGAGGAACCATGACTTTGACCTGGGCGATGGAGTTCAGCCTTTGTGATCGCTGACTGGATATTCTGGAGGGAGGGCAGGGTGGTGCTTAGGAAACTGCCATTGTAAGAGCTTAGGGTTTATTCCCCGCTGCTACGCACCCTTGAATTAGTAAATGTAGACATAACACTGATTGCGGATGGCAATATCGAAGAGGACAGAGCAGAGCAGGCATTCTTCCGAATTCCCGGAAGAGAAGCCAAGGTTTCCTTTGAGTTGCCTTATATGGAGGAGATGTGGCGGGAGACTTTCTTCGCGACCCAATTCTTGGAATGCTGACAGCGAACGTGTACTTATTTAGGTCGTTTATGACATTATTTTCAAACCAGATTTTCTCCGAATATGTATTTCTTTGATTTTGATATGATTCTGGTCTTTGGTATAGTAATGATAACAAATGACTGACATCGCAAGTTTTCCTTTTCAGGTCGAGAGCTAGTTGCTGTTGTCGCATCTACTGCTGACCTCACCTTTCCGGCCCGTCTTCACGTCCATCACCCCCAGCTTCACCATCACCTCCGCGAACGCTTCAAAGAATGCCGTCTGATTGTTTGCATGCTGAATCACGTAAGGCCTCGTCCTTGGGTCCGCGTACATCATTTGGTCTATGGACAATAGCCCCAGTCCCCTGGCTAGGTTCTTGTAGTACATGTTGTCAAACTTCTCCGGGGCCATCACATTGTCGAACACTGCCATGGTTCTGTCGGTGGTGTAGTTCTAGCACAGTTTGCCGAGCCCCGTCACATAGCTAGGGTTCGTGGCGGGGTCGTGTGGGCTGCTCTTGATGTAGTTGAAGATTTGGCTCGTGAATTCCTTGCAGTGTCAGAAACAAATAGTGTGGGCGCCCATCATCGTGACCAAATCCTGCGGGGCAAATCCCTTCCTCTGGAAGAGCTCGAGAGTCTGATCCAAGGTCGAGTTTCGGGTTGGGAAGTTCCCTGTCACTTGGGAAGCCAGCGAGACGAAGCCATCCTTTCTCCCCAGGCGGACCATGTAGAATGGACCCCCAACCATGGTCACGAGGTCACGTGTCGCCGGCGCGAGGATGTCAGCACACAACACGGTCTTCGGGCAGGCGAGCTCAAGGGCAGCCTTGTTTCGGGTGATGACATCAAACGCATCACCAGCCAGGGACTGGTTGATGTCGACATCCTTCTCGGTAGTGTTGAATGAGTTGGAGGCAATGAGACGGAGGAGTCGCAGCCCTCAACGAAGCAGTCAAGCATGAAGAGGTGGAGGGTGCCGGCTGCGATCGTCGGGTGGCTGATCTGCTTGTTGGTGATGGTCTCACGGATGATCTTCTGGAAGTCGGGGCATATATCCTTGTAATAATCCGGGGTGAGCTTCGGATTGACTCCGACAGCGAAGAGGAGGAAGGTAAGGTGGGAGCCCATCATTTCAATCTTCGGGCAAGGCGGGAGCCCATCATTTCGTACCAGGCTCATTCATATCTGGAGACGCGATCAGTTGTAGTAATTTGGTACTATTTGATTAGGACGTCCCAGACAGCCTGCATCATCCACCTGAACGGCTGAGGAAGAGGCGACGATCATCGGCCACCACACTGCAAGTCAGCCATCCGCTTACGACGACCTCGATGATGGCCTGGCCACCCGTCTCCCTCATTCGAGATTGTAAACCAGTCATGTCCCTCATTCATCATTTTATGCTTATATCCCAAGTCATCCATCAAGATCAAATCTTTGATATTCACCATGTTCCTAGCTTTTATGTTTCATCTCACTTTCAAAACAAGTACCACATTGTATCCTCTTAAAGTGACAAGTAGTTAGTTACAAGCGGCCCGCACCTTTAGTTTGACTACATGAGAGTTGTGGAGCTTTTTCGGCTCCCAACTGTCACGACCAAGAAAACAGGGACTGTCCTGATGTCCCATATGATTTGTGCATCCCGTGCTTCATTCTCTGGATCCGATGAATTGATGCTGTGGATGCGTTAATTAGACCAACAAAACCACATACAGTATCGGATATCAATTGGGATACTTGCCCGGTTATCACCTGCAGGGAAAAAAAACAAGACAATCTAACTTTTTATGATATTGTATTCGACCAATATTCAGAAGTACACAGCCAACCTCACTCCTTCGCTGCGATTTGTATTCCACAGCATTTCTTGAACATGGCATGACCAATTTTTCAAGGAAAACAGGGCACTGCTTAAAGTCTTTCTCCGGAAATCAACAGCTATTGTTTAAAGGACCATTATTATTTAGGTTGTTTTGCACAGTTAAGCGTCCATCATCGAACACCCTCTATAAAAGCATGAACCTACGGTTTACTCAGTTCAAGAAATTAGTCATCCATACCAGAATTTCAGGCCCCATTGTAGATGCCCTGAGATTTCCACGAGTCAACTGAGATCAAAGGTACGATCAACACAGGCGCACCTTTTTGCAGCAGAACGGTTCATTTGCTGATGGTTCCTTCATGGGGTGTCGAATGACTGAAAGACAAGTCAAGGAAAAGTCGACAATGTACAGGAAGATAACCGACAAATTTCAGTTGTAGCAACAGCATCAGGGATGGATATATCCAGATTGTACGTGATTGTTGGGCAACAACCATGCCATTGGATGAAATACTATAGTAGTCCCAAATAGCACTCACATTATACAATGATGAGTAATGACCAACAGAATGTGGCAAACAGGGAACGAGTGTCTCATGTCCGAAAGCACAAATCCTTTGGAAGAAAAAAGAATCAGGTCATTCAAAAACAGATGAATGCAAAACATCGAGGAAGAGAGCAAAATGCATCCAAGACGCATACAGAAACATAACATCAAACAAAAAGCAGAATGCATAACAGAACTCCTACACTGAACAACAATAAAGCGGAATGCAAACGAGAAGTACCGATACACAACAGGTCGAAGAAACTCTCCGTAGTGTTACAATGGCTAAGACAAACAGTTACGAGTAATGCAATCCCAGAGATTTGAAGTTTTGAGAATCAAGTAGAAAAATAACTCAGTCACGTGAATTTCTCAAGCAGTACAATTTCTTTGACGCATAATGAAAGCAGCAGATTTTCTCAACCCCACCCCCCAGTAATCAAGCAAGCCAAATGATACCTCATCGATCCTATTCCTATATCTACAAAGATAGCAAGCAAGCGACTGTATGCTCCTATGGATTCGACACCAAGGTTGTTCAGGTAAATTCGATAGGACATCAGAAGGAAATCACCATAAAACAATTGATCATAACCCAAGTCCCCACATGCAAACACCCTAGGTATGTACAAAAATGACTAGCAGGAACAATAAAATCAACATGCAGGAATGAAAACCCAACCAAACACATAACGATGGCAAGCATCAAAGGAATAAACCATAAGACCACAGGAGAGTGGAGACAAGAAGAAATGCAAAGCAGGTAATGAAGTAGGAATAAATCACCGCATAGACATCAAATTTCGAATTTTCCTTTCCTCCTCGGCTTTCTTCATGGCGGGCGAATCCCTCAGTCTCCTTGATGCTTCAGAGATCAAACATCTGATGGAGTCGACTTCGTTCAGGAAAAGCTTCTGTGGGGTTAGAACCTTCAATTCCTCGGGTGGATACTGGTCGATTTTTTCCTTCAATCCCTCCAAGATTTCACCCATGGCTTTGTTAAAGGAACTAATCGCCGCAGCCAGTTCATTATCAGGGCGGGTATTCCCGTTCTTCAGAAACACCATTCTACGCTGATGAACCTATCAAGCAAATCAACACGGAACACACGATCAGAAAAGTTCTGTTAGGATGCCAAATCCCCTGTCAAGATCCGGGGGGAATTATACAAAACCCTAAAAAACCACCAATCAGGGCGAGAAAAATCCGCACCCAGCGATCAATAAGAGAAAGATCACCCAATATATCCGAACAAGGGGGAGGAAACTCACCAGCTTCGAAAACGATGAGGCCGTGGACGCACCCGACCCATCCGAACGGGAAGCTGAGACTCCGGAGAGGGAGTTGAATGGAGTCCGAGAGAAGTGAGCCATGAGGGTTCGTAGCGGGGAACCGATCTCGAAGAAATCGCAAAGGTTCTTGTCACGCACTCTTGGGGGCGATCAAAGCGAGAACGGAGGGAGTTTCAGATTTCAGCGGGCAACGGGCAAGAAGAGAAAGCAAGGTTTGAGCGGCAAATAGTCCCGATGGATTTGTTCCCGGGTTCATATAAATCTCGAGGGGTTTCTCCTCTCTTTTACCGCCAAAGGATTAAAAAAAAAGAAAGTATTTCGTCATTTTACGGGGGGCTCCTTCGTTCATTTTCTTTAAAATTTCAAATTTATAAAATCTTCAAAATAGTCGCCGAATAAGGAAAATACTTGTGAAACGGAGTTCGTTCCGGAGTCTATAGCAGCAGTTTAAGTAAAAGCATAAATGATCTATTGAAACGGTTAGCTATACAAGGAAATTCGGAAAACCTTGCATGTCGAAACCATCTTGTTACTCATGAAGTAGGCATAATAATAAATATAATGTTAGACTCTATGGAGTATAAAATGAGTTTGAAAAGGCTTAAATTAGAGGTGACTTCTAGACTGAAAAGTATTTCGAGAAAATCGGTCGAAAAGTTAAAACTACGATAAAGAAATTTCGAACAGAGTTAAGGTAAGAGTGTTGATGAAATCTACAAGGAGTCGGTTGTTAATTACATTTTAGACACAAAAACGAGATGTAAATCTAAACTCCAAAGTGGAGAGTTGGCAAAAGGCCTGAAGAAAGCCTTAGGTCTAGCATGATTCTCTAGTTCATTTGGACAATCGAACGTTCAACAAGCTGGTAACTACAAAAAGAGGTATTTACAGGCCAGACTGTTCCCCATAGAACCAAACTAGAATTTATTTCAATGTATAATGTCTTAGAGCCGATTATCACCCCATTGCTTTTCTGGACATTGATTGTGAGAAACACGTAACTGAAAGGATATATGAGTGGCTATCACTGATTCGATTTGGTGACTCATGTAAACATCAAAGAGAAGATAAATCACCGTTGATGGTGTGTTAGGAATTACTACCGATGCATTAAAACGGGAATTCTATGGCTTTTGTTCACTGAGATTGCGGAAAATGAGTAATCATTAACTGATTTGGTTAAGCTACACATATGCAATATATATCTATTTGATAACTACGTTCGTAAATTCTAAATGTATTATTACAATCTCAGTTCATGTTAGGAACCTTTTTGGTAAAATTTTCAGAGCATTTGATGAAGGATGCACAAAAGGCCTATGAATTACTCGTATAAGTGAGGAAAATATTGTTCCTTAACTCGGAGAAAAAAATTCATGTGATTAAAAACACGACGAGAAAATCATATATATAACAGCCTGGTCTATTTATATTATATACTTAATAAGTGTATTTTAATATCCAGCCTTATTTAACTAATTTCCAAATAAGTATCATCTTCCTATCTAAACTTCCTGTACACAATTTCTCATAATATTACATCAAATTTGACTAAACGTGCTTTTACAATAACCCTTGTCACGATACGGCTGAATCGATACGGCGACAGGACACCGGATGGGTCTCCGGCGGCCCAGGCGAGACTGTCTCCCTCACCCAACTCGTGACTCATCTTCTTCTTTACGACAAACACAAAAAACCGTGTGGTTGTTTGTGGGGTGGGTGGGGATTTGTTAGAATACGAAACATAAATTGTATTACATTATTGATGGAAATCAATAGTTTGTAGGCCCAATTGTAAATATGTCTGGTCTCAACCGATTGGGGCCAACGGGCAAACTCTTCAGCGGCCCAAATAATGATCCGCACAATGTCATTGTTAGCTGCCCAAATAACACTTGCTAAAATAATGCTACGTTAAATAAAAAATGATTGTCTCGAAATTATTATATTCGTAAAAATATATTTAAATAATTCCTTATTCTATACTTCCTTCTTAATATGTTCTCTTTTGGACTCTGGTAATTCATATTTTTTCTACTAAAAAATAAACTTTTACTAAGAAGTAAAATCACAATAACAGACTTTATATCTTGTTCGAGCACTTTGTATCACCTCTAAGTGTTTCGTTCGAGCATCTTATTTCACATTCAAACTTTATATTGCATTACTTCTTCTTTTGTGGGTATATAGTCAAATGCATTTTCTTGAAGCAGTTATGCGCTTCCTCGACATCAACTGCTCCTCCTCTTGATGCCAGTTGGGTCCAAACAAGTCACAAGATCAAGCATCACCATGTTGAATCCACACACATCGTTGTTCTCCAAAGCCATCCATGTCCTTAGGCATTCTCGGGATATGGCATGATTCCATTGTTCATATCATTAGAATACGACATTGAGCAACTGTCTGGGCGGGGTTTATATTCAACCGTTCCGTTTGAGACGTACGAGAACATACATGCACCTTCTTCCTCAGATGGCCCCTCGTCTCGGGATAGAACTCTCCTCCTCTTCCTGATCATCGATGCTGAAACCAAGGCGACTGATCCTGTTCTGCCGGCACCTCCTCAGAGGGCAGCTTGATGAATATCAATTTTAGGACATCCATTGATATCTATAAATGCTTGTGTGCCATAACTAAGATGTCTGCATTATGTCGTAAATTATTCGGACCACCAATCAGGAGGAAAGATTCTCCGGTTCATCTGTCGGAACAATACCAAGCCTATTTTATTAAAGTGGTGATGTCATATTATTAAAATAATCATCGCTTCATAAATTAATGTGCATGAAAAGTCAACCGAAGAGACTGATGTCCGAACTGTCGAGTTCTTACTGATTTATTGTCGTGATGTAGCATTTGTATCGTGTTAACCAAACAGCTGACGGTGGCTTGAGGAGATGCGACAGATGAACGAATCCGGACAGCGAGGGAACACAGCCACGCTTGCGGCTCGGCAGAAGCAGTAGTAGTTGATGTTTGATGATACGGAGGCATCGTATTAACGATATAGGGTGGGCAGGGATAGAAACCAATGGGTGGGAGAGGAAAGAGGAAATACAATAAGTTGAAAGGCAGAGAGGTTGTTGGGAGACAACTCAACTTCCAATCTATTTTGATCACGACACAACTATTAGTTGGCACACAATCACACCACTTGAGCTTCGATCCATCAAAGATCGGATCCACTCTTCGTCGAAGCTCGCGATGTTTCCATTGCTTGCACCTCGGTCCCTTGCGAACTAATACTCCTAGCTTTTAACGCACAGCACAACTAGAACTCTAGAACAACTGCTTGACTAGTTGCACGCCTTCGGTATATAGAACTGCTCGAGATTATTTCCATATTCAGTTAAATGAACCTTGATATCATTATGTGTAAGTGAAACTATCAAAAATGAATTTGATTTACCTCGGATAATTCTTTAGAAGCTCACACATAAACTTTCCAAATAAATAACTTTTTTTCTGGCTTGAAAATAATAAGAATCTCTTTCGAAATGTAATCGCCTTAATAAAATATATACATGTCCATTTCAAATAAGAAACGTTAATGGACTTATTTTCCAATAAACTATTTTCAGTATTATTGATATTTACTTAGTCTATGAAAGTAGCTTTGATTGTATTTTGTTAAGCACACAAACCAATATGTATAATTAATTTTAGAGCTAATTGTATTGTCCGAATGAATTTTTATTTACTAAGTAAACCGATATTTTCAGACATAGTCTGTAGTATGCAAGCAGCGGAAGGCCTAATGATAGCGGACTCTTGGAGGCACAGCCTCGCTACCTCGACTAGACATTTGGCCTCCTCGATGTCAAATGCTCCTCTTAAGCTTGGATCAACAGCAACAATATCTTCACTCAACCTTGAGTCCAGAACCTTTCTATTGATGCCGATGGGCTCCAAACCAGTCACAAGCTCGAGCAACACCATCCCAAATCCATACACGTCGTTCTTCTCTGAAGCCATCCCTGTCCTTAGGTACTCCGGATCGGCATATCCTGGAGAACCCATGATTCTGTTGTTCCTAACTTTATGATTTGACATAGGGGAACAATCAGTCGTTCTCATCTTCTTGGAGGAGCCGAAGTCACATAGCTTGCAATTCAAGTCCTCATCTAGCAAGACATTGGATGGCTTAATATCTCCATGAATTACGGATTTCCTATGCAAATACTCGATGGCTCGAGCAAGCTGGAAGGCAATCTTTACACGATTCTTCCACGGAAGAGTTTTCGAGGAGCGACGGCTGGGTGTTTCCTCGCATGACCTTCTCTCAGGGTGAAGCTTCTCTTCAATGGTTCCATTGGACACGTAATCGAATATAAGCGCACCCTCTTCCTCTGCATATAATAAATCATCTATCAGTAAAATCACCACGGATTAATCCTAACCGAATTTCGCCAACTAAAAGTCGGCAACTATAAAAGCTAAAACCTTTTCCTAACCTCTGTCAATGCAATAACCAAGAATCTCAACAATATTCTCATGGCGTAACTGAAGCAACACCCCGAGCTCCTGCTCGAGAGCTAATCTTCGCCTCCCGGTGCTACAGTCCACAACCTTCACGGCCACCTTCCGTAATGACCTGCCCCGCGTCAAGCGCCCTCTGTAAACATTACCAAACCCACCAGATCCAATAAGTAATGAAAAGTTCCCGGTCGCCTTCACTATCTCCTCCCACTTCCAGACGTAGCACCTCGACGGCCCCTCGTGCCCCCTCTTTCCATTCTCGGAACCGAAACCGACGCAGCCGATCCTTTTAGAGCGGCACCACCCCGAGAGCAGCTTGATGAGGAGCAACTTTAGGAGACCCATGATATGGTAAGCAATGGACTCTGATATGATTAGAAACGACACAGGAAGATATTATAAATACAGAGATGCGTGGTGGGAATGGCAGGAAGCAGCCGAGAAAGCGAAGGGGCGGTGGCTTTGATAATTTTAATGAAGTGTTTGTAAACGCGTGTCCACGGCTGATGTGATTATGTAACTAGGTTGTCTGAATTATCCCATGAATGATTCAGACCATGGGAAAAAGATTCTCCCTGGACATCTGTCGGAACATACACCAAGCCTGTTTGGTTAGGCGGGGGATGAAATGTTATTAAAATATCATCGATTTCATGAATTGAGATGGTACGATATGATATAATATTCATAGAAAGTCGAAAAATAGAAAAGACTCTTGTCCAAACCATCAGATTCTTAATGATTTATTGAACAGGTCCGGACAGCCAAGAACGCCACACGAGCGACCTCTAAGTAGGTAGCAGACAATAAGAAAAACAATGCAATTTTTTTAAAAAAAAATTAAGAGATGAATCTACACCTTTGTTTGAACTCTATCATGCACACTTCACTTAAATTTACGGTTGGCGCCTACTTGTAGACCTTTGGGGCTCAATTGAAATTGGATCGACATAGGAACAATTCTCAAGTTAGGCCCAGAGTACATGTAATGGGGTCGGGCCTGAGGTTTGCCGGCTTGTCAGAGAGCCCTAGGATTTCGTGAAATGGCTCGTAAAAAGTAAGTCCGCTATGCATTCGCTTTGAAAAAAAAAAAAAACTGTCCAAACTATTGGATCCTTACTGATTTATTGAATACAATGAAAGAACACGATAGGACAGCCAAGGACACCACACGAGTAGTAGACAGTAAGCTTCCGTCCATTCTAATCACAATAATTCGTTATCCCATGAGCTTATCCATTAAAATAAGAACATAAAAGATTTGAATTTTAGCTTTTTGGTTGGTCTAACATTTGTATTTTTTTACTATAATGACAATCGTCAAAAGAAATTTTCCGAAATTTTTTGTTTCCCGTACCAAAAAAAGACCTCGGAATTAATTACCGTATTTGGCGTGTTTAAGCTTTAATTTTAAGGATGTATGTTTTACGTAACATATGAATGCAAAAACGACCTAACCTTGTGATATAAACTGAAATGAGAAGTCTCATTTACTTTTCTTTGGCATCAACCGGGAGTTTCGTCTTGTTTTTGAAGGAATCGAAAACTCAAAACTCAAAAAAATTTCTAAAACCCAAACAAACATACCCTTTGAATGTTTCTCAAAATTATTTTAGTGCGGATGATTCGTGACATAGTCCAGACAAGTTGGTTGCAGAATCACATCAGGGGAAAACAGTAGACACAATTCAATCCCAACTTTCGTAGCATCTTCCTGATTAGAAACCACTCAGACACAAAGACCCCGGTATCTTTACTTTTTAACAATCCACCGACTCTCTCTGTCTCCTTACAAACTGAGTATTCAGTAATCAGAGAAGTGAGCTAATACGCCACAAACGTAGAGAAGCAAAGAGATGTGAGTAATAAGCCTGTCATGGATATGTTTGGACGTTCCGTTGACTACGCTCGTCCGGGAATATGCACCTTTCTTGGAAAAAAATGGGGTAAGGGACAAAAGTCGAAGCAAGAGCATAGCCCGCTAAATTTTGATTTATTTATAATATTAATTGCTTTTCTAAAAAATCGAAATCGAATTGAATATCGAGTGTCGAATATCGAATTCTAAATGTTAAAATGTCAAAATTTTGATTATGTATTTGTAATTTCGAACTTTCAGCTCACCGTTATTTTTCTAGCATGTTAGTCTATGTTTTGTTTTTTTCATTCTATAAAATATTATTTTAAAAATAAAAAATTAACCTATTTAACCGGTTTACTAATTGTATCAAGTTTTGATTTTTAATAAACATGTCGTAATTGGAATATTAAGAACAATAACTAATAAGACACTTCAGCACGTGAAATACGAATACCAGCGACAGATAAAATAACTTGGAAATTATTGAAATATATATATATATATATAAATGACATATCTCATGTTTTATTTAGTTATCGTATTGTTTAAAAAAAAAATAACTACTTGGTAGACAAAATTCTATTTGAGCTGTATTTATTCAAATACACTGAAAAAAAAAACCTATAATACTAAGACAGAGGAAGGCTAAAGTTGTTTAAGGTTGAACAACAAGAAATTATTCGTGCGAATCTTCTTGATACGAAGAAGAGAATGAAAATGAAGTATACGAATGGTTTCACCTTCACCTTCCACGATGGCTCTGCCTAACCCATTCTTGTTGGCAGCGAGTTCGATAACTTTCCCATCAAAAGCACCTCTGCGCCAGCTTTCTCCAGCAGTTTCATCATTCTCTCCTCCGACTACTAACTCAAACATTGTTCGTGGAATCGGTTTTCAAGTAACACCATATATGGTTACTGACTTACATGAGAGTGAGACGTTCTCAAAGTTACATTCGATTTCCAGGATGCCTGCATCCTCGAATAAGAGTCATGAAGAACTCCGGTGGGAGGCTCACGGGCAGGGAAAACAAGGTAACATCTTACTTTGCGAGCCGACTTGTACAAGTTTCTTTTGTATCACTGATAGTTCCTTTTGTTGGCCCTGAATTCTTTTCAGGTGCAGTGACTGGCAGTTTAAATATCTTTTCTGCTGAGAGTGCGGAACATGGTCCATTTTGTTCATCAGGCACCTCCGCTTGGTCTAATACGGCTACCAGAACCCGTTCTCTGTCGGTGCCCAGAATACAGCTGCTGCAACCATTGGTTCTCCTTCACCTTGCGTGACGACGACGAATCCTAGCCCATTCTTCATGGAAGCCAGTCTGTCAACGTTCCCTTCAATTGCACCTCCGTGACAGCCTTTTCCAGCAGTCTCATCTTTCTCTCCTCCTCGAACTTCTTTGCCCCGACGACACCCACGAATTCATCAACTTCTGCGAAAACAGCTTTCCTTTCCCCCTTTTTAGCTCTTCATCAACCGTGCAGTCTTCCTTTTCCCAACCTTCTTTATTTTCATCATCTACTACGATTCCTGCTCCGGAACAGACCACTTACCCTTCCTTCCAACCTACCACCTCTGCTGAAACAAGTTCCCAAAGCTCGACCATATCACTTCTTTGTCCAGCTAATCCTGTCGAACTCTCTCAGCCATCCCTTTCTACTGCTCTAGCCCAATCATCTCTGCCTCCTGAAACTAACAGCAGCTTCAAAATCGACACTCCGGGACAGATGCTGAAGAGGGCAGGTAATGTTTTCCTAGTAATTCTCCTCGGAGTCCTTCCATTAGGTATTGTTCTCAAAGCGGTTTGATGACGTTGTCCTTTTACAGGCACGTGCAATGCCAAAAACATATGGAGAGCACAGCCAGCAGCAGTTACAAATCCATTTGGCACCCTCCCTCCAGTGCCTAAACTGTCGCTTGACCGATCGGGAACCTCTCAGCCCATTAGATATGGAATATCAACGTCGCAAGTGAGTTTGGAATATGATTCAGTAGTTTTGCAGCTTCGTTATCCACGTATTACCTTTGTTCTTGACTTATTCTCTGACATTACTGCCAAATGCGTGAGAAACTTGCTAGTGCATAAACCTTGTCTCGAGGCTTGTTGTGCCGGCAGCTAAGGTTGCCCGTGAGGAAGTACAACCCGGGGAAAATTGTGTCCAAGGGAACCGTTTCGCTTGATTATTACAATTTCATATTAAAGCCCCGATATTTTGGCTTTGCAGGTCCCATTCATGTTCAGTGACATGGACACTGAACATCCGAGATATCTGATCATCCATCCTCTCCCTCGAATCCGGACATCGCGTTCTGAAGATAAGCAATCGTCTCCGTTGAACAGGGGTTCTTGTGTGGCCGGTAAAATCCAGGACGGAACAATGGAGGAGACAGCTCGGCAGCGGGCCGATCGCGTGGCAGAAATCGGGGCGCTAATGCCTAAGCTGCATGGACCCGACTATTACAAAGAACCGGCAATCGAAGAACTTGCCGGCTATGGGAACATCAGGTTCCTCGGGGACACTGATGTGCGCGGGCTGTTCCTTGATGTGCAGGTCCAGTTCAGCCACCGCGAAGCGATCGTGTACCCAAACAAGAGCACAAAGCCCCAGATGGGAGGAGGACTCAACAAGCCTGCCGAGGTGACCCTGCTGAACATCAAGTGCCTGGACAAGAAGACCGGGTATCACTACACTGAAAGACCAAGGGTCGAGAAGGACAAGAAGATACTGTAACGACCCGGAATTTCGAGAAATAAGAATGTATGACTTTGATTAATACGTTGACTAGAATTAGGACGTTTGACTGAGTTAAAGTCTGACGTGACGCGAAAGTTTAATACTTTCGTTGTTAGTCAACGTTAATTACGAATATCATCGAAACTTTAATTCGATTTCGTATGATTACGTCACGCGGGAAAGAGAACGTCTTAACGGAATCGAATTTGGGAAGCAGTAATATTCATTTCACGTTGCGGATTTTGACCGAGAAAAGTTTAGTTAGTATCATAGTAAATGAACAAACTGCGAGATTAATAAATTCAACGACCAGTAAGAATTATCGAACAACGACCTTATCCGACGAAAGATAGGTTTGGGATAGGGAAATTCGGAAAACTGGTTCCCCATCTCACAGTTGTTATCGTCGGTCAGTAACAGGATAAAATAAATGAAATAAAGGAACCTCCCTCCCTACCACAGATATGTTATTGGGAGGATATGGCTAGGAGAAAAAGGGGGGGGGGGGCTTCCGGAGTAAGATTAAAAGAGGGGGAACAAGGTAACGATCGGGGGAACCGGACTCCCGCATCCTCGTTTCGCTCCCTGGGTCCGGATCAGACCGTCATAGCGACAGCGTAAGGGCGGGGCCTTCTCGCGACGGAGCAACCCAAGACGGGAGGGGAAACTTCTCAGGACTTGAAACGGGTCAGCACCGATCGAGCTTTTCGAGCTAACCCATTTAACCGTCAGAGCTCCCGAACAAAGGTGATCCCTCGGGGAAGGTCGCGACAGCTTCGAGGAGGGAAGGAGAGGAACGCGAGCTTGGAGGATCCCCTCTGAACGGCTTGAGCTTTGGGACGATGTACGGCCCCTTCCCCCGTCTCTTTTCTTTGCTGTGTCGCCTGTGAATGCATGTGCGTGCAGATTTGTTCGCGAATCTTGTGTTTTAGTCACGGGGGAAGGTTTATGGGCTGAACATTGGGTCGCTGGGGAGGAATGGTGGAGCCTTCCCTCTGTTTTCAGACGCCCATATAAACGGGGATGAAAATACCCCTGTTGGTGTCTCCGACGCCGGCTAGCCGTCGGGGAATGCACAGTCCCTTGGCGAGTGTTCTGGGAGTGAATTCCACGCGGGAAAATTCGAGCGATGCTCGGAGCTGGGAATGCGAGACCGGTCGTGCAGTCCAGTGACACACTGATCGCTTGTGAACGTTGAATTCTGTCCGGGTCAGGCCGCTGTTGAACCATACAATGACCGGGATGGAGATTGAATGTGTGCCTAATTGTGGAGTGTGAGTCGGCTGAATGAATGGGAAGCTTAGTCGGGTGAAATCGTGGATGCGTGTGCGTTTTGCTCTGAGTGTGCAGTCCAGCTGAAATCATCTGTAGAATTATGCGCTCTTGTGCTTGAAGCTTGCTGTTCGGCTGAGACTAATTGCGAATTGTGAGCATGGGTGTCTGGAGTTGCTGTTCCGCTGGAAATCTATACAATCTTTGATTATGGGCTGACTGAAATCACGAAAATTGTTGATCATTGCGTTTGGATGAGAACTGTGGAATGTCAGGCCTCGTGACGCTTTTCTGCGGGAATAAGAGTGGTGGCTGGGGGCTGTATGGTGGGCGACCGGCCGCTCCAGTAGAAGCCCTCGGTTCCTTCCGGATTGGACTGGCTGCGCCAACTCCGGTCGACGTCAGCTGGGATCCGGTTATCGTCCGAGTAGTCTTCTTATCGTCGAGAGGTGCCGGTTGACGCCAATGACCTGGACCAGCTACACTGAATCAGATTCATCATTGAAATAGTAAGAATTCAATTCCCTGCTCGAACTGAGGCCCTGAGAAAGGATGAAATATGGGAATAGAAATTGGTTGGGATTCATGTGGTGATTTCCCGACTGTGTGTCGGAGGAAAGAACGGGGGTGGCGCCACTTGCGGTCGCACCTGCTGCCGTTATCCTGGGCGCTCTCGGAGGAGTGGGTGGGGACGCACTACGATGGTCCAGGCACCTTGGGAATAGTTGACATGAGATGAGGATGATAGATCCATGGGAGTCGGGTGAGAAATCGGTATGAGAGAGATGTTTGTGTTGTATTCGTATTCGATTGTTGGATGGTTGAATTATGTGCATGCCGGTTGATATATAAAACAGAGTGATTTAGTAACCGTATATATAGATATATGCTAGTTTTGATTGAAATGCTAAACGGTTTTCAAAACCTCATGTTAGGGTGGTTAGAGTCTCATCTTTTACAGTGATGCATCATGGGCGTATTCAGCGAGTTATCGCTGACCCCGATTGGGGACATTTTTTTTAGTGTGACGCAGGGATAGGATGAAACAGAGGACACGTGGCATAGGATTACGAAATGAAATCGTGAAGGATGCCACGGTACAGGTAAGATTTGTCGCTTCCGCAGTTTGACCGTCAAAGGACGGTTGACTATTCCGATTAAATTTGAAAAAAAATTTGTAGGACGTTTCAGTTGGTATGATAGCGCAGTTAGTTGGAGTAACAAGGTGGATTAGTGTGCGCTTTAGATTTAATTAAAAAGGAATAGTAAGTCCACTCGTGAGTGACGGGACTGGACAGAGTCTGGAAAAGTAAAATAAATGATAGACACAGGCGCACTCACCCTTGTTAGGGAATCCTTCTGAGTGTGAATGACGTGACGGGCACACTAAGCGTGCCCGTGACTTGAAAAGACTACACGAATGGCTAAGGACAAATGAAAATTCATTATAAATACGATTGAGAATTGGTCAGTGAGAAATCACATCTTAGCTAGAAAAAACATGAGTAATACCCCCATTAAATCCAATTAGGATGGCAAATCGCGGCGAGAGTCGACACCCAGGATGTATGCCCGAGCTGTTTAAAGGCAAGGTGGGCCCCAGTGATGATCCAGTTGGTGAAGCTTCAGAGATTGCAGAAACCGGGAACGCTCCGAACTTGGCCCCGGATAATGAAGTCCGGCCGCCGTTTGTCACTGTTACGGAGTGCATTGACCTTCTCACAGGATTCCTTACCGGCCTAGACTATGATTCCTACCCACCGGAGCTTACCATCCCACTGGTGAGGCGTCTGATAGCAGACCTTGCAGCGACTGAGGATGAGGACATTCCCGTCTACCGTATTAGAAAATGCCAAGATTTTCGGGATCGTGTGAATAGTATTCCTGGGTTGGACCAGGATGTAGGGGACTTTCACCTAGCTATCGTTGAGGCTGCCCGTAAAGAGCTTGAGAGTGCCAGAGACAACTTTGCGTGTGGCCCCCAGGATTGAATCTAGACTTGTGTGTAGACTGAGTGTGTTTGTCGTTTATAAGTAAGAATCTTGTCAGAGTGAGTGAATGATCATTTTTGAGTACTGTTACCCTGTGATTGACAACTAGCAGGCGAATAGTATACCTACATGTGAGTGTGTCAAGCTTTAATGAAGAGTGAATTATTGAACTACGAATCTTGATAGTATAAGAGGGTAGTGGATTCACCACTTTGAACCACGCCAATCTTGAATACTAAATCATCTAGCTGAAATTCTCCTATTTCCAAATTCTCTACTCAAATTTCTCCTTGAATTTCCAGATGGCTGACGACGCTGGAAGTAATGCTGCTGGGAGTTCTAGTGCACCTGGAGTGGCACCGACTAATTGCCGCCGGCTGAGGATCATAAAGGAGGTGGGGAAAATGAACCCCCCTACGTTTGAGGGTAACGAAGAGCCTGAAAAGGTACAGTCTTTCCTTCAAAACTGGGACAGGATCTTCAAGTATCTAGAGTATACTGATGTCGAAAAACTGGCGGTGGTCGAGTATTACCTGCGAGTGGGTGCCGACTTGTGGTAGACCTCTTTCATGGTGACCGTTCGTGCACACTACCATGGCACGGTGTGGTAACAGTTCCGCTAGGACTTCCTGGACAAGTACATTCCAGCCACCATGAGATTGGACAAGATAAGAGAGTTTGAGATGCTGGAACAGGGAGACATGACAGTGAATGAACGCGAGTGCAAGTTCACAGAACTTGCGAGGTATGCACCGGGTCAGGTGGCGACGCCGGAACAAGGGGTACACAGGCTCATCATGTACCTGCGGCGTCAGCTTTGCCCGAATTCTCGTATTCAGGCTCATCATGTACCTGTGTGCCTTCTGTTCCGGCGTCGCCACCTGACCAAGTGCATACCTCGCAAGTTCCCTGAACTTGCGCTCGCGCTCATCCACTGTCGTGTCTCCCTGTTCCAGCATCTCAAACTCTCTTATCTTGTCTAATTTCAAGGTGGCTGGAAAGTACTTATCCAGGAAGGCCTGGCGGAACTATTCCCACACTGTGCCCTGGTAATGTGCACGGACGGCCACCATGGAAGAGGTCCACCACAGGTCGGCACCATCTCGCAGGTAATACTCGATCACCGCTAGTTTTTCGGCATCAGTATACTCTAGATACTTAAAGATCCTATCCCAGTTTTGAAGGAAAGACTGGGCCTTTTCAGGCCCTTCGTTACCCTCAAACGTAGGAGGGTTCATTTTCCCCACCTCCTTGATGATCCTTAGCCGGCGATTAGTCGGTGCCGCTCCATGTGCGCTAGAACTCCCAACAGCATTGCTTCCAGCGTCGTCAGCCATCAAGAAATTCAAGGAGAAGTTTGAGTAGAGAATTTGGAAATGTGAGAATTTCAGCTACATGATCTAATATTCAAGATTGACGTGGTTTAAATTGATGAATCCACTGCCCTCTTATACTACCAAGATTCGTAGTTAAATAATTCACTCTTTATTAAAGCCTGACACACTCACATGCAGGTATACTATTCGCCTGCTGGTTGTCGGTCACAGGGTAACAGTACCTAGAAATGACAATTCACTCACTCTGACAAAATTCTCACTCATAAACGACAAACACACTCAGTCCATACACAAGTCTGGATTCAATCCTGGGGGCCACGCGCAAAGTTGTCTATGGCACTGTCAAGCTCCCTACGGGTAGCCTCAACGATAGCTAGGTAAAAGTCCTCTACACGCTGGTCCAACCTAGGAATACTATTCATACGATCCCGAAAATCTTGGCATTTTCTAAGACGGTAGACGGGAATGTCCTCATCCTCAATCGCTGCAAGGTCTGCTATCAGACGCCTCACCAGTGGGGTGGTAAGCTCTGGTGGGTACGAATCATAGTCTAGGCCGGTAAGGAATCCTGTGAGAAGGTCCATGTACTCCGCAACAGTGACAAACGGCGGTCGGACTTCATTATCCGGAGCCAAGTTCGGAGCGTTCCCGGTTTCTGCAATCTCTGGAGCTCCACCATCTGGATCATCACTGGGGCCCGCCTTGCCTTTAAACAGCTCAAGCATACGTCCTGGGTGTCGACCCTCGCCGCGATTTGCCATCCTAATTGGATTTAATGGGGGTATTACTCGTGGTTTTTCTAGCTTAATTGTGATTTCTCACTGACCAATTCTCAGTCGTATTTGTAATGAATTTTCATTTGTCCTTTATCCATTCGTGTAGTTTTTTTTTCAAGTCACGGGCACGCTTACTGTACCCGTCACGTCACGTCTATTCACACTCAGAAGGAATCCCTGACAGGGGTGAGTGCGCCTGTGTCTATCATTTACTTTACTTTTCTAGACTCTGTCCAGTCCCGTTACTCACGAGTGGACTTACTATTCCTTGCCGCTATATGTGATCCGAGTGTGAGTGTGTCATTGATTGCAGTTGTTGAAGCGTAGAGGATCATGCGCGATGGTGGTGAAGCCTTTCTAGCTGTGGTGCTCAACTTAAAGGAAGAGCTTCCTAGCCTGCGGGACATTTCAGTCGTGCAGGAGTTTGAGGATGTATTTCTTGAAGAGCTTCCTAGGTTACCACTGTCCAGAGAGGTGGACTTTGTAATAGATGTTGTACTAGGAACCGAACTTATATCTAAAGCGCCGTATCATATGAGTTTTCTGAGTTGAAAGAATTAAAAGTGCAGTTTCAGGATCTGTTGGATAAAGGATTCATACGCTCGAGTGTATCTCCGTAGGGCACACTAGTTCTTTTCGTTAAAAAGGACTGTACGATGCGTATGTGCATAGATTATCGGTTACTGAACAAAGTCACCATCAAGAACAGATATCCCCTGCCTCGTATCGATGATCTTTTTTATCAGCTTCAGGGCTCCTTCGTGTACTCTAAGATCGACTTGTGATCCGGATATCACCATATCATAGTTCGTGATTCGGACGTTATGAAAACAGCCTTCCGAACACGGTATGGGCACTACGAGTTTTTAGTAATGTCCTTCGGCTTGACTAATGTACATGCTGCATTCATGGAGCTAATGAATCGCATTTTCAGGTCGTACTTGGACCAATTCGTGGTATTGTTTATTGATGATGTCTTGATTTATTCTAAAAGCATGGAGGAGCATGCGGAGCACCTGAGACTTGCGTTAGAGGTATTGCGAGAAAACCAGCTTTACGCTAAGTTAAGCAAGTGGGAATTTTGGATGAGCAACGTAAGCTTCTTGGGCCATGTAGTATCCGCAGAGGGTATTGCAGTGAACCCAGCCAAAGTAGAAGCTGTTCTGAATTAGCCCAGGCCCACTACTGTTACTGAGTTGCGGAGCTTCCTAGGCTTAGCTGGGTACTACAGGCGCTTTATTGAGGGATTCTCCCGAATTGCGAGGCCTTTGACTCAGCTGCTGAAAAAGGATACCGCGTTCGAGTGGACCCAGGATTATGAGAGGAGCTTCCTCGAGTTAAAGAACAGGTTAACTTCCGCACCAGTGTTGGTATTGCCCAGTGGCAGCGGAGGATTCGCGATCTACTGCGACGCTTCATACCTTGGATTGGGGGCTGTGCTGATGCAGCACGGAAGGGTAGTAGCCTATGCTTCTAGACATTTAAAGGTTCACGAGCATAACTACCCTACCCACGACTTGGAGTTAGCTGCAGTAGTCTTCGCTTTGAAAATATGGCGCCATTATCTTTATGGCGAGACTTTTGAGATATTCACCGACCACAAGAGCCTGAAATATCTGTTCTCCCAGGATGAGCTTAATATGAGGCAAAGGTGGTGGATGGAACTGATAATGGATTACGACTGCACGATTTCTTATCATTCAGGTAGAGCCAACATAGCCGCTGATGCCTTGAGCCGAAAGACTGCTTCTTTAGCCAGCATTGAGGTAGAGGAATGGCGACTACGTGAACAAGTTAATGAGATCAGTGTTAGAGTCGGATTTAGTGGCAGTGGGCCTCTACTACCTACCATGATCATTGGGTCGGAGTTGATGGATTTGATTTGCGCGGCCCAACTTTAGGATACATACCTGACAGATGAGTGATCCAGGTTGCAGGATTAGACAGATACTGAGTTCAGTGTATCTGATGATGATCTTTTGCGGTACCAGGGACGTATTTGTATACCTACCTAGGAATGAAAAGAGACGTCGCTCAGTATGTGAGCCGCTACTTGACCTACCAGAGGGTCAGGGTTGAGCATCGCAGACCGGGTGGAGAGCTTCAGCCATTGCTTATTCCCCAGTGGAAATGGGATGAGATAGCGATGGATTTTGTGACAAACCTGCCCAGGACGGTGAAGGGTATGATTTGGTTTGGGCGATAGTAGATAGATTGACTAAATCTGCCAACTTCATTCCTATTAGTGTGACTTACTCGGTTGCTAAGTTGGCCAAGCTGTACGTGTACGAGGTCATTCGTCTTCACGGTGTTCCCAGTGTCATAGTCTATGACAGGGATGCGAGGTTTACTTCTCGGTTTTGGAGCACCATACAGCGGTCATTAGGCACGAGGTTGAACATGAGTACTGCCTTTCACCCTCAGACAGATGGTTAGACCGAGCGTATCATTCAGATACTTGAGGATATGCTTGTGCATTAGATTTGGAGGGCTCTTGGGTAGATCAGCTATCCTTAGTGGAGTTTTCATACAACAACAGCTACCAACAGAGTATTCAGATGGCTCCTTCTGAAGCTCTGTGTGGTCGCCCGTGCAGAACTCCCCTATGTTGGAACGAAGGTGGAGAACAGGCAGAGTTAGGGCCTGAGATGGTCCGCGAGACTACAGAGACGATTAGACTTATTCAAGATCGTCTCCGCGCCGCACAGAGCAAACAAAAGAGTTATGCAGACAGGCGGCGTAGGCCTCTCGAGTTCGAGGTAGGAGATTACGTCTTTCTGAAAGTATCTCCTCCAAAGCTGAACCTTCGATTTGGGCTTAAAGGAGTTATGTAGGGCCTTACGAGATCTTAAAGAGGATCGGGAATGTGGCCTACAGGTTAGCCTTACCCCCCAGGCTGGCGGATGTCCACAACGTCTTCCACGTGTCCATGCTTCGGAAGTACGTCCCAGATCCTCGACATGTGCTACATGATGAACAGATAGAGATGGCTCTGAACTTACAGGTTACTACGGAGCCCGTGGAAATAGTTGATAGGATGGAGAAACAGCTCCGTCATCGAGTGGTCCCTATGGTGTGGGTACGTTGATTACACGGTCATATCGAGGAGCTTACTTGGGAAACAGAATCTAAGATGTGAGAGATGTACACGTACCTATTTGAGTGAGTTATTATGTACTATGAAATTTAGGGACGAAATTTAAATAAGGGGGGTAGATTGTAACGACCCGGAATTTCGAGAAATAAGAATGTATGACTTTGATTAATACGTTGACTAGAATTAGGACGTTTGACCGAGTCAAAGTCCGACGTATGTCAGTTAACATTAATTACGAATATCATTGAAACTTTAACTCGATTTCGTGTGATTACGTCACGCGGGAAAGGGGACGCCTGGACCTAAACGGAATCGAATTTGAGTTGCGATAATATTCGTTTGACGTTGCGGATTTTGACCGAGAAAAGTTTAGTTAGTATCATAGTAAATGAACAAACTACGAGATTAATAAATCCAACAACGAGCAAGAATTATCGAACAACTCGCTCATATTGGTGATGCTAAATTCGCTAAGCGCTAGTTTTTGTTTTTTGATTCATTGAGCGTGCAGATGCCCAGCCAGGTTTCGGAGTTCCCGGAATTGGTACTCGAGTAACTCCATATAAGGTTACTGACTTATTTGAGGATAAGTCGTTCTTGAAGTTGCATTCGATTTCTGCGATGTCTGCATACATGAATAAGAGCCATGAAGAACTCCGGTGGGAGGATCACGGGCTGGAAAACAAAGGTAACATTTCACTTCGTGCACCGGCTTGTCCAAAGTTTCTCTTGCATTGCTGATCATGCATAATGAATTCTTCTCAGGTGCTCCGATGGGCAGTTTAAATCCATTTCGTGTTGACACTGCAGAACACAATCCGTTTTTGTCAATGAGAACCCCCTCTTGGACTGATACGGCTGCCAGAAACCCGTTATCAGTCAGCGTCCAGAGTACATCTGCAGCAACCATGGTTTCACCTTCACGTTCCACGAAAACTTTCCCTTCAATTGCACTTCTGCGACAGCCTTCTCCTGCAGTTTCATCATTCTCTCCTCCGAATACTAACTCAAACATTGTTCCCGGAATCGGTTTTCAAGTAACACCATATATGGTTACTGACTTACATGAGAATGAGACGTTCTCAAAGTTACATTCGATTTCCAGGATGCCTGCATACTCGAATAAGAGTCATGAAGAACTCTGGTGGGAGGCTCATGGGCAGGGAAAACAAGGTAACATCTTACTTTGTGCGCAGATTTGTACAAGTTTCTTTTGTATCACTGATCGTTCCTTTTGTTGGACCTGAATTCTTTTCAGGTGCAGTGATAGCCAGTTTAAATATCTTTTCTGCTGAGAGTGCGGAACATGGTCCATTTTGGTCATCAGGCACCTCCGCTTGGTCTAATACGGCTACCAGAAACCCGTTCTCTATCGGTGCCCAGAATACAGCTGCTGCAACCATGGTTTCTCCTTCACCTTGCGCGACGACGACGACTCCTAGCCCATTCTGCATGGAAGCCAGTCCGTCAACTTTCCCTTCAATTGCACCTCCGGGACAGCCTTTTCCAGCAGTCTCATCTTTCTCTCCTCCTCGAACTTCTTTGCCCCGACATCACCCGCGAATTCATCAACTTCTGCGAAAACAGCTTTCCTTTCCCCCTTTTTAGCTCTTCATCAACCGTGCAGTCTTCCTTTTCCCAACCTTCTTTATTTTCATCATCTACGACGATTCCGGCTCCGCAACAGACCACTTTCCCTTCCTTCCAACCTACCACCTCTGCTGAAACAAGTTCCCAAAGCTCGACCATATCACTTCTTTGTCCAGCTAATCCTGTCGAACTCTCTCAGCCATCCCTTTCTGCTGCTCCAGCCCAATCATCTCTGCCTCCTGAAACTAACAGCAGCTTCAACATCGGCACTCCGGGACAGATGCTGATGACGGCAGGTAATGTTTTCCTAGTAATTCTCCTCGGAGTCCTTCCATTAGGTTTTGTTCTCAAAGCGTTCTGATGACGTTGTCCTTTTACAGGCACGTGCAATGCCAAAAACATATGGAGAGCACAGCCAGCAGCAGTTACAAATCCATTTGGCACCCTCCCTCCAGTGCCTAAACTGTCGCTTGACCGATCAGGAACCTCTCAGCCCATTAGATATGGAATATCAACGTCGCAAGTGAGTTTGGAATATGATTCAGTAGTTTGGCAGCTTCGTTATCCATGTATTACGTTTGTTCTTGACTTATTCTCTGACATTCCTTCAGATGCGTGAGAAACTTGCTAGTGCACAAACCTTGTCTCGAGGCTTGTTGTGCCGGCAGCTAAGGTTGCCCGTGAGGAAGTACAACCCGGGGAAAATTGTGGCCAAGGGAACCGTTTCGCTTGATTATTACAATTTCATTGTACGCTGCTAGTTCTGAATTAAAATCCCGATATTTTGGCTTTGCAGGTCCCGTTCATGTTCAGTGACATGGACACTGAACATCCGAGAGATCTGATCGTCCATCCTCTCCCTCGAATCCGGACATCGCGTTCTGAAGATGAGCAATCGTCTCCATTGAACACGGGTTCTTGTGTGGCCGGTAAAATCCAGGACGGAACAATGGAGGAGACAGCTCTGCAGCAGGCCGATCGCAAGGCAGAAATCGAGGCACTAATGCCTAAGCTGCATGGACCCGACTATTACACAGAGCCGGCAATCCAATAACTTGCTGGCTTCCTCGGGGACACTGATGTGCACCGGCTGTTCCTCGATGTGCTGGTCCAGTTCAGCCACCGCGAAGTGATCGTGTACCCAAACAAGAGCACAAAGCCCCAGATGGGAGGAGGACTCAACAAGCCCGCCGAGGTGACCCTGCTGAATATCAAGTGCCTGGACAAGAAGACCGGGTATCACTACACTGAAGGACCGAGGGTCGAGAAGTACAAGAAGTTACTCAGGAAGAAGGCCGAGGAACACGGCGCTCGATTTGTGTCGAAATCAGTCCGGGATCATCAAACACAACCTGAACTGCTCGAACGCGCAATCGCTCCCTCCTCAGAAAACGCTCAATAACAGCAGGAGGGGTCACCACTTCCCCAGGGCCGCGTTCCTCCACCTCCTCCTTCCCGTCCTTACCGAAACCCTGCCCACGGCCACTGGCCCTGCTCTCGACGTCGGCCGGGTCCCCAGCCGGCCCATCTCCGTCCATCCCATCGTAATCCCCCAACTCTACCTGCTTAAAATCTCCCAAATTAAATTCAAATCAGGGCAAAACAATTTCCTGGACGATGACGAAACCTTCCTAATTTTTCGGACCCTCAAATTATAATTAAAATAAAATACAGATGTGGCGGCTAAAGTTAAAAAGAAGGAAACTAAGCCTGTGTTTTAAGATTTGTGTTGCAAGAAAATAAAAAGGTTACCGTTTACAATCTCTGTCTCTCCCTCCAGTTTTCTTACCTCTCCCTCCCTTCAGTTCTTTACTTGCAAGATTCACGGTCTCTGCCTCTCCCTCCCTCCAGTTTTCTTACCTCTCCCTCCCTCCAGTTCTTTACTTGCAAGATTCACTGTCAGTCCTCGTGATGGCAAGCGTCCATTCTGATCCCCGAAGCTGCATTCTTCCCCCGCGGCTCCACGTCCTTGCCGTCGACCATGATCTGGCCGCACTTCATATCCTGGAGAACATGCTCCTGCATTGCTCGTACCAAGGTTTCCTTCTCCTTCCCCCTGCGTTTTGTTTTCTGATTGTCCGTGGGACCCTGTCTCTACCCTTTTCTTGATCAAGAAACGGGTTTCTTTCTTCCCCTGTCTCTACCCTTTTCTTGATCAAGAAACGGGTTTCTTTCTTCCCCTGTCTCTGCCCTTTTCTTGATGAATAAACGGGTTTCTATCTTCCCTTCTCCTTCCCCGCATTTTGTTTTGTGTTTGTTCTGGGGACCCTGTTTGTACCCTTTTCTTGATGTCAGTCCAATTAGTAATTCGATGACCTGTCTGTATCCTTTTCTTGATGTCAGTCCAATTAGTAATTCGATGACCCTGTCCGTACCCTTTTCTTGATGTCAGTCCAAGATTCCCCTGATTGTTAGATTTATTTCTGTTCAGTGGTTGTTCTGTACCCTTTTCTTGATGTCAGTCCAAGATTAGTAATTCGATGTCCCTGATACGATGTATGATCTTGATTTGCCAGATTGTTAAGATTGATTTCTGTTCGGTGGTTGTTCTGTACCCTTTTATTGATGTCAGTCCAAGATTAGTAATTCGATGTCCCTGGTACGATGTATGATCTTCATTTGCCAGATTGTTAGATTGATTTCTCTTCGGTGGTTGTTAATCATTGTTGTCGTTCTGTCTTTTGTTTGTCTTCTGTCAATTCAGTGACTACATGCCATAGTGCAGAGGATGCGCTGTATCTGCTAAGGGAGAACCACGCCCGTTACGACATCCTTATCACCGAAATCCGACTTCCCGGGATAAGCGGATTCCAATTGCTGGAAGAGGCTTTGAAGCTATCGAACTTGCCGGTCATAGGTGAGTTTCCGTTCAAAATTCTACTTTAGCTGCATTTTCTTCCTATTTCCTAGCTCCATGTAACGACAATGCTTTTTTCTTTTTCTTCTCCAGTGTTTTCGACAAATTTGGACCATGACACGGTTAAGCAAGTCATATGCTCAGGTGCTTCCTACGTTCTATCAAAGCCTATTTCAATGGACATCTTGAAGGTCATATGGCAACTTGCTTATCACAATAAGCAAACCATTGATATTTGGGAAGTGGGATCGGTTGATATAGTTGCGTCAATCAAAGGGTCCGAAGAGAAACGCGACGCTACAGGCATAAGCAAGAAGAAACAGCGATACTCGTGGACAAAAGAGCGTCACAATCTATTTATCGAGGCTCTCAAAGTTTTGGGCAATGATAGTATGTTGTCCTTTTCCCTTCAAACTTATTTTTGTTTTTCCTTTTCTTAATATCTCCAGGAAAAGAGCTATGTTTATCTATCTTGACTGAGGCTAACTTATAAATCCTTGTTTTTCAATGCATAAAACAGGGGCTGTTCCATCAAAAATATGCAAGTACATGCAAAGCCGACGGAAAGACCCCTATCTTAGTCGTCATGTCATCGCTAGTCACCTTCAGGTAAAGATTTGAAGGCCTTTTCATTTACATTTGTCCGTTAGATGTTAATGATCCTACCATACTGAGAAAAAGCTACATTATACAGAAATTTCGAGAGATGAAGTCAGAGAAACAAAGTGAATCACCTGCATCGGATGCACCTTACTGGAGGAACACTGTTCAGCATACCTTGCCTTTGATGTCTTCGGGAACATCATCCCCATATTGGATGCAGACGCAGATGCAAATGCAGACACAATCCCACATTTCTCCAGCAGTTGGTTATATTCAACCGGCGTGCATTGATCCAGATACTTTGTACAGGGATTTTTTCCAGATGGCTGACGATGAGCTTAGTCCCCTTGGAATCTCATATGATGTAGAGCCGCCACCCTATTAGTTACCACTATGATCAGGGGATCAGATAAATAGACACGAGTCCTGCAAAAAGAAATGCATTCTATTGAATTCACATTTTGGAAAATTGTAATTCCATTTTGAATTGCAGCGAGCAGAAGTAAAAAGAAAAGTCGAGCAAAAATATAAAAAGAAACAGAATGCCTAAACCATCCCATAAAAAAATTTCTTGAATATGATCTAAATATATCTTTTTCAGAATGAATGGTGATGAACTCAAGCAGTTCCAAGCGAGAAAGTACGCCTTTAGCTGTGACTTTACTGAATGTTCTCAAGGAATGGAAGCTTTACATGTAAAACCCAGCTTGAAAAATTTGGTGCGGAGCGGGATCAAAGTCTCCGAGGGGATTAAAAAGCACGGCAGAGAGTACACATCACAACTTGGGCATAACACATTGATCAAAAAGTCAATAATACACGACATTGCATTCACGGTTACATAACTCCAAGTTTAACCTATACAGGACACTTTTATTACAAGAATGGTATAAGAATCAGATGTATGATCTCTCCATCCATCTAGCTTCAGAAAATGATTACACCGAGGAATGATCCCAGAATCACATAACAAAATGCCAAATACCAACAAAACAGAGAAGTCAATTGAATGAAATCGAAAAGCAGCGGTTCCCAAAGATGAAGAATTTACCTTTCTCTCTCAGACATCAAGAATCCAAAATTTTTCAACCAGCTGAAAACTCTCATCAAGGATGATCCAGATTACTTCACCCTATTCTCCTACTATAAGATGCTAAATCTGCCAGTATAAGTGACAATGCAGCACTGTATTAATTCGAGCCTCTCCATCATTCCCTTTATTCAAAGCAATGCCGAATTAACAAGATGTGGAAAAGGATCAGCACGCAACAAGATTATTTTTCACGATTCCAACACCGTTCGCTGCAATCAGAGATATCAAGAACTAAAAAGCAGATCATCACTGAGAACAGTCTCAAACAAAATCACGGCGTGAAATCCGTTTGGAATCATCCAACACAACCTGCATTGCTCGTACGAGGAGCTCTCGCTCATCAGTAAACACTCAATAACAGCAGTAGGGATCACCACAACCGTCACCACTTCCCTAGAGCCGCGTTCCCTCCTCCTCCTTCCCGTCCTTACCGAAACCCTTCCCACGATCACCGGCTCTGCTCTTGACGTCCGCCGGTTCTCCAGCCGACCCTGCACACCCATCTCCGACCATCCCAACGCCTCAAACAAACGAATCAAATCTCATCGCCCAGTTCAGGAAAACCTCATAATCGAGGAAAAGTCGGGATCTTTTCTACTGGGTTTCAGCTGTCTTGCTCGAAAACTTAGTGGTTCGAGATGGGTGGTTGAATGAGTGTCATTGCAGTCAAACCCACCCTGAAAATACGCTAGCGAATATAAAAATATATGAACTTCTCTTTGCAGTCAAACCCACACCTAAATCTTTGTTACCTAAAAGTAAATTTCCTTCAATCTAGCGAGCATCACCTCTTCGCATGTACACATATAGGAGCTGGTAAATGAGAATCCCCGAACCAACTTTTTTTTCTGATTTAAACAGTTCTATAAAAAAAATCAGTAACGACACGAGCTGCTCCCGATCCTCCCGAACGATCCTAGATGAGGCGAAGTGTAGTCGTTCACCCTGCCGCCTTCGACACTCTCACGGGGGAATTGAAGACGATCTAGCGAACGCCCTACAGTCCCGAATAGGAGCCAAAGAAAAATTCCATACTGGTCTCCTCGACGCCTGAGTCGAGACGCCGACCAGAAAATGCTCCGGGTAGTGGACCTCGGACACTCGGGTCGTCTGAATCGCTGCACGTACATTAACAAGTCCTGTTCTTGGACCCGGGCTTCTCATACTCATTTGGGCCTGGTATTCAGTTTTTGGCCTTCAGAGGACTAATAACAGGGCAAGTGTTTTCTTAGTCAATCATATAAACCAGCGAACGAGCTCATGTTGGTCGTTGCGTGATTTCCACGAGCTACTAAGGTTTTCTAAGTTGCTACGTAGACTCTTGAAATAGCATTGTTATTGCCTGATTTCAACCAAATGCTTGGGTTTTCGTAGTCGTTAAATAAACCGGTCAAATATGGTGGTCGTTTTCATGTAATGTAACTTACGAACCTAAGAAGAAAGAATAGGCTTAACTTTCGTAACTTACTAAACCTCCGTAACCCGTCGGCATTATAGAAATAATCAAGCCGGTGTGGTAAAACGTTTGTTGCTTACAGAAGCGAGGAACAATACAGAGCACTGGTAGTAAACGACATTTTAGTCCTCGATGAAGAACGACTTGGGAAGTCGAAGCAAGGTGCTTGATCGATGGGAGGGTGGCTGTTGGTCCAAGAAAGCATGATGTCGCACATAAGGTCGACAGATGTAACAAAGACATCAGTTGTCCCTGAATTTGCGCACGTGGTGGTAGTCTTTGCAGGTGTATGCATATATATAGTCGGAACGTAAAGTGTAATAAGACAAGACAATCATTCTCTGGCGCTTAGAGCATTGGTTGTCGCTTTCAGTAAGTGATCTCTTTTCATTTTCCTTTGTTCTTGCTGTGTAGATTATTGGCGTCCGCAGTTTTGTGCGGGAACAAAAGGCACATTGGCTTTAAGTATGTAGACACGGTTCGAGTCTCCCACTAGAGACTAGTGATTCAACTAAATGAACGTTTTCAAGACACCAATCCATACTCGTTTTCATGGAAAAATCAAAAGTAGCTAACAATTGTGAATGAACGCGCCTAATATTGAAGCCGATATTCTTCCATAGGTGGAAGCTTCCACCTGTTTTCGATTTTGTACTAAATGAATTTTGTACTTTACGAAACATTTACAAATCTATTCATACTTCTGTTCGTAATCGTTCGTAAAATACTAAAGCAGTTCCTAAACGGTTCGTAAATTACGAAACATTTTCGTAAAACATTACGAATGAATTTCGTACTTTACGAACGAAGTATGAAACCCGTTCGTAAACATTTCGTAAAGTACGAAACTCATTCGTAAAAATGTACAAAACTAGTTTCGTTCTTTGCAAAACGTTTATGAACGGGTTTCAACGAACGAAATTTTGTAGTTGTTTACAAAATTTTTCCGAAGTTTCGTACTTTTTTATGAAATCTCGAGGATATTTCGTAAACAGGCGAAAGGTTTTCACCCGTGGAGGAATATCCTCTTCCCGCTTAATATAAGTATCGATCGAAATTCCACCATTGAGTATTTGCAGAGTCTTTGTCTTCATTTTGTTTTTCCTTTGATTTTCTCAAAAATGAGAGAAGATGCAGGAATCATCATCCTCTGCTTCTTATTACTTGCTTGTCGTCCCAACCACCTCCTCATGGCTTCACCATCCACCTCTTCATTCTCATGTCATCCCGACCAGAGACATGCCTTGCTTCATTTTAAGCACTCCTTCTCTATCACTGGCCCTAAAGTTGCCTCGTGGAGGGAGGAAGAGGATTGCTGCTCGTGGGAGGGTGTCACCTGCGACAATTCTACTAGCGACGTCGTGGGCCTCGACTTGACCAGTGCCAGGCTTCGAGGCTCCATCGATTCCAAGAGTCCCCTGTTTTCTCTTCGTCACCTCCATGGTCTCATCCTTCAGGGAAATGACCTCCTTGGCTCTAAAATCCCACCTGAGATTGGCGTGTTCACGCAGTTGACAGGCCTTGATCTCTCCTCTTCGAACATTTCAGGCATCCTTCCAACAGAAATCTCACTATTGTCAAAGATGGTTTCACTCGATCTCTCTGATAATTCTCTACTGGAGATGCAAGATCATACCATGAGACTGCTCGTCGGGAACCTAACTCAGATGGAGGAACTCAACCTCGGGTCTATCAATATGTCCACGGTCCCTCCTACATCCTTTATGAACATTTCTTCTTCTTTGATTTCCCTAAACCTTTCTAGTTGTTTGTTGAGAGGAAAATTTCCGGAAATCATCTTTAGACTGCCAAATCTTCATGTTCTTGAATTGAAACAGAATTACGAACTAACCGGCACCTTCCCGAATCCAAGTGGAGTCCCAGACTTGATTACCTGTCCCTCGGATATTGCTATTTCACGGGAGCAGTTCCCAATTCAATCGGAAATCTTTCCCGATTGACTCATCTGGACCTATCATATAACAATTTCACCGGTGAGTTCGACTTGGGGATATTATTAGCCTTAGAGGATCTCCAGTTGATCGATCTATTCGAGCTACCCGTTTCGGGCGAGGATTCAAACCACGGGTTCTCAGTGCCGAATCTCTAGGAACTGAGTATGGGAAGATGCAATTTGAGCATGTTCCCTTCCTTCTTGTCGCGCTCAAAGGAACTGAGAATTCTATACCTTGGGGGAAACATGATTCAAGAGATACCCGACTGGCTATGGAGCATCGGAATCGATACATTGAAGGAATTGATTCTTGATTACAATATCATCCGAGGAAGCATCCCTCCATCCATATGCCGCTAACTTTTCTGTCCTACGTGAGCTTAACAGGAAATAATTTAAGGGGTTTTATACCTCAGTGTCTGGGTAATCTTACCAATTTACGAGGGTTGGACTTGAGCAACAATTCATTGAGTGGGCCGTTGCCACCCTCCTTGGCGAACTGCACTTCTTTGGAGATTCTTCATGTCGGTTATAACAGCATCTACGGTGCTCCTCCCACTTGGTTATCCATGGCATCCATTCCTTATATTACATTGAGTGGCCCACGGACATCTTTCTCCGATCGGCTTCTTTGTATTCTATTCATTTGTCTGACAATAAATTTGAAGGACCCCTTCCGCTTCCTTCTTATTCCACGAAGTCCTATGATGTTTCCAATAACCATTTTTCTGGGAACATGTCTTCACTGATATGCAACGCCACTAGTCTCGTGTTTCTAGACTTGTCAAATAATAGTCTCATGGGCACCTTGCCCGACTGCCAGGGAAATATCACCGCCGGTTTTTTTTATTTGAACCTACGTGAGAATGAGTTTGGCGGTCAGGTTCCAGAGATTTTTCATGAAGGAAGTTTGTTGTTGTCACTTGATCTCAGCAAAAATCAATTCAAGGGCATGTTGCCTAGATCTCTATCGAATTGTAAGGAATTGGAAGCGCTGGATGTTGGCAACAACAATATAGTGGATTCATTTCCAAATTGGTTGGGAAACCTTCCGTTGAAGGTACTCAGTTTAAGATCCAATAATTTCCATGACCATGTCATTATTTCCAAGGAAACTCATAACTTTGCCCAGCTATGCATCCTGGACCTCTCCATCAATAATTTTAAGGGTAGTATATCAGAGAAATTCATCAGTGGATTGCTTGCCATGACTCGCGTCGTTATTGATCATTTTTCCGACCAATATATGCGTATTACCGGTTATCTGATATATTACACGGCGTTGATCGACTTGAAAGGAGTCGAGGAAGATATGAGAAAGATCAATGTTCGATTTGCAATGCTCGACTTATCGAGTAACCATTTTCATGGAGAGATTCCTCAAGTATTCGTTTACTCAAATCACTCATAACTTTGAATTTCTCTCGTAATCATCTTAGCGGGACGATCCCTCCATCCCTTGGGAACTTGACATATTTGGAATCGCTAGATCTCTCTTCTAACCATTTGAAGGGAGAAATTCCAAATGAATTGGTGAAACAGTCATTCCTAGGATATTTGGACCTCTCAAGGAACAACCTCACAGGGCCTATACCACTGGGAGGACACTTCAACACCTTTCCAAATGGTTCGTTCCAAGGAAATTTCGGACTATGTGGGAGTCCGCTCACGAGATCGTGCGGTCCGGCAAACAAAGAAGCACTGCCACCGCGAAGGAAGTATGAAGAGGAGGGCGGAGGGTGGCTGGAGTGGAATTATGTGGCGTTGTTGGGTTTTGGGACTGGAATGGGGATAGGGATATCGCTGGGATACATGGTGCTGGAAATAGGAAGGCCACTCTGGCTAGTCCGAATGGTCATGTCATTCATAACTTGATATTTTATGTTTGCCAGTTCAAATTTTGTAAATTACGACTCCGTGTAGACTTAAAGTATGTAAAACTTATGAAGCCACTTCCTAGATGTTGAAATAGCAGAATTTATTTGTCATTCGACTGCTGTTCTTTCAGAAATTATCTCATGGCAGTCTGTCAGTCGTGTCATTTGCCGAACATGGCGGGCTTTAGCAATATAACAGCTTCGGCATTCTACAGCACCCCTCGTCGAGTTATTTCTCGAAGGTTGTCTGAGTTCAGCGTAAATCATAAGGAAGTCTATGATCTCAGTCCAAGGTGCGATCATTTCAGAAAAGGCAAGGCGATTTCCCTAGAATCTCAGTAAATACCCGGTTAGAGTTAGTCAAGACATCAATCAAGACTCGTTTTCATGGAAAACTCAAAAGTAGCTAAGAATTGCAAAGAACGCGCTTAATATAGAAGGAACCCCCTACGCGTGAGGGAGCAAAGTCATGTCGATCCCTTTTTTACTCTCGAGTCGGTCTCCAATGAGGACGACCCCCCCCCCCCCCCCCTTCATAGTGTGAGATGAGGGTTATTAGGATGACCCACATTGCACTAAGTGTCTCCCCATTCATAGTGGTATTAAGTGTCTCCACTTTTCTTTGGTAATTTGAATTGACCATTCGTAGTGTGAGATGAGGGTTATTTAGATGACCCACATTGCACTAAGTAAAGGGGCTGAGTTAGTGCTTTCCCCTTTCTTTAAATATCATTTCGATTTGGCAGAAGTGTTCACAATTAAATTCAACAGTGTAACATGAATGTAGATGCTCCTTTTTTAGATTCAGACAGCATAAACACTCGGTAAGAGTGCAAAAGGCCATTAAAATACAGTAGGTCGTTTTGTAATTCAATTAGTTCTTTCATGTTGATTGTGTTATTTGTAACGCGGATCTGATCACGGATACGTGATCGAACATAACGGTAGCACGGATTTACAGTTGGGAAGGTTGGCTTATGTCCAATCTTCATAAGAGTTTTAAGCTTTCTCTTATCACAGAAGGAACTTTAGCTTACGTAGCGCGTATACCATATGTGCCAAGCGGGCATCAACAATTACCACCACCATGTATCTAAAAGCCTTAACAACATTAATCTTTCTCTTAGGCTTTTTCTTTTGGATGGATGCTCAGGAAATTATTTCTCGTCGAAAAACTCCCTCCATTTTCTCTCATTTTACAAGGGAACCAGATATTCATGAAGGTTGGCTTCTGTCTCACATACATATTTATATATTTTGCAAGGAATTCCCATCCCTCTGGCAAAGTCAAGCCTATCCCTATCGTTGGGATACATGGTGCTGGAAATAGGAAGGCCACCTGGCTAGTCCGAATGATCATGTCACTTATAACTTAAAGTATGTAAAACTTATGAAGCCACTTCCCATATATATTTATTTTACAAGGAATTCCCATCCCTCTGGCAAAGTCATGTCAACCCCCCAACCCCTTATGTGGAAAAATGAGCAAAAAGGGGAGCAGCCTAAACTGTGAAAATGGGGGATGTGGAAACCAATACAAGCGTCGTGCCACTAGTCAAAAGTATCCCTATGATTTTGGGGCACATTTTTTTCAGACAAACCCTCTTTAAACGCAAATATCATTAGCTCTCGAGTACCACGACAAATGACATTATCGAGCATCCCTAATTGGAGTATGCCTTGTCAGCCCAAGACCATCAAATTACTATCCACTGCCATGAAATTTGAAATCTGCTTGTAATAATAAGTCTATCGACAAGAAAATACTATCGTTGTCAATATGTTGGTTTCTATGTCCGACACTTTGGACTTACATTGTAATGTTTGCGTAGTTTGTTACAATTTATGTTATCATGATGTCATGCAACGTTTCTATGAGTAGACATTATATTTTTGTCTTAGAAAAATTATGACTCTACTATTGAAATTCTTGTGTGTATATTTCATAGTAAAGAATGACTCTACAATAAAGTATAATAAAGTTCCCAACAAAGTTACAATTTTGGTTTCTGTAAATACATAATAAAGTTCCCATCAAATTTTGAAATTGCACATTGATTGTCTTTTTATGTCTTTTGCTACCATTCGAAATTTATTATGTAAATTTCGTACAATTTTGAATAAATTTCTTATCGTGAAACTTTAGAAAACAAAAGTTATTAACACTTTCGTATTTAAGATTTTTTTATTGAAACCTCATATAATTTGTAAATGGAAGAACGCTTATTTATAAAGATGGTTGGTTAGTTTTAGTTAGATTTTGTGAAATACTAACAATAATTAAATTTTAAAATATGCGAAATTTTGTGAAAGCTTTTGTAAATAATTTTATTCGGGCGATACTCTGTTTAATATCCTATAAAATTTACACCTAGTTTAACAAAAAATATGATATATATTTCATATTTCGGAAATATTACGCTCTGATGCGATTGTTCTACCGCAACCGATGTCAACTGTCTTAAAAGTTCGAGAAAAAATTGACATATTGTATATTTTATTTTTGACAATAACATCTTGATGTGTACGTTGCATAACTAGGCGAAACAATAGGGGATTGCCCTGTATAATTCCTACATCTAGCAGGAATGTTCCAAGATAAAACGTCACATACCTTGGATGACTAATCTTGTTTATTTACTCTGCTTTGGTTTGAGCTTCCTTTTGACATATTTTTTTTCTGTTTCAGTTTTTAATTTTGTATCCGATTACAAACCTCCGGCTCTCGTACCACTATTCAGTTAGTCACAAGTAATGAACTCATGAATTGATTTTTTACACATCAAAGACGTGAAAATGAAGAGATATTATCTTAGAAGTTGATTTCTTTTATTTTTTTAACGATTCGTCTACTAGAATAAAGCTTATAGTAACGCATAACATAGTTTATATTTTGATTTTCAATTCGGTTGTATTTAGTTTTGTTCAGGAAAATTTGACTGGTTTTTTTAAATTATATTGTCTTTGTACACAATATTGGATGGTTTGGGTGTGCGGTGGTATAGAAAAAATTTGGAAATTAAATTATTTAATTTTGTCTTATTATTAATTGTTTATTGAATATTTGTATGTAATTAATATAATTTGGGATATTTAATTAAAAATTTACTTTTACGCTTTCATTTAGATAATTAAAATTTTTTTATTTAATATTAAAGTTCTTTTAGTAATAGAAAGCATAATTTAAATTCCGGAGTTAGTAGGTCAATGTAACCTTTCATAAAAAATATTAACTTTATCTCTTGCTTTTAGCATAATCAAAATAATTTAGACAGGTTAATTAAAGAAATGTATAATCTATTTTTTGCTAATAAAAATATTGTCATATGTTTTTTGTTTTCAAAAATTGTTTGTTTGTATTTTATGATTTAAAAAATAATTACAATTATTTTTTTGGAAATTAATCAAGTATTATTTAGAAGTGATACAAATAATTTAGACAGAGTAATGAAAAGTGTTAGCTAGTTTATATTAAAAGAACCTTTCGAAAAAAAAGTTGACTATAAATTTTTTTCATAATTTACCCAGTAGTTTTGTGAGAATATACTTAGTGGCAAAAAAATAAAAAAAAATTATATAATAATGGTATTAAGTGTCTCCACTTTTCTGTGGTAATTTGAATTGACCATACCGGCCCGCCCATTATTAATCCTTTCATAGTTGTAATCTTGCTATTACGATGAAATGACTTTTCTGAGACCTACCCAATTTTCATTTTGTGAATCAAAATTATTCCAATTAAATTATTCCAATACGTCCTTCAGGAGTATGCCCTGCAGCGAAGAGTGGGACGTCCCAGACCGGGAACAGGAACAGATGAAATCTCCCGGATGCTTCCTCATAATCACCTCCAATACGATCACTCGAAGCTGTAAACATCGTTCTTCGCTGTCACTTGCATCGTGTATGCCAGCTAGATCGAAGGAAATAAAAAAATTAGGCTTAATTATCCAATATATCCTCAACTTTACTCATTTTTTCCGATTTATCCTGGAGTTTAAACTGTATCTCCAGATAACCTGTACTTTCGACTTGTTTCAAAATTATCCCCTTTTATCTGAGCTCCTGAGATTTCCTCAGACAATCTGAAAATTAATTCTTCTTAAGCGGCTCTGATACCAATAAGCAACAACAAGACCGAACTTAAGATGATTTTCTGGATTGTCTCTGTCGTCGGCGTTTAGCCAACCTCGAATACTCGTTTGAGTACTTCGAACTTGCCGCAAACCCCAGATTGGATTTACCTTCAAGGAAATACTCCTCGAATTCACTCTGCAAAAGAGTCAGCTCTTCCAATTTCTTAGAATAGCTATCCACAAGTTCAGTCAGCTGCTGGATTTGCGCTGAGATACTTACCAATCGATCTATTACCGTGTTTAGAAGTCCAGTAGCAGAATCCTTGCCCACACCGTGATCCAAATGTAGGAGTTCGGGATTTGGACAATTAGTCATAAGACTCTTGCTTTCGCAACTGTCGTGCCTTTGCACCAACCTTCAAGATCTTATCAGATCACGAAGATTATCATAAACTACACAACGGAAAGTTTATCATACCTTAATTCAGTGGATTGCTCAGAGGGTTCACCAAGCTTCCACAACAACGGAAATCCAAGAGTAGCACAATTCTCAGACTAGAGAATTTAGCGAACTAATTCGCAAATCGGAGAGGCTCTTCTGTGTCATTCCAATGCCCTTACACTGAGGGTCTTATATAGACACTCCTCATCCAAGGTTTCAGCCCAAGGCTATACTCCCTGCAAGGTTCTTGATCTTTCGATCTAACCTTTCGTTAGTCTTAACCAATGTTGATTAATTCTAACCACCTTACTCTTGGTTCCTTAAGGTATTCGGAGAGCGATTCAGAGATTTCTTACTCAGAGTTTTTGAGAGAGAATTTCTCTATTCGATTCGCCTCCCCAAATGAGGTAGAGGGCTTGTGAATATATACACAAAGGAGCTGGTGCCTATACACTGTTTGCCAACTCAAAAGTAAAAGGAATCTAAACTATTGCAAAAGTTAGTGGGGTCCTAATGACCGACAAAATGTCCTAGTCTAACTTTACACAATTGTTTTCTCCCGTCTGCATCTGCATGTTATCCTGGGAGACTCCTTCTTGGTGGTTGGCGCCCGACGCTTCGCCAACTCCTTCTTTTTCTGAGAGTCCCGGTGGGTCTTGAACCGCCTTCAGTATTTGTTGGGTTCTCTCATCATAATCGATCTGCTGATTTAGAGTCTTGTCGATGAAATCAGCGATCTTGCTCCAAACCTCGAAGGTATCGGTTCGGAGGTACAGCTCAGAGTTTTCTCGCCTCCAGAAACTATCCAGAAGGTCAAGCATCCTCTGCCATCCCCGGTCTCCTGCTTGTTCGTCTGTAAGGCTCAGATTCGACCGAAGAATCGTAACGGTGATTAGACCATCACAGAGCACGTAATACTCGTCCTTGCGGGTTAAAACATGCTCCAACACGTCCTTAAGGAACTCAACCTTTATGGCTTTTCGGACGGGCCTTGTCCTTGTAATGCTTTCGCCATAAACCTCTCTGATCGAGGTCCTGTCGTTGGGGTTCCGTTAGACGTCTACTTTCACAAGGATGGATATCCCATACCTGCAGATTTTGAAGGATAACCTTCCCATACTGCGGGTGGTCTTCTTCTTCCATAATTGTGCTAGTAATTAATGCCGTGACATACTTTGGTCTGTAGCCTAGTCATCCGAGTACATACCTCACCAACGTAGGTAGTGGTTCCATACACTCTGGTTCTGATCTATCGATCTCCAGTATGTCCACACACCCCGTGTACACGTAAGGCGCTGCTACTCCCACCATATCTGAGTGAATTCTCAGAGACGGCCACTTCCCCAATATCCAGTGTAGATACGGTTGCAGTACAGTGTTCTCCTCAAGCGAGGATTCACTCATGTCAACTACTACCTTCGGAATTTCATAATCCTTGACTTCCCACGGTATTATTGACATCGTTGTGGAGAATATCTGCTGTCTCTCTTTTTCCACTCGGGACAGCTCCTCCTCACCTGAAGCCATAATCGATAGCTTAAACTCTAGGTTTTTGATGTACTCCACTGTCTTTTTCGCGAAAAACTTAATCTGGCGTTTGTCATCATGTTTGATGCCACCCATGAGTCCTCCACAGACAACAGATGCATCCCAGCTTAGGGACTCATCTTCAAAGGAGTCTTCATCAAAAAACCAGGATCCTTGCAGATCCTCTTGGGATTTCCCAACACGGCCTTTGCCATCGTGACTACTGTCACCGTGAAATTTTTCACCGGACTCTTCAACTGAGTCCTTCACATGAATTGCTTCCTCAAGGCTTTCTTTCATTTCCAGATTGCCTTCCAATGCCGCGTAAGCACTTCCGAAGTCGAAGTATTGCTCACACTCCATTGCTGCCGCTTCTTCTAGTTCTGCCTTGGGTTCAGGGTCTACCACTTGAATTGGCTCGCCAATTATGGCCTTAAACTTAGCCTCCTCCTCAGCATACTGTGTTTCCATCTTATCTTTCTGTTCCTCCTTGCTCTGTAACAAAGCTTTGTAGGATTTTACAGCTTGATTAATGGAAATTTTCTGCTCTTTAGCCAAGTGGTTTCGGCAGTAGTTAAACTGCTCCATGGTCAAAGGAGACCACCAATGTTCTTTAACCTTACCGTCCTTCTTGGGACCTTCCTTTGCAGAATCGTCCCTCTTGGGACCAGAAGACCCATGCCTCTTGGCTTTCCTCTTCTTTCTGGCTTTCTCCTCTGACTCGACTCTTGCCTTATCTTTCAGATCTGCCATTTCCACATCTCTTCTAGAGCTTTCCTCCTTCAGATTTGTCATCTTCTTTTGAAGATCCTTCTTCACATCTCTTTCAGAGTCGGTGTTACCCTTCTCCTTCAGATCTGCCTTTCCCTTCTGGGAAAATCTCGCTTTCTCTTTAGAATCGGCTATTGCCTTTCCTTTAGATCCAGCCATCCCCCTCTGGGATTCTTTCGCTTTTCCCTTAGATCTGGCCTCGGCCTCTTTGGGATTAGCCATCTCCTTCTGGAGATCTGGTTTCGCTTCACTATTGGAGTCAGTTTTTGCTTTCTCCTTAAGTTCAGCCTTCCCCTTCTGGGAATCCGCAGTTTTCAGCTTCTTGGGACACTCATAAGAGCGATGCCCTAGTTGCTTGCACTGCCAGCAGAGCACTGCCGCCTTCGTTCCTGAAACGGAACCAGCATCACTATGCTCACCATCTCCCTTGTTAGGACATACCTTTCGAGAATGTCACTCCTTCTTGCACCCCCAGCATATCTTTCTCTTTGCAGTAGGATCCATCTGCAGAGTTTTTAGAAATAGAGGTGTTTGCAAGTTCTGTAGAGAGAGAGTCGGCTATTATGTTGTGGTCGGACTTAATGTATTCGACCTCGTATTTATAATAGCTCAACAGTTCATGCAACCTTAAGCGTCTAGTTTGCCTAGCTTCCTTAAGGTTCAGACTCATAAACCTTTTTACATAGGTCGAGTCAGATCGCACTAAAAATGCTTTCGGTGCCAAAAAGATGTAAAAAGCCTTTATTCCATATTTTAAGGCTAATACTTCTTTTTCATGTATCGGGTACCGTAGTTCGTACCCCTTGAAGCTTCCCGACCAGTATTTGCATACCGGTTCTGGTTTTCGTCCTCTAATTTTGAAGACTGCTCCCCAAAATTCTTCAGAAGCATCAACTTCCAAGACTAACTCGTCTTTATCAGATGGTAAAGCTAATTGTGGTAAATTCTTTACCTTTGCTTTAATCCTTCTAATGGACTGAGTGTCTTCATCTTCCCATTTCCAAGGATTTGTAGAAGAGGTTTTCTTCGAAATCCTACTAAGGTCTCGGGAAAGATCTTTCACAAACTTTCTTGCATAGTTAGCGCATCCACAAAATCTTTGGACTTGCTTCCTATCCTCAAGTCTGTCAGGAAAATTAACTATTTTCTCAGCAATATGATTTTGCAGTTTAATTTTTCCCTGCTCAATCTCCATGCCTAGAAAGTTAACTGATTCCTTAAACCACTCTATCTTCTTTTCTGATAGAATCATACCTTCCCGTCGGAAGATATCAGTCACCTGATCAAGGTGCCTCATGTGTTCATCTTCAGACTGACTGTAGATTAGCACATCGTCAATATAGACCGCACAAAATTTTCGGACCTGCTTAAAAGCGTTATCCATTTTGCGCTGAAACACGCCTGGAGCATTCTTCAGACCGAATGGCATAACCAACCATTCAAACATTCCTCGCGGAGCATTGAAGGCAGTTAGAGGAATCGACTCTTCTTCCATCTTGACTTGCCAGTATCCACTTTTCAAGTCAAATTTAGAAAAGTATTTTGGTTGACTCAAACTAATCCTATCAATAAGATCACCCGCCGTTGGAATCTTATAGCCATCGTCCTTTGTAGCTTTGTTATGCTGACGATAAACTATAACCATTCGTGCTTTACCTCGCACCTGCTCGGCATGGTTAATTACCATAAAGGCAGGACTAGAATGTGGACTGTAACTATCCCTAATCAAGCCTTTTTCAAGCAACTCAGGAATTTGTTTATCAAACTCCTCAACCATCTCAGCCGTATACGTAATGTTTCTGGCTCTTATAATGGTTCCGGGATCTTTCAACTCTAATTTAGCCTTTAGGCCATTTCGAGTCCATAACTTCAGCGGATCTTCACTAAAGTTATCGGCCAGTTTTATCAGGAACTTATCCCATTTCATCCCTGTTAACTTTACAGCCATACACACTTCATGTTTTGGATTGGTAAACAGGTCGTCATACCAGCTACCATTACTGGTACTCGTTGGAGAAAACAGGGTTCGTACCCATGTTTCGTTCTCTTCCAACCGTATATCACCACGTTGAGCTCGCACTCTGAAAGCTCTTTCACATGGGATATCGCCACAGTATTCTGTCCGTTTTACCGGATAAAAGCCAAATTTTAACCGAAGTCTAGGCTCTTGTAGAATACTTATCTTTACACCACCGATGGAAACATCTTTTTCATTCTGCACAAAAGGAAGGTTTTCCTTTTGACCCTTCAAAAAGGCGTTACCAATTATGATGTCGGCCTCTAGTAAAGGATGTGCAAGAATCTCTTTTATGATGAACTTTTGTCCACCAATAAAGACAGGCACATTGCTTGCCTTATGACCAACCATTGTGGCCATACCATCGACGTTTACCATATGGATGGGTTTCTGCAGTGGTTCCCACCACTCATCTGGTAGAGCATTGAGTCTAGCACAAGTTGTATACACCCAGTGTCTATCAAAGTATCCAGAGAATACTCATAGTATCCGGGAAATTTGAAAGTTAGAGCCACATATGTGCTCAGGTCTTCCTTCCTAACACTAAACCCAATATTCTCTAGTACTTTCTGGGATGGTTCTATCATCCTCCAGATATCGTCTATCACAATAGACCTTTGCTTGGCTATCTGCTCTATAACCTCACAAACTTCAGGAATCTTAGATAAAGAGTTTTCCATACTGGTAACTCTTAGCATCCGTATAGACTCCTCTCTCGGCTGATCTACAGGGTCTTCATAGACTAGTAATGATACCTGTCTATACCCTACGATTCTACCCGTATGTTGCGACGGGGCTCTCGAATCAACAGACCTTCGAGACATCTCTTCTATTAGTGGAGGTGCGCTTGCAACCTCTGGTCGAGAGACTATTACATCCTCTCCCACATCACTTGCTCTTGAAGAGACTTCAGAGGGCGCTCTATTGAATGGCTCTCTCAGGATTGGCATCCTCACAGGCAAATGCCTGTCAGCTCTATCGCTAATCATAGGCAAATGCCTATCAGCTCTCTCACTAACCCTTAACGGTTCTCCTAACATAAGAGTAATCTCATTACCCCTCTATCGGATATTAGCCGCACTAATGGGCTTAGAGCTACTGCCAGGTTCAATCATAACCCAACTCCTTGGCCAGGTTAATTCCAATGGATTCACCTCTCGCCTATGGAACTTTTGGTAATTGCTATGACCTTCCTCGAACAACTCTGTAAGTCTTGAGATGTTCCTCACACCAGGACTAGTGGTATTTACCAATCGGTAAATTACCCTAGTGTGATACGCCAAATACTTGGCCTGGGGATTCATACGAACCATATTCATCGACTTGATTCTTAAGGTCAATGAAGTCCCCAAACAGCGATCGTTCAAAGCCATCATAAAGTTTGGATGGACTTGGAACCATACAGGACCATGTGCCAGGTTGGCCTGTACACCTGATATCAGCTGATCTCTAAACTCTCGCCAACGTTTATCAATCACTGCTGCTACCACAGGACTATCCGCTGGTAAATGAAACAGCGGGACTAATCCTATCTGGATCAACCCAATGTGTATATAGTTATATACACCTCTTGCGTAACGCATGGTATCTCTTATGCGTTGTACGTTTAAGAGTGGGATATCCAAAGTCTCAAGCTCTGTGCTTGTGACTTGTGCCGTTGCTTCTGTCTGCGAGATATCTATGATCGATCGAAACCTAAATCTCGATACTTCATAAACTTCTCTAGCATTGACATTCGGCAACCTCCATTCCAGAATTGACTGGGATGGATCTTCATACTGGTGGGTTTCCTCCAGTATCTGATTCGTTGTTTCCAAGGGAACCAACTCATCACCATCTCCTTCCCTCTCTGCTCGCATCATGAACAGATGTTCGGTCCAGAGATCAGAATCATCATCTGAGTCTGTATCATAATTAGACACAACCTCATATATAGATTCTACTTCCGAGTCTAAGTCGGAAATATCCTGCTCATCGATAGGTTCGTAAGCAAGGACTTATTCCTCATGACTCCTGTCCTTTAGAAAGACCAACCGGAGTCTTTCTCTCTCTGGTTCTTCTTCAGACAACTATCCGCCTTGTGGTATTTTGAACCACAAAACCAGCAGCAATTACAGCTGCTCAGGGGTTTTCCATTAGGACATTTTGGCTCTCTGCCATGCTTGCGCTTGAAGGCATCGATCCTATCTTTATCCTTTAGGTTATCCCTTCTCCTTACAAACCTCCTTGGTTTGTAATCAGGACCTCCTCTCTGCTTGCGCTGGAGGTCTCTCTTGGGCCAAAGTTTCTTTTTGTTGTACCCAACGAACTTCCTTGTTCTACGAGGAAAATTCCTTCTCTTCAGAAAATCACCGGTTGTACTGCAAATATCGCATCCATATCTTCCCGGCACATACTCTATCTGAGAACAACAGCTCTTGTTCAGGTAAGGTAGCTTCTTAGCTGCCTCCTTTACCTGGAGCTCAGTACACGCCTTTCTCATCTCGTACTTAACCGCCTGAATTTTACCTCCAAGTCCAGAAACAATTTTTTCTTCACTCAGAAGTAACTCATAGGCCTTTTGCGCAACTTCCGGCCAAGGTTCTGGAAGTTTTGCAAAAAAGGTTCCTAATATGAACTGTTGTGATACTACATCCAGATTGTAATAATATTTCTGGAATTCATACACGTAGCTATCAAACCAGCACATATCACAGATCTGTAGTTTGACTAGAGCGGTCAATGACTGCTCTTTTTCCACAGTCTCAGTGGATAAAGAAAAACCACAGAACTCACGTTTCAGGGCATCAACTATGATTGCTAATACTCCATCAACCGTCAGCGCTTGATCTATTTTTTTCTTAATGTCTGTGTGCGCCACTAAGGTTTTCCAATACTTCTACGCTGTACCCATGAGGGCTGCCACACACAATTCGTAGACCGCTCCAGGAGGTACTCCTCCTGCAGATGCCGTCATCCGAATAAGTGATAACCACTCATCTATCTTTTCAGATACATGCTTTTCACAATCAATATCTAGAAAAGCACCAGGGGTAATTATTGGCTTTAAAATATTATCTCTTGGGACAAACTCTTGTTTAGTCCGATGAGGATAATCGGGCCTGTAAATTTCCCTTTTCGCAGTTGCCAGTTCGTTAAACGTTCTATTGTCTAAATGAACTGGAGTATCTTCTGCCAGACCTAAGGCTTTCCTTAAGTCCTTTGCCAACTCCCCACTTTGGGAGTTCAAGTTTGCACTTCGCCTTTGTGAGTCTAAAATGAAAGGCGCTACTGACTCCCTATACATTTCATCCACACTCTTGCCTTGATTCTGTTTGGGATTTCTCCCTCCCAGCTTCAATCTTTCGACTGGTTTTCCTGTAGTACTCTCCAGTCCAGAGGTCGCCTTGGCTTCAGGCCTCTTTAAACCTCTTTCGCTTTCCAGAGCGTCTAACATTGTATTTACAATGGAGCTTACTTCCTTTGCTATTTGGTTTCGGCTTTCTAGACTTTCATTGCTCCCTTGCATTGTTAGCTGAGTTAAAATGTCATTTATACTCTTGGTAACTCCGAAAGGAGATAAACTTGCCTCTGGGACGAACTCCAAACGAGATGGAGTCCCAGAAGGATTTCCTGAAGATTTTCCTTCTCCAGCCATTCAGAAAATCTTAATTAGGAGCTTTGATGGATATTTTCGAAAATGGGTCAAAGTTTAGGATACAGGGAGATATTATCTAAACCTTAGGATAGATTGGAAAAATTTTTTAACTTTGGGATATATTTGATAAACTGCCCAAAAAATTATAAGACAATTGTTCATAAATTTGGTGAGAAATGATAGGACAACGCATACCGGGTGCCGCATATCCGTATGTTCCGGCAAATGAGGCACAGTTAGATGAATTAGGTTGTAGAACCTTGGTTGTTTCAAATCCGAGATATGAGCTTCATACTCATCTTTAAATGTATGTTACTTGATTTCTCTCGGTACATTTTTTGTAAAGACAGTAAAAAAATTCGTAATTAGTAGAAAAAGTTTTATTTCCTTTGTAGTTACTTTACGAGTTATATGTTTAATTTTGTTTTGTATTTAGAAGCAATTAATTCATATGATAAAATTGCAGTGCGTAGTCGCATCGAAAGGTAACTTAAAAAATTTACCAAAAGCTTTTACGGATCATCTAATATTCGGTAAATATTGTGTGAATTTTTTTTCCATGATCGTCACGAAATATTTGTTCACGATCAAGTGGAGACGAGAGAAGGAATGAAATAGGATAAGTCTTTTATGATCCCGATCAAGTGGAGACGACAGAAAAAAAATTCCATTCCGACGTGGCCGATCGATGTCCAATGGAAGTTGCATCCTTACGCGTGAGAGGGTAAAGTTAAGTCAATTCCTTTTGTTGGATACAGGTTTTGATGATGACTTTGACCTTTTGTGTAACAGAAGTAAAACTTTTACTCTACATAAGCTTCTCCTGTTGATGACTTTTTGTAAGAAATATTTTGTGATTATATGATTATTTAATCACTAATTAGTCACGAAATATTATTGTTCTTGATCAAGATTTTGTCGGACTAATTTAAATCGTTTCCAAATAACACCAAAAGGAATTATATTTCTCATTAAAGGAAATATAATCTTCTATTTACAGTAACGTTCTATTAGGTTGTCTATAATCTTATGTTGTTTTATACGACCGTTATTCGGGATGCTAATCATCACCATCTATTTAGTTACATTTATTTTAATGTCCTAAACAGAATGGCATCGATCTTCATTCATATGGAAGTTAATTTTTATTATTTTCATTTACAGAAGGTTGCTATGGGATTGATGAAGTTGCAAATTTTATATTATATTTTTATTTGATTCCTCTGTTTCTATTTTTATAGAAAGCTGATCATGAAGATTATCTTCCATCTTTTACTTAGACTATATTTGTATTAGTAGGATCATTAAGCCATGCTCTCTTATAACTTTGAGCATTATTATTCTTGTATTATTATGAGAGTGTGTGCTGAGTGTTTGTAGCTTCTTTTGTTCGAGTTTGAGTTAGTTACACCTGAGGAGCACTAGCTGCGGAAGGTTGCATCGTTGGTGAAACCTTCTAGGAGAGTGGCTAAGAGGCCACGATGGATTCTGTTGGAAGCTGCAGGAGACATTGTTGGAAGCGTGTGGCAGGTGGCCGACGTGGGGAAAATGTAGTGGGCTTGAGAGAAGTGCTGAACCCCGGGAGCACAGAAGGTAAGGGACTAATCGGCTTCTGTGGTGTAGTGTTCTATGCATGCAGGAGAAGCCTTGGGTAAGGGCGTTGTGTTTGCTTCGCCGTAATCTTGAGGGACCACGTAGGAGAAGCCTAGAGCAAAGGCGTTGTGTATCCTCAGTCGAGATCTCGAGGGATCGCGCACGCGAAGTCGCAGCTCAGAGCTGTGCAGGTGGAGACGCTGCTAGAATGAAAAGTCTCGGAGGAAGTCACGACAGGTTATTGTGCAAGAGAGGACATCGGCTGAGAGAAACGTCCAACCAAACGTTAATTTTGTCAGTCACATCAACGTGTGCAACTAGTCACCCTAGTACAGAACTTCACAGTTTGTGCTTAATTAAAGTCATTTCTAATACGGACCATTTTGGTATGTTAAATGTTGACACACTTTGGTACAAAACCCTATGGTTTGTGCTACACCTTTTGTGATACAGAATCTTTGGTTCTGTGCTATAGAAGGTTAACGATTTTGTTACAAAATCTCCTGATCTGAGATATAAAGGGTTAACACATTCGATACAAAACCTTCTAGTCTGTATTGTGCCTTAACAATTTCGATATAGAATCTTCTAGTGTGTATTATGCCTGAGTTACTATAGTACAGAACCTTCTGGTCTGTGCTGCGAAAAAAGTTCCTACGTTACAGAACCTTCTGGTGTGTACTCTGTCACTTAGACTTATGTGGTACAGAACCTTTTTGGTATGTTCTATTAACAATTGATTGTGTAATCTTGGTTAAGATACATTTGAGTGATTCCCATCCAAATTCTGGGTGAAGAATGAACGTAAGCAATTTACTGAACCACTATAAAAAGCCTGGTGTCCATTAAACAAATCGCGTTCATACTCGAACGTTCTGTCCAACAAAAACCAATCTATACGGTTCTGTTTATAGAAGCTTTCATTCGCTGGTGGATTTGTGAAAAAGAGTTGAAAATCCTTACTTGGATCATAACACTAATTCATCCCCCCTCTTAATGTAACAATTGGTATCAGAGCGGGTTTCAACAGAGGCTTAACAGCCTGTTGTAAATCCCTGAGAAGCTCTTGCCAACTACATGCTTTTCTCAGCAGAAGCTTTAAGTTCTGTGATTGCTACTATTCTGTTGAAGCTTACGCTCTATCAGAATCAACTCGCTACTCCATAGAAGCTTTAAGCTTTGTGAAAAATAATTTATCCCTATTCTGTAGAAGCTTATGCTCTATCAGAATCAAGTTGTTGTTCCATTGAAGCGTTAAGCTCAGTAAAAATAATAATTTGTCTCTATTCTGTAGAAGCTTACATTCTATCAGAATCTATTTAACAGAAGCGTACGCTCTGTGATTACCTTGGTTGGCATTTTATTTCTGTTCGGCAGAAGCTTGCTGCTCTACGAGAGTTCAACCACTGCTACATGAAAGCATATTCTCAGTTCTATCATATTGACACTGATGCTCTGGTTAACAGAGGCCTGATTGTTGGCTTGACAGCTGATTTCTACCCAACAGAAACTTGCTTCCTTGTTGAGGTTCTATATTTTATTTGTCAACATTCTATTCTATAGAAGTGTAATACTCTATAAGAATTGAACTAATGGCTGATACATACAATGTACCAATGCCACATGTTGGGAATCCTCTCACTTTTTATGGTAAGAATATAACTTATTGGAAAATTCGAACAAGTGCATTCGTAGATGCTATTGACGGTTACTTATGGTCTTATATAGAAGATGGTCCACCTTCTATAACAGAGAACCAACGAAACGATCGAGATGGTCATCCCACAAGGGAATACCTCAAGATCAAACGACTCACTAAGACAGCTAAGTATCTAATGTTCAGTGTTATGCCGGAAGGTGAATTTGTTAAAGTTTCAACTTGCACTTCGAGTAAGGAAATTTGGGATAAGCTTGTCACCATGTACGTTGGGACAGACTAGATAAGAGAAACTAAGATGAATTTCTTAATTCATCAATACGAAAACTTTACTTTGAAGGTTGATGAATCTGTAGAACAGATGTTCCAGAGATTCAACCTCCTAGTTGATGCCTTAACACATTTAAGCAAACTTTATACAAATTCTGAGCTAATTCGAAAGGTTCTGCGTACTCCATCCAAATCTTGGGAAGCCAAGAAAACGACTATGAAGGAAGTTAAAGATATTTCTACTCTTCGGCTAGATCATTTAATGAACTCCTTGATATCATATAAGATGGAAAGATCCACTCAGCCTAATATAAAGAGAGCACATATAGCTTTCACAGCATCAAAAAAAGCCACAGGAGGTTCGAATGATGAAGCAGAAGCTGATACGGATGATGAACTCGCAATGATAGCTAAACGCCTTCTATGGTTCGCCTCCAAGAAACGTTTCAATAAGAGAAGCCAAAACCATGATAAGCAAATTGACCCATGTTGGTCACATGCTATGAATGCAAAAAGAAAGGGCACTACAAAACAGAATGTCCTTTATTTAAAGAAAAAGAGAAACCATCTCCTAAGCAAAGTCCAAGAAAGCAACGCTGTTTGGGCAGATCTTGATGATTCTGATGATGAGGAAGCACTCATGTGCCTCACAGCTCACACAAAAACTCAAAATGAATTTCATATCTGCTTTCAAACAGAAGCAATTGAAAGTGAATGGTATCTGGATAGTGGATGCTCCAGGCACATGACCGAAGATCCATCCAAATTTTCTCAACTGACTCTACAGAATGGAGGGTCGGTTAAATTCGGTGACAATTTCAAAGACTCTGTCATTGGTAAAGGTACCGTTGGAAGTTCTGACTCCATGGTCATTGATGAGGTTTTGTTGGTAATGGAACTCAAGCATAACTTGCTGAGCATTAGCCAGCTTTGTGACAAAGGTCATACTATAACTTTTGATCAAGATAAGTGTTATGTTATCCTTGACAATGAAGTTCGCTTCGTTAGAAATCGGAGAACGAACATCTACACCTTGACACAGAATAGCTTCTGTACTATAGGAAACTACCTTCTGTCTGTCAAAGATGAGAGCCTTCTATGGCATAGAAGGTTGAGACATTCCAACTTTAAATTGTTATCCAAGCTTGTAAGCAAAGATTTGGTTAAAGGTCTACCCAACATTCGATTCGAGCATCACAGTTTCTATGAAGCATGTTCACTTGGAAAACAAATTAAATCTTCATTCAAAGCCTAGAATGATGTTTCGACTTCTCAACCTTTTGAACTTCCACATATGGATCTATTCGGACCTACTAGAGTTCAGAGTGTCGGCGGTAGAAGGTACTGTCTAGTTGTAGTAGATGACTACTTTAGATTCACGTGGATTAAATTTCTAACTCACAAAAGCGATGCTTTTGAAACTTTCATTAAGCTAGCTAAGAAACTACAAAATGAAACTAGATCTTCTGTAAAAGCTATTAGAACGGATCATGGTACTGAGTTTGAAAACCATGACTTCGCTACTTTCTGTGACGAACACGGTATCGATCACAACTTTTCTGCACCATATACTCCTCAACAGAATGGAGTAGCAAAGAGGAAAAATCGGGCGCTTATAGAAATGGCTAGAACCATGATATGTGAGAGCAACGCTCCATAGAACCTATTGGTAGAAGTTGTTAATACAGCCTACTACATATCAAATAGGGTTCAACTTAGACCCATACTTGAGAAAACTCCCTACCAACTATGTAGGGGGAGGAAATCGAACATTTCCTATTTTCGTGCCTTTGGAAGTCCATGTTTCATCTTGAGACTTTCTAAGGACAATCTAGGAAAATTCGAAGCTAAAACAGATGAGGGTATCTTTCTTGGATACTCTTTGTCTTGCAAAGCATATAGAGTCATAAACAAAAGGACGTCTAATATAGAGGAGTCCATTAATGTAAAAATTAATGACTCACCTTCTATCAATACTACAGGAAATGTAATATCACTAGAACCGACAGAAAGTTCTGAAGAACCTTCACCTTCTACAAAAGTTGTAGATGAATCCTCTGTTCATAAATCTAAAAATGATCCTAAACACAAACACGATAATTCTGAAGAATCTTCTTAGAATAATCAACAAATGATTTTAGAGCACCTGCTCTATATCAAAAACGACATACTATAGACCAAGTCATAGGAGAAATCAATAGAGGCATACAGACTAGATGTTCTGTAGACGCCTACTATGAACACTTTGCTTTCTTTCACAGAAGGAACCAGAGAGTTTTGATGAAGCTCTTAATGATCCAGATTGGATACTTGCTATGCAAGAGGAGCTTAATCATTTCGAAAGGAACAAAGTGTGGCCACTTGTTCATAAACCTGATAATTGTTCCATCATTAGGACTAAATGGGTTTTCAGGAATAAACTCCATGAGTTCGGCGCTATTGTGAGGAACAAAGAATGACTTGTTGCTAAAGGGTACTCTCAATAAGAGGGTATTGACTTTGATGAGACGTTTGCTCATATGGCTCGTCTAGAGGCAATAAGACTTTTATTAGCCTATGTTTGCTACAACAACTTTAAGTTGTATCAAATGGACGTAAAAAGTGCATTCCTCAATGGAGAAATCAAAGAAGAGGTATACATCAGTCAACCTCCTGGTTTCGAGGATCTGCAACACAGAAACTACGTCTATAAACTTTTCAAGGCTCCTAGAGCAGGGTATGAAAGGCTTAGCTCCTTCTTTGTTGAAAAGGGATACAAAAGAGGAAGAGTAAATACCACTCTCTTTCTCAAACACAGAAGCAATCATCTCATTGTTGTCCGATCTATATCGATGACATTATCTTCGGATCAACTGTTGAAATGCTCTGTAATAAATTCTCCAAGCTCACAAGTGAGTTTGAGATGAGCATGATGGGGGAACTCACGTTCTTCCTTGGTTTACAAATTCATCAAACTGCAGAAGGTACATTCTTCCATCAAGAGAAGTACACTAAGCAGCTTCTAAAAAAATTTGGCCTAAAAGGCACGAAACATTTGTCTACACGAATGGGTACTAATACTTAAATAGACAAGGATGAAAATGGTGAAGAATTGGATAGTAAGCTCTACAGAAGCATGATAGGTTCTCTTCTGTACCTTACATCTTCCAGACCGGACAAACTATTTTGTGTGTGTAGACTCTGTGCTAGATTTTAATCAGCACCTAAAGAGTCTCACATGACTGCGGTCAAGAGAAACTTTAGATATCCACATGGTTCTGTGAACCTTGGTATCTGGTATTCAAATAAATCAAATTTTGATCTTATTGGATACGCTGATGCAGACTTCGTAGGATGAAAGGTTGACAGAAAAAGTACAAGTGGTACATGTCAGCTTATGGGAAACATGTCGACTTCATGGTTCTCCAAAAAGCAGACATATGTTGCCCTCTCCACTGCAGAAGCGGACTATATAGCAGCCGCAAGCTGTTGTGCTCAACTCCTTTAAATGAAACAACAACTTCATGACTATGATCACTCATTTACAGATATACCGATCAATTGTGATATTACTAGTGCAATAAGCCTAGCTAAAAATCCAGTATATCACTCTAAATCGAAGTACATTGAACTCATACATAATTTTCTGAAGCACAATGTACAACAGGGTTCTGTTAGTGTTGAATACATTAACACTGAACATTAATTGGCTGATATCTTTACTAAGCCTCCGGATAAAGAAAAGTTTTCTTTTTCAGAAGTGAATTAGGAATCTGCCATCATTTATAACGTCTTTCATAAGACAAAAGAAAGTTAAGTAAGTAGAATACTTTGTATGCTACACAACAGAAGGTACAAACTTCTGTACACTTCACTACAGAAAGTAGAATACTTTGTATGCTACATAACAGAAGATACAAACGTCTGCACACTTCACCAGAGAAGGTTGAATTCAGCTTTCTATTCTATAGAAGGTATAACGAAATATATACCTACATTCGAACTTAAGTAACTTTCATCTATTTGAAAGATTACATATGGAAATATAATATATTATCCAAGAATCTTTGTTGGTGCAATCAGAAATGAATAAATTTTTGATCTCATTGAAATCATCATTAATTCTAATAATCTATTTTTGAATATAATTATCCATAATATCTCGCTCTTCTGTTCAGAAGAAGCTTTCAACAGAAGGTTACGAAAGAACCTTCTGCTACGCAAAACAATCAAATTTCCTATATTATGAATAAAAATAAGGAAATAAAATATTTCATATATTTCCTGAATTATGTCATTCATGATATGACAGGATTTTCAAATCAAAAATCTCCTTCAGATTATCTTTGGCGGGAGAATATTTTAATTCCCCAAAACAATTCCCACTCTGCTTTTAAAACCCATAACCGTCTTCGTCCTTTCTCACTTCCTCTTTTAGCCTTTCGAAAACCTCCTTCTTTTGCCCTAATCTGTCAAACCATTGATTCTTCACCATCAATGTCACCCAAGGTGAAATCGTTGATGAATAGGCTAAGGCCACCAAGAAAAAGCTCTATCCCTCTTAATCGGAGAAGCCTGCCTCTCCCGTGAAAGAATCACCACCTCTCGTCCCCTCGGAGAAATCTTCATCTTCGAAGGAACATTCCCCTGCTGTTGTTGAGAGTCTCAATGACATGCAATCGCTCTCCAAGGACAAGGAACTTGAAAAAGCCCAAATCCAAGTGGAAGAGAAACCCTCGGAGAAATCCCCGATCACTACGACGAAGGAGGCCTCTGTTTCTGAACCCTTTGCCAAGTGTTCCGCTGCGGCTGATGACTATGATGTATCAAATGTCGCCACTCCTGAGGAGTAAGCTGAGTCTAATGAGGAGGTGGAAGTGCCACTTATTGATGAAGCAACGGAGGAGGTAGATGAGGAGGTTCCGGCTCTGATTGTCTTGATCTCCTCTAATCTGAAGCAGAAGGGCATGGCCTTTGCTTCTAAGAAGGCTGCCCAGAAGCCTACGGCAACCTCTGGAACAAAGCTTCTCCATGATTCCATGAAGTGGGAGGTATATCCTCTCAGACCAGGCTGAAACGGAAAGAACCTGAGACGGTCAGCACCTCAATTGTTAAAGTGGCTGCCAAGAAGTCTAAGTCTCTGGAGAAAGTAATTCCTGAGGACACCTTCAAAGAGGGACTTGATACCTTCATTCTTTTGGTAAACCCTCTAGTCTCTATAAAGGAGATCAATGTTGTGATTGCCGATACTAGATTGCCTCGATGTGAAGCTGCTAGTAGAGAGATTGCTACTTTCAAGCGCATCGATTTTAACTGGTTTGAGGTAAATGATCTTGACATTGCACCTCTGTTTGAAAGGATTGGTTTGAAAACCTTCTGTGAGACCTATGCAGAGCTGCCTGTTGCCCTCTGAGAGAATTCTATGGAAACATTACGTTCCATAATGAAGGATCTCATGTCAAGTTCATCAAAACAATGATTGAAGGAGTGTCCCCTGTTTTCTCTGTTCATGATGTAAACCGACTGTTCGGATGTGAGGAGTATGACCCTCTGTCTGACCTTGGGAAGGATGAGTCCTATAGCATCGTCATGGGACATAACATCCAAGTGACCAAATACCTGGAGTCCCTTCAACCTTGGTTTGCTGGTATTCCAACACATGAAAAGGTGCTATAACACAGTAGGAGAGGCGCTGCCTTACAGCTAGGTAATCGCCGATCTTCTTAAACTTGCTCGTGTCCCTACTAATGCATCTATTTTTCAAGAGAAATGGAAGGTTGGAACTTTCGGGAACCAAATCATCGCCAGTATGCATTACGTGAGGAAGGGAATCACCTGGACTTTAAATGGGAAGTCACGCAACTCTGCTTCGGATGATGTTGACAAGCCGCTTGCTGCCAGAATCTTTAGAAAGGATGCTACTACACCTTCTGCTTCAGCCACCTCTTCTACAGCAAAGGCTCCTCCAGTACAGAGACAGTCCAAATTGTCTACTGAGATGTATATCCTCCTGGAACACACTACTCTCCTCAACGATTTTCAGCAAAAAGCTGTATCAAATGGGGAGGACATCTGCGCCCTTCAGCGAATGGTCATTGACCTGACTCGTGTGATGGAATGCCAGCGAGAGTATTTGCACGAAAAACTTGAAGAGGTCCCCTCTGAGGAGGAGGAATAAACTCTTATGTTGCCTGACTTCTCCACTTTTTTGCACTTCTGGTTAGACCAAAAACTAATTTTAGGTGTAGAAAAATCTTTGATTTTCTATAACTTACTGGGTTGTAGAAGGCCATACCTTTGTGGGTGTAGAAGCCTATGAGATGTACAGCTCATAACCAACCTTCTGCAGGTATGCGAATCGTGATCTTACATAGTCACTTTTGTTGGGAGTGCAAAAATGAAATCCATCATTTTTGTCGAGCTTAAATATAGAAGCTTCACGCTCTATATAAATCACAGAAGCCTTGTG
>CM042890.1:23299632-23445040 GCA_023653495.1 Melastoma candidum | reverse complement strand
AATCTCTATTGGTTCTACCTCCTTTTCTTATGAAGAGAATGAATCTTTTTATCGAAGGATCAGAAAAAATGGGTCCGGATCTCTGCGGGAATGATTTGGAAGATCCAAAAACAAAAAAAGTCAGGCGATGATGAGCGAGCACATTGAACTACACACGTGACCCAATCCTTTATTTCTGTCCTATTTGATCCTGATTCGACATTAAAAATATATTGATTTTTCTCCATTGATCGAATACTTATTTTCTTGTTATTCCGATGAATCAAATTAACTAAATACGAAACTATTATATATTTATTCATATTTTTATTATGAAAATACATGATATTAAAGGTATGTTTCAAAATTTTCCGCCGGACTTTATTCGTAACTTACCAACTTTAGGGCTCGACCCACTTTATCGTTGCTTTGCCCGAACGAAAATGGGAAACGTGTAGGCAAGCCGTGGCCACACAAACCCTGAAAAACAAGAATTCCATTTGCAAATTTGTGTGGCGTAGGATTGGTCGGTAAATGATGATGAAGAATCCAAAGGCCAAAAATAATCGATCAAACGAAGGAAATAAAAAGAAAAAGGCATGGAAAACATTCTTCTTATGATATTTTTGTGTTTTGGACGTTGGTCGGTGCGTGGAGCACCGAGTATGGCATGGAAAATGACTACCCCTTACTAATAAGTAGGTTCGTGAAATCATGACAAATTTTGTACACTTATAGGAACCACGTCTAAAGGTTAGTATTTCATGAAAATGTTTAGTACATTACGAAAGTTTAACTATTCGTTTTTCGTACATTTATACGTGTCCATTAATGATGTTTAGTAAATGGCCGGACAGATGTACACAAAAAATAAGAAGCCCCATTGACTTATTACGAAACAGATTTACTGTTTCGCACATTACTAGGTTTTCACTATACGCCTTTTATAATTTTTACTAAGTCCATTGACGACGTTTAGTAAAAGGTTGTACGAATGTACGAAAAAAGTACGACGCTCGTCGGCCCATTACGAAGCGGGGGACAAAATGTACTAAAAATTCAGCATGTAGTTTTACGAAACATTGCCGAATGATTCGTTTATTGACTGTACGTCAAGTTTACTGGATTTTATCCTCTCCCTGAGTATGGCATGCAAAATGACTACCCGAGCATTAGATGTGAATTCTGTTAGGAGAAGTCGAAATGTTTCATGTAATGGTGTCAAATTCACAACCAGTGATTTCAAGGCGCTCGACTAGGCGCTCAGGCGAGGCAAGACGAGGCCTCCTCGTCTATTTGGGCCAAAGGCAGGTGACAAGGACTAAGCGCTGCCTAGGCGCTCGCCTTGTCCAAGGCGCCTAAAAGGCGCTCTTGCCCCCATCCCACCCTTATTTGAAGCCCCGAAACAAAAAGAAACGCCGTTCCTCCATTCCTCTCCCACCGAACCCTAATCGCAGCCCTTCAAACCCGACTCTCTCCCTCTTTGATCACCGGCGCCTGGAGGAGGCAATTAAGAAAGTCAGTCACCTCCCTAACTACATCCTTTTATATGGGTTTTGTGTTGTTTTTCGTCAGAGAGCTGTGTTCGGGAAGGGAGGGGACAGGGGGAGGAGAGGGTAGAAAAGCTTTGTTCATTTTCGTCTGAGAACGAGGGAGGGGAGGGGAGGGGACCTTGGGCTGGGGGGGACTGGGGAGGGGCGTCTGAGAAGAGAACTGGGGAGGGGACTGGGGGAGGGACGTCTGCGAATTGGGGGAGGGGAGGGGACTGGAGGCCAACGCTTGTTGATCTGATTTAGTCGAACATTAAAATTTTGCTGGTTTCTAGTTTCGCAATCGTCAGTGTGTTGTTCTGATTTCACCAGGAAGATTGTTAGTTATGTTTGATCATATAGAATGACTGAAGATTGTGATAATAGAGGTCCTATACATTGGCGCATTAAAGCCTAGAGCATCCAAGCGATGAGAGGCCTTCTCGCCTTGGTGGCGCTTTATCGTCTTGAAATCACTGTTTACAATAATATATTTTCGGTTTGACTAAGGATTTTATACACTAAAAATTTTGATTTGAAATAACATTTTCTATTTTTTTTATTATTTTTTTAATTTCGACCTAAGTATTCAGATACTAATACAAAAGCATATCTTAGTCCCTACGGACGACTAAGCAAAGCTTTTCTCTTTCGACTCTAAGATAGACCGCCAATTTCACATCTTCCCTTATAAGCAGTGATCAGTTGTTGGTTTCTAATTCTCGATGATTAATTCACAAAGTGGGCATCTATCAGACATGGTCACGGACATGACCACGATCACAACCATGATCATGGACATTGGCATAAACCCTAAACCCACCGTCACAGAAATGATTCCGTGAAGCACGCTGATCACCACCATAGACGAATCAGGTCCAGCTCGGCAGCTACTCAGCAGCCATACCCAAAACAGAGCCAGAAGCCACGTCGTAATATCAATGTGCAAGGTGCATATCTGCACGTGCTTGGGGACTCGATCCAGAGCTTTAGAGTGATCGGGGGTGTGATTATATGGATAAAACCAGAGTGGAAGATTGTTGACTTGATATGTACCCTATTGTTCTCGGTGATTGTCCTTGGTACATCGATAAGGATGCTGCAGAACATCCTCCAGGTTTGGATGCAGAGTACCCTTAGAGAGATCGATGCAACGATGCTCAAGAACGGATTATTTAACATGGATGAAGTCATCGCCTTCACGAATTTCATATCTGGGCGATCACCGTGGGGAAGGTTCTGCTGGCATGCCACGTGAAAATAAAGCAAGAAGCGGATGCGGATATGGTGCTAAACATGGTGATAGACTATCAAAAGAGAGTACACAATCGATCATGTAATGATACAAATCGAGCGGAAGTAGTCAGAGGAGTGCTCTCCTCACATGTTATTTCGCCAGACGATGGCTAGTTAGCTACTTCTGGGTTCATAGTTCTTGTATAACTCAACGACGGAAAAGTTAAAAGCATGGGCGGCCACCTGAACTTGCGATAAGCCAGCTTGTTTACTGAGAACTTCAAATTCTTTCTTTGTCCTCTCTTTCCCAGTCGAATTCAAGCTCTTCACGTGGAGGTACAACTGAAACAAGTTCTGAACACCAACATCGACTTCCGGCGCTTCTGGGATTACCAGATCAACAATCATCACCTTTCCTCCTTCAGGTAAAGCTTCATAGGTGTTCTTAAGTATCTGGACACATTGCTCATCGCTCCAACTGTGAAGTACCCACTGCCGATTCGGCCCGGTCATTGTCAGGGACATGTTTCAGGAGTGGAAGACGAACATCCATAACATTTTGGAAACTTAAGTAGGACTCACCTTGATAAAAATGGCATCCCCTTTAGGAATACTCGTGAACATATCTCCTGCAATGTTCTGAACACCGGCACGTTCAGGCAATTTCTCGATTACGGATGCAAGGTCGTAGTTGATCCCCTTGATGGAAGGGTACTTTGAACGTATCATACCAAGGATAGAACCATCGCCTCCTCCCACATCGACCAACGTGTCTACTCCTTCGAAACCTTTGTAAGTCAGCAGGATCTCTTCCATGAAAAGCTTGTTGAATTCTGTCATAGAGTCCCTGAACAGTCCAGCGAAGGCAGAGTTGTTTTCAACATAAGATACCGTCGTCATCCCGTGCGTTCTCTCGAATGGATTCCCGCCTTCAAGAATTGCATCCTTTAAATGGAACCTGTATTGATTCCCGGAAACAAGGACAATTGCATATGAAGCCTTTGATTCAACACCGAGGTTCCATGTTCTAAGCAAAAAACACCTACCACATATCGAGAAACGGTCTGTCCTGTACCAAGAGTAGTAACAGACCGAGCGATCCTTTGCTCCTGTTCTTCGTGAAGAAACGAGCAACAGGGGCCAACCCGTAGAACCGATGGGAGCCTCGGCCATCAGAATCCGTCTCCACGGAGCAAGTAACAATCGAGTGGCTGGCAAGGAGGCACAACATGTGATCTATCATGGACGGTGCTTCTGGGTTGGTAGCTCCTAGCTCCAATGCCACCTGGGAAGCGGATATCGTACCTCCCGGCACGAGCTTTTCTATGATGTCGAGCACGCCAAGCTCGACAGTCGACCTCAGTACCATGGGGAGGACCGACGCGGTCGCGAGACGCATGGCGTACATCATGTCGTTCTGGTTGGAATCGTGGTCGCTAAGGGAAGGGAATTCGGAGAGGTCCATGGACAATGGCTATTGCTTATGTGAAAGGAGTCTTGAGATATTATAGTAGGCGAAATTATTGATTGACTTGTCGTCAATAAGACAACCGGCGGCTTAATAAAATCCCGAAGGTCCTGTTTGGCTTCGTTTCTCTTGGATAAGCCTAATGTACTGTATGCTTTACTAAGCACGAACACGGAACTGTTTCTTATTGCTTCATTTTTACTAATTGTTTTTCGTAAAGAGTCAATCGGCTTCATAATTGGTTTATAAAAATGTACAAATTTTTACGAAACAACGAACCTCTTAAAAATATAAGATATTTTACAGTAAAATTTTCATAGAGGCCAAATACTCAAATATATCCTATACTTTGACATTTTTTTTTCCGATTTAGCCTAACATTTGAAAAATATCTCCACGTTTAATCTATTTTTGTCCATAATAATTATCAAATTTATACTAAACTTTGGTACTTTTTTCCGATTTACTCTAACATTTGAAAAGTATCATCTTATATTTCGACGTTGAGCCGTTATCTTCATTATATTATATGTTAGTGTTCGATGCTAACAAGGAGTTCTGCATGATTTTGATATGACAATTAACGCTGTCAGCACCCCATTTAATCAATTTTTTTCAAATTGAACCATAAAACCTGAATAAAGCTCTAAATATATTTTAATCTCACTCTTAATAAATATTGTAATCATACTTCCAACCAATCCTATACCGGCACCAGACCACAATCTTACATCGACCCTTAATCTCCAACCACTATCCACCCTAACCCTCGACTCCCAACCCCAAAAAAGTGGACATATCAATATTGTTGGTTTGGAGTTGTGCATTTGTATAACAATTTTGACATATTTATATAGTGTTATTTGCTTGGATAATGAGCGTGTGTTTGCCAAGATAATATATGACAATGTGATTGCGTTAGCATGTCCTGAAAATTTTAAGTAATCATGAATATGTTTAAAACATTTAAGTTTGACTCAAATTAAAACAACTACAATTTATTCATAATATCTAAAACATCTATTACAATATTTGTTCGTATTGGGGACGCTACGGATTATATGATGGAGATAATAGTCCAACGTTGGGATGCAAGACGATATTTTTCAAATGTTAGGTTAAATTATAAAAGAATGACAAAGTTTAGGATGTATTTGATAATTTAGCATGACAAAAAATAGATTAAATGTGGCATTAATAGCGTTAATTGCCACATTAGCGCCACGTAGGACTCTATTAATGGGGACTGCTAACGAATGATATAATAGAGATAACGGCCCAACGTTGGGATGTAAGATGATATTTTTCGAATGTTAGGCTAAATAAAAAAAAGTGCCAAAGTTTAGGAGATATTTAATAATTTCACCTTTTTTACGAAGATTATTATTTTTATATACAAGTAATAATTCCCCTCCATTACAATTAACTACTCTCAACTCCCACAATCAACGCCCAACCAAACAAAACGTTAATATTAAGTATTTTTAATGAAACTGTTTCGTACTTTACGAACAGTCTTTTCGTACTTTACGAACGATTACGAACGAAAGTACGAAATTTCGAGGATATAAATGCTTCGTACAGTACGAAATTCATTTAGTACTTTTTTTATGAAATATCCCGGAAGTTTCATAAACAGGTGGAAGCTTCCACCGATGGAAGAATATTCGCTTCCATATTAAGCGCGTTCATTCGCAATTCTTAGCTACTTTTGATTTTTCCATGAAAACCAGTCTTGATTGATGTCTTGACTAACTCTAACCGAGCTGTTAGATGTACCATTTTTCAAGCTAGTTGACTCATGAGTCTTTATTGGGAGTCGTAATTTACAAAACTTGAACAGTTTTTCCGCTGTTTTGTAAATTAGGAACCCGAACCGTGTCTACATACTTAAAGCCAATGCGGCTTTTGTTCCCGCACAAAACTGCGGTCGCCAAGAAACTACACGGCGAGAACAAAGGAAAATGAAAAGAGATCACTTACTGAAAGTTGAAATTTTATGGACGTTCGTCATGAACGAATTAGTTTAAAGAACAACAAGAAGAGTCAATCTCGACGTTATTATTCTTATCATCTATTTTTTTTTATATCAACAAGAAAAGTCAATCTCATCGTCTAATGTTGAAGTGAAGGCCTTTACCTATAGACTTTGACCAAGAAAAAATAATGGCTTTGGGTCAATTACCTCATGATATTATCAATGATGGGTACAAATGCAACGTAAATATATTATTACATTCATTCAATGCAACGCAACGTAAATATATTAGTCTCGCGATCTCGAGTTTTGTGTTATGATTATAATAAGGCAAAAATATCGATTTGTGGCATTAACTGTTATATAATTTTGTCACTAAATTTCGTTTTATATTTATTTTGGCCAATGTTTTATTTAATTGTGCGAACATCAAACAAAACCTTAATAAGTAGTTTTTATTTACCGATTAAAAATGAAAAAATTAATATAGAAACATATGATTTTATTATGTGATTTTATGGCCAGATCAAGTAGGTTGAAAGGCAAAGTTGAACTATAGTTTTTGATGATTTTTACATCGAGTAAGGACTGTTCTTCCTGCATTAACGCTGCTGATATTTATCTCTACAGATTGTGTGGATTCCCGACCAAGGCTAACATACTGGTCTGTGACTGTTCGCTTATTTGGTCTGATCAACCTGTCTTGAGTGGCAACCATTGATAATTGTTGATCGGCGCGCGCCAGCACCTTGTCTTGATTTTAAAAATAGCTTTCCTCATCATTCGATATCAATGTTCATAACATTCCGACGCCGTTTACTGCAATATTCCTTCTTAATGCTTTGGTATTTCCTGTTATATATGCAATAAAAGAAATGCTTTTACACATGGTGAGGGGCCGTTGCCAAAGCCAAGTTCGCCGACCACCTACAATGCTACCAACAAACCCGTTTTAAGGAAATGCAATAAGTAGGTCAAGCCGATTAAATACGAATTCAGTTTTAAGAAAAACTGACCAAAATGATCACATGAACGTTAACGGGCTATTATGCATTGCCTCGTATACTATAACACAGCCTCGTTTTATGAAACATAGATGAATAATTGATTACAACCTAACATGAACTTTATAAACAACTATGCCATAATTAAGCACAATATACGAGACAATATCTCAAAACCAACCCCAATCATTTATGTCAATAAAATTGAATCATAGTCATTGTCACACTACTGAACGACGTTGGGCAACTATGATCACAAGTGCTAGCAATAATAATATCAATGATCAATTTAGCAGCGTAGTCGAAAATAACATCCCTTAATGTGATCTGTTATGTCACTTTCGGTCAATCATCTTTCTGCATCCTTACGTCCACAATGAGCCAGAAAGATCATAAGGCAGAACCTCTTCCCTTTACATTTCTCGTAAACTTTAATGCGCATATGTACTTTACTAGAGAGAAACTTTATAGACAAACAATCATATTCAATAACAAACACCAAGTGTCAAAGTTTTCTTAATTAAATACCTCTTTAACATTTTCATCTCACTAAAGTTTGAGTGCATAAATCCCTAATTTTTCACATTAGAGAAAACATAATAGTCACATGTAACCTTAATGTTACAATGAAGCCAAATCACCAAAAGTGTGGCGGCCCATGTAATAATCCATATTTTTCTAGTTATGAATGTAAATGAAGTTGTACTTAAGGTATGAATGTATAATGAAAAAGGGAAATTCATGAGATAGTAAGATTGAGTCCGGAACGGTGAATGGACGGTTTGAATGCGTAAGAATGGAATGATGCGAACGATACTCAAGAATGATGTCCAATGCCTAAGGACCCTTCCATGAGCAACATGGACAGCCTCCTAAGTGAGGGATTAATGTTTGAAAGTATACATGCGAACGACGGGTTGACGTTTTCGTTGTCGTGACGATAAGCATGGAGTTGTTGCGGTTAAAACGTACATAACGTTATGGTTGAGAACCGAATCGATTATGGCAAGAATTCAATGATTGTTCAGTCCCAAATGTGGATGAAAAGTGAATAATATGAAGTGGAGAAAGGATGGTCGATATGCGCGAAAGGGCTGCCCAAATACTCGACGACGTCGCTCGCGGACAGCCCACTTTCGTGCGGATTAATGGCTGAAATTTGGCCGTAAATCTTATAAGTTTAGAAGCACGACTAAGCTGGTTAAATAAGACAAAATAGTGATTAAGGAGTTGGATTAATTAAGGTTAATAAAGATGAATTATTAGCGCTAATTAAACGTGGTTAATTAGTGCTAATCGAGCCCAAGCCATGGATGGTGGGGCCCATGGTGGGCCCACTTTTCATCAAAGGACACTAATAAGAAGCTTGGAAGAGGTGGAAAAGGAGGTGGACAGATCTGAAAAACATCGCTTGGAACGAGAAGAAGAAGAAGAAGGAGAAGGAGAAAAAGAAGAAAAAGAGAAGAAAGAAGGAGGGGGCTGGTTCGATGTTGAAGAGAGGAGCGAAATGGAAGGGCTACCATCGAGGAAGAGAGTGGGAAGACCACTTCGTGGAGAGGTCCTTTGGAGAACGAAAGAATTGGAGCGGTTTTGCTCCGAAGAAGAAGCAAGGTACGGTGTTCGATTCCCTTCGTTTTTCTTCTCGCGGAATGGTCATAAAACTTGTTTGCCTTGAGTTTTGCTTGCTGTAAATGTGTTGTTTGTTGAGGGGAAGGGGCTGGTCAGGTCCTTGGAATGGTAAGAGATGGCACCCCGGACCCTCGGTTATGCAACGAATGAGCGAACTTTCGGCACAGGTGGGCTGGCCGGTAGTTCGCCTTTGAGCGTTTGTGACGGATGGTGATCGTCTGGGGGCTGGCCATGCGGGAACATATTCGCATGCTTGAGGTGGAGGTCGTATTGAGTTATGAATGGATGCTCACGGTGGTTGTGGGCCGGGAATAATGTGGGCGAAAGTTTGTGTGCGCGTATTGGGCTGAAAAGTGGTTGGATTTGCGTGTGTTCGTGCGAAAACGTGGCTGCCCATTCGGAGTGTATACCTTGGCATATACTTGAGGCCCGGGAATAGGGCAAATGGAGGTGGACGGGCTGGTCCATCGGTATTGAGAAAAGGAAAGGTCGAAACTACTAATGAGATGGTTGCGGACAAGCACGAACACTCGTGGATGCGAACATGCGAATATTGAACAATGTTATTAAATGAACATGGACTGAAAAGGGGACTTGTTACGGTCATTCATAGCTGGTCAGGAGTTGATACTCCTCGGTGAGAGGAGGGTTTATTAAGTACGGAAGGCACGGATAAATGAAAGTGATCGAACGACCCACGTATGGTGGGCGGAATGGAAGTTTACGACGGTATATTGACACGCCCATAGGGCTGCCTTATGAGGCGGATATGAGGAGGGTTTGGACAGGAGAAATCCATTCTCAGAATGGTGTATTGGACAGCCTTGTTGCTGGAAAAGTTTGGCGAAAAGCTAAGACACGGAGGAAAGTTCCGTTGTTAACGCACCCGGATGGATTGATTCGTGGTAGCGGGATGTTGCGTAGCTGAAAGTACATGAAAATGAGGCTCTTATGGGGCGTGCGTAGGCTGAAAATACGACATTCCCGGATGCCATTGGAAATAACTTAGTTGCGATCCTTGATGAATTGGAAACGCAACGGTGTATCGGAATTTTGAGACGAGGTCTCGATTTTGAGATAAGTCAAAGGATGTCATGAACGATTGGTTAAGTGAGCTTGAGCTGCCGTACTTAGTCATTTGACTAACGTTATTGCAAGTTTTTGACAGGTCATGGAAGTGATCTATGCATGCTTATTTTCAAGTTCGAGAAAAAGCTTCCGTTGTCTAAACGTTTACTTTCAATTGTAACCGAATTGTGTAATACCTTTCAACTATTAATGAAATGGTCGATGAGTTTTATTTTAGGAATTCGTAGGTCCTTTCAACCCTTCCTCGGTTCCCTCAGAGGACTACTTCGCTATTGATCAGCCATGAGTATTCTACGTTCCTAGAATGTATGTTGTTTTGCAATCAAAGGTGTGTATCACATTAACGTTTCACCAACGTCAGAGAGCACTCCTTGTAAACCGATTACTTTGGTGAAACTAAAGCAACCATTCATGACATTTATGCTTCCAAGAAGCCTCATGAAGTCACATAATTTCCATACTGGAGGGTCTTTGTCATGAAGATAATTTCCAATTACGCTTGTAAGATGTATGAAAGGTGTCTCGAAGCTTAATAACGGATCGAGTGCTACCAAATAAGGATGTCAAAGTCACTTACTAAGAAAGTATATCCTCGCTTCTTCTAGATCGATGAATTTGTCCAAATAGTAAGAAGACCCATGATCGTCATGCATAAGACCGGAAGCAAATTTAAATTTATGTGGGATGATAGTTCGTTGTCCGAAAAGCTTACACTAAGGATGCGTACAAGATCATTGGTCAAGATGGAATACACATTGAACTAATAAATGAGAAGCTCCTGAATCGATATTAGGCCCAACGAATAATCTTTCATGTCGCATGCACCTATGTTGCGAGACATTATAAAAAATGCTCAGTAAAGAAGGTAAAAAAACAAATAAAAAAAGATATCTACATGTAATATTCATCACCCACTTGAGTATAATCAGTGAACAATTAAATATTTTTTTAATATTTCTGGCCTTCACGAGTATAGACTATGAACAACTCAATCTTAATGTAATACTCTTTACCAGCACAAGTATAAACGGTGAACATCTCAATTGGGTCATAAATGGATAACGAACCCAACCCACGTATATGTCTTAGTGCCATGAACCCAAAACCAAATATATGTCTTGGGGCCATGAACCAAATATAATCCTTTACAAGAACATTGGGTAATAAGTAGATAATGACCCAATACAAATATACAGGCTTATTTGGTAAAATATTATCCAAATCCTAGTCTTACCCATAACTCGACCCACAAGAAAGCCGCCTAATAAGTGGTGGATTACCTGACTATTATACATCGCCCCAAAGTTCTCTAAATAGAGGCCCACACAAGTCTTTTCGTGAGCCACATTCACAATATATACAAGAGAGAGACAAGATTTGCAATGCCTCCCTTAATTTCTATCGTATCCAGCCTAAAGGATTCGACAGCTTCACCTACTACTGCTGAGATTCTTCCGTATAAAGCCCAGAGGCCCCGAAAACTTCACATAGTTATTGTCGAGGCTCTTCAAAAGCCCAAAAGGCCCCGTCAACTTTACCCGACTGATATTTAGGTTTAACTGGATCCAGCCTTAAGGCCCCCCGATGACTTCAGCCGACTGCAGCTAATGAGATTCCATCGGATGAAGCCCAAAGGTTCCGGTGACTTAAATAATCTACCGAGGTTTTGCTGGATCAAGCCCATAACGCCCCCATGACCTCACGAAACTACCATGGTTCTGTCGAATTAAGCCTCAAAACCTCAACAAATTCACCGAGATTCTAGCGGATCAAATTCATGGAGCTACCGTTACGTTTTTGCCGCCCAAAGACCCAACGGACTTCACCAAGTTGCCAAGCATCTATCGGATCAAGGCCAGAGGTCCTGTCAACTCCAACATCAAACATTTGTTCCACCGATTTTTTGCCATAGCTTGGGATCATCATCAAACATTTATTTTTTTTATCAACATCTATTATTCTTCGAGCATCGAATCAGAATACTCATATTGATTGTATGTAATCAATGAACGTACAATATTTTAATACGACAATTTCTAAGCAATTTCATATCTTACAATATGTTTAGCATATTTACAACGTTGTCATGTTTTGGTTTTGACACATAACTAAATAAATGGTCCCGTGTTAAAAATTTTATGGCATAAATATGAAGAAGAGAAAGAAGGCAAATATGACACTTGAAGAGATGACATGCTAATCATATCATTGAGGCGGAAGTAGAAGAAGTCATTCAAAGATCAATAACTACATAACTAATCTTCTCCATGTCACCTTGATACAAAGATATCGTACTCGCGGTGACGATTTTATGTACGCGTAGTGTTTTATTCAAGTTCGTGTCTTACGTTAGCATTTCAAAATTTTCGACAGAAGCACATATCGTTATCATGGTCATTGAGAACTTTAAAACCAAAAGACAGTAACTACTAAATGCCTTAAACGAGTTAAATCGATACAATTTCTAAATTTAATTGTTTTAAATAATAAATCGTTAAATAATAATAATCAAACATTTAAGTTAAATAACATAACAATTTTTTCCCAATTTAAATAAAAAAAACATGAATTGTATCCACATTTAAGATTTTAAAGACTCGATTGAGGCTTTCCACCGCGAAGAACTTGAGCATTCGTAAACTGATTCTGGACTCATGAACCAAAAGAACCGGAAAGTTTTCTGGGTTCGAAAAGGTGTTTCAAGAAGAAGCCTTTGAGGTCGTCGATAGGATTAGTGTATCAACGACCCTAGCACAAGCACCCGGAATCAACCAGACTTCAGCTTTTTTGTTTCTTCCTCAAAGATCGGGGATGGAGATACAGACCATCGCCGCTGGCAAAGACCGGAGGATCACGACGAAGGGTAGATGAGAACAACCTGGGTTCAGACGTCGTGGGGGGAAAAGTTGCCACAATGGTGGCCGCATCCATCATGTTGTAATAAACTTATATTATGGTGGTTTTTGCAGTTGTTCAAGTTTGCTGACAGCGTGCCTGTAGCCGGAGGTTGTTACCTGTCGGTGAGCGGGTATGGGGACGAGCTGCTGTTGGCCGTGATGCGGCTGTACAAGGCAACCAATAGGCGAGAATACCTTGAGTATGCATTGGAGAATGTTCATTCCCATTGTGGGATCGGAGAGTGCTGATAACTCTACGAAAGTAGAGTTAAAATGATCACTTGTATGCTTTGATTTGAGCTAGTTCCGTAAGTTTAAGTGTTTAAACTTCTGGTTTTGAGCTGAATTGCGTTACCTCACGTTCGTTGTTGTTTGTGTAGGAAATTGGAATTGAGATGATGGATGACGAAGTGAGGAATGAAGAAATAAACCAAAGAAGAAAGGAGAGCTTCACAGAGACTTCCGCAGCTGCGGAGCATTTGGGCGCAGCTGCGAGCAAGGCGAAGAGTGTCACTACAGAGAGTCTCGCAGCTGCGACCGATTGTCTCGCAGCTGCGAGGAAGCAGAGACGAGTGGAGTATAGCTTAAGGTCGCAGCTGCGACCGATTATCTCGCAGCTGCGAGTAGAGGATATTTTAGGATTTTATTTCCGGATTTTAGTCTTCCTACCCTAGTATAAATAGACTACAACTCAGGCTGGCTAGGGGTCGGCTCTTTTGGGATAGAAGGCTTGTGACAGGAGACTCTTGCCCCTGAAGAACTGCAACCCCTTTTCCTTTTCCTTTGGGGTTTAGATTATGCGTTCTTTTACTCTTCTATTGTTTCGTAGTGTAGTGATGAACTAATTTTCTTGTTCTAGGACGACGATGGAACCTCGTGTTCCTCGGCGATTGTTGAACCTCTTTTCAGTTATGAATTAAATTCTTGTTTGGTTGTTTATTCGTTTCCTGTGCTTAATGCGTATCAGCAGCCTGATCAACTGTTGATATTGATTCGATCACCTAGGGAGATTCGAGAGGGTAGTCTAGGTTAGATCAGGAACAGGATAGCTTAAGGAATCTTAGAGTCGAGAGACCGGGTTTTAGTGCGAGAGTAGAAATACCACGCACCTTAGGTAACCAAAGTAGGGTTGAATCGTAAAGGGCCTTCACTAATTCCTTACCTAGACATAGAGTAGAGGATTTGATACACGAGGGTACGTTCCCGGATACCTGAGAGGGTTATGGGGAGAGTTTAGCAACCTAGGTTAACGACCAGCAAAATTTAATAGTAACACAAAAGGGGGGATACGAGAGCATAGGACACGAGGGGAAATCGGTAGTCCTAGACTTTTAAGCCTATTGATAATTCGATTTAGTCTTTCGCTTAGTTTAACTTCGCATCGTGTGATTTCGTTTACTTGACCTCAAATCAGTTACAGAATTGACGTTAAACGATCTAATCGATACTGTTCTCTGTGGGTTCGACCCTTGCTTGCCCTTGCTATTTTAGTGTGTGCGAACGAGGTTTTATTTTTGTTGCGTAGACGACGCGCATCAAATTTTGGCGCCGCTGCCGGGGAACAGTCTTTCGATTTAGATTTCTTTTACCTCTATTTCGATAACTGTTAGACGTTTAAGTTTTGCTTATTTCAGTTTATGCTACGGAGTCAAGGAGCTGATTTGACTCCTTTGGACCCAGAGATCGAGCGCACCTTCCGGCAGCGACTAAGAGCACAGCGATCAGCTATGGCCGACGAGGACAACCGACATCAGATCGACGGGAACCTGATCCCGAGAGCAGTGCATGGAGGGAGGCCGGATGTTGACAACAGACCGATGATGGACTTCACATCGGCCAGAACTTACGCTCACCGGTCATGCATAGCGCCACCGCCCATCGCTGCTCGCGATTATGAGATCAAGACCTCGGTGATGCAGATGATCCAGAATACAGTCCAGTTCAGAGGAACACCGATGGAGGATCCGCATGAGCATCTGAGCAAGTTCCTCAGTGTGTGCGACACTTTCAGGCAGAACGGAGTGTCCCAGGATGCAGTGTGGCTGAAGCTGTTCATTTTCTCTCTAAAGGATAAGGCCTGGGCGTGGTTCAACTCACTCCCAGTGAACTCCATATCGACTTCGGCACAGATGGAGGAGGCCTTCTTGGATCAGTACTATCCTCCCTCGAAGATATCGCAGATGAGGAACGAGATCACCACCTTCCGTCAGGACAGTGATGAGACTTTTGTGGAGGCATGGGAGCGATTCAAGAACCTGCTGATACAGTGCCCCTATCATGATCTGCCTGGATGGAGACAGCTAGAGGCATTCTACAATGGGCTCACGGACTCGTCCAGGAAGGACGTCAATCTGGCATCTGGAGGATCTTTCTTGAGGAAGTCCTACGTGGAGGGACTGGAGCTTTTGGAGACGATGAGGAAGACGTGTCTTCCGAATCAATATTCGGATCGTGCGAGCAGGAGAAAGCCGCAGGGTGTCTTTGAGTTGGATGCCTTAACTTCAATTCAGGCCCAGCTGACCGCGCTCACGAAGAAATTCGAAGCTGCGAACGTGAGCTCGGTTCAGAGCAACCAGCAAGGGTGCCAGATTTGCGGAGGACCACATCTCACAGATCAGTGCACTATGAGCATGGAGGAAGCCAACTTTGTTGGGAACCAGCAGCGCAACAACCCGTACTCGAACACTTACAACCCAGGGTGGAGGAATCACCCGAACTTCTCCTGGAGAGCACAGGCACCTCCTCCTGGTATGCCTAGACCACCAGCACCAGCACCGGCACCTCACTATCAGCAAGCACAATCGGAAGCCTCGGAGAAGAAGCCGAGCCTCGAAGAGATGATGCTCAAGTACATGGCGAACCAAGACGCCCTGATGAAGAATCAAGCAGCATCGATTCGGAACCTAGAGAACCAGGTTAGCCAGCTGGCTCAGGCGGTGAATTCCAGAGCTTATGGGACTCTCCCGAGCAATACAGAGACCAACCCGAGGGAGCAAGCTAAAGCCGTCACTCTGAGGAACGGCCGTTCACTGGAGGCAGAAGAATCCGAGGCCAAGAAAGAGAGCAAGGGCCCTAGTCCATCGGAGAAATCTGGTAAGATATCACAAACTAGTCCGCTAACTTCTGATTTGAGCTTGCCGCAGGACAAAGGGAAAAAGGAGCTGGTGGAAGAAAGAAAGGAACACGAAGTTGACATCTCGAAGCTTCCCTTCCCACAGAGAGCGCGGAAACAAAACGACGACGCTCAGTTTCGTAAGTTTTTAGATGTCTTCAAGAAACTGCATATTAACATACCTTTCGCAGAGGCCTTGGAGCAGATGCCGAGCTACGTCAAGTTCATGAAGGACGTGCTCTCTAAGAAGCGGAGGCTGGGCGATTTCGAGACAGTGATGCTTACCGAGGAGTGCAGCGCCATCCTCCAGAAGAAGATGCCACCGAAGCTTAAGGACCCTGGTAGCTTCACAATCCCGTGCACTATTGGAACCGCCTTCTCAGGTAAGGCTCTTTGTGACCTTGGAGCAAGCATAAACCTGATGCCCTTTTCAGTTTATAAGGAGCTAGGTTTGGGGGAGGTAAGACCTACATCTGTGTCCCTTCAGTTAGCTGATAGATCTATCACATAGCCGAAAGGGATTATTGAGGATGTTCTTGTTAAAGTAGATAAGTTCATCTTTCCGGCTGATTTTCTGGTGTTAGATTTTGAGGAGGACAAGGAGATTCCTATCATCCTTGGCCGTCCGTTTTTAGCCACAGGAAGGGCATTGATTGACGTGCAGAAGGGAGAGTTGACCATCCGGGTCAACGATCAGGAAGTTACCTTCAATGTCTATAAATCTGTTAAATGGCCTTCTGAGAATTCTGATTGCTTTCGGATGGACGTTGTTGATAGGTGCACCTCCAAATTCTCACCTCTCGGTGATGAAGAGCTCCCAGATGCTGAAGAGGATGAGATCGATTCCGATGTTGATACCCAGGAGGCTCTAGCGCTGTTCACACGAAGGATTCAACAATTCGATACGCTAGAGCGGCCATTGAACCCAATGCGACCGTCAATTGAGGAACCTCCCACCTTAGAGCTTAAGCAACTCCCGGACCATCTCAGGTATGCATATCTCGGACCATCAAACACTTTACCTGTGATTATTTCGGCTAGTCTTACAGGAGAGGAGGAGGAGAAATTGCTGAAAATCCTCAAGGCGCACAAGAGAGCATTGGGATGGACCATAGCGGACATTCGAGGAATCAGTCCTTCGGTGTGCATGCACAAGATTCTGCTTGAGGACGATCATAAGGTGTCGGTCGAGGCTCAGAGGCGGCTAAACCCGAACATGAAGGAAGTGGTGAAGAAGGAGATCATCAAGTGGCTAGACGCAGGTATTATCTACCCTATCTCTGACAGTTCTTGGGTTAGCCCTGTGCAGTGCGTCCCGAAGAAAGGAGGGATGACGGTGGTCAAGAACGAGAAGAACGAGCTGATTCCGACTCGTACGGTGACCGGGTGGAGAGTTTGCATGGACTACCGCAAACTAAACAAAGCCACCAGGAAAGACCACTTCCCTCTTCCCTTCATAGATCAGATGCTTGACCGATTGGCAGGTAAGGACTTCTATTGTTTCTTGGACGGGTACTCCGGGTACAATCAAATTTTGATTGCCCCGGAGGACCAAGAAAAGACTACATTCACCTGCCCGTACGGTACCTTTGCTTTTCGTCGCATGCCGTTTGGATTGTGTAATGCGCCTGCTACTTTTCAACGATGCATGATGGCCATATTCTCTGATATGATTGAACATGGTCTGGAGGTCTTCATGGATGACTTTTCTGTTTTTGGTGCATCGTATGCGGATTGCTTGTCGAACCTAACTAAGGTTCTTAAACGTTGTGAAGACACTAACCTGATCCTGAACTGGGAGAAATGCCAGTTTATGGTTCGTGATGGCATTGTTCTAGGTCACCGGATATCCAGCAAGGGCATCGAGGTGGATAGGGCAAAGATTGAGACAATTGAGAAGCTACCCCCACCGTCTTCTGTAAAAGGGATACGGAGCTTCCTCGGACATGCTGGATTCTACCGAAGGCTCATCAAAGACTTCTCCAAGATCACGAAGCCATTGTGCAATCTATTGGAGAAGGACGTTCCCTTTGAGTTCGATGCTGAGTGCCTTTCGGCCTTCACCGAAATCAAGAAGAGGTTAGTTTCTGCACCCATAGTCGTAGCACCTGATTGGAGTTTGCCCTTCGAATTGATGTGCGATGCTAGTGACTATGCGGTAGGAGCTGCATTAGGCCAGAGGGTAGATAGAATTTTTCGGGTGATATACTATGCCAGCAGGACCTTAGATGACGCCCAGGTTAATTACACCACGACTGAAAAAGAACTGTTAGCCGTAGTGTTTGCCTTCGACAAGTTTCGCAGTTATCTAGTGGGGTCTAAGATAGTAGTGTTCACGGATCACTCAGCAATCAAGTACTTGATTGAGAAAAAGGACGCCAAGCCTAGGTTGATTCGTTGGGTCCTTCTATTACAAGAATTTGATTTAGAGATCCGCGACAGGAAAGGAACTGAAAATCAGATAGCAGACCATTTGTCTAGGTTAGAAAACAACAAGGTGCTTCAAGACAAGGTTTGCATAAATGACTCCTTTCCTGATGAGTATTTACTGTCTGCTGATGTGAACGTGCCATGGTATGCTGATATTGTGAATTTTATTGTATCGGAGTTCATCCCCGAGGATTTTGATGCACAAAAGCGGAAAAGATTTCTAAATGACGTTCGTCAATATTTTTGGGACGAACCGTTTCTGTTTAAAAAGTGTGCAGATCAGGTCATCAGGAGGTGTGTGCCGGAATCTGAAGTCCAGGACATCTTAACCCATTGCCACGCATCCCCTTATGGAGGACACTTCGGAGGAGACCGAACGGCTGCAAAAGTCCTCCAATCAGGTTTTTACTGGCCTACTATTTTTAAGGACGCTTACCAATTTGTTCGTCACTGTGATAGGTGCCAAAGAACGGGGAACATATCCCAAAGAAACGAAATGCCCCTGCAAAACATTCTCGAGGTTGAACTCTTCGACGTCTGGGGCATCGACTTCATGGGTCCCTTCATCCCATCAAACGGTAACAAGTATATTCTCGTTGCAGTTGACTATGTTTCGAAATGGGTGGAAGCAATTGCTTCCCCCACTAATGAGGCTAAAGTGGTTGTCAAGTTTGTGCAGAGACAGATCTTTACCAGGTTCGGAGTTCCACGTGCGATCATCAGCGATGAAGGTACACACTTCATCAATCGTCAATTTAATGCACTCTTGAGCAAATATGGCGTGAAGCACAAGGTGGCCACGGCGTATCACCCACAGACAAGCGGACAAGCAGAAGTGTCTAACCGTGAAGTGAAGCGTATCCTTGAGAAAACGGTGAGTACCACACGCAAGGATTGGTCTTTAAAACTTGACGATGCTTTGTGGGCGTACAGGACAGCATACAAGACGCCGATTGGGATGTCTCCATATCGACTCGTTTTTGGAAAGGCTTGTCACCTACCAGTGGAGCTCGAGCACAAGGCTTACTGGGCTCTGAAGCACCTCAACTTCGACGAAACTCGATCAGGTGAGGCTCGCCTTCTGCAGATGAACGAGTTGGAGGAACTTCATCATCAAGCATACGAGAATGCAAAGCTCTACAAGGAGAAGACAAAGAAATGGCACGACAGCCGCATCCTCAGCAGGACGTTTGTGCCAGGTGAGTATGTACTCCTTTTCAACTCACGTTTGCGGTTATTTCCAGGCAAGTTGAAGTCGAGATGGTCCGGACCGTTCAAAGTCGTAAAAGTATTCCCTCATGGCGCCGTAGAGCTGCAATCGAATGATTCGGAGTCCACGTTCAAGGTCAACGGCCAGCGCCTCAAGCACTACCATGGAGAGCCGTTTGAGCGCGGAACCACCTCCACGCAACTCCAAGACGCGTAACTCCTGCACAGTCGAGCCATCGACTCTAAACCAGGGCGCTTCTTGGGAGGCAACCCAAGTTTTTTTTTTTTTTTTTTATGTTCTTTATTTTCCGTCTTCATTTAATTTTAATCGTTCATTTATGTTTCAGACAGATCCAGCAAATGCGGATAGACGTGCATGGAAGGGGCTTGAACGGCAGTGAGTCTCGCAGCTGCGAGGACAGATCTCGCAGCTGCGAGAGACGCGAAGCAGCCCCTATCACAGAGAGTCTCGCAGCTGCGAGGATAGGTCTCGCAGCTGCGAGAAAACGTACCCTCGGCCGAATTAAAAAAACAAAAGAAAGGGGCGACCCGCCCCACACTTAACCTAATTTCATCTTTACTCGCAGGTGCGCCGTCTCCCCACGCCGAGGTCGCCTCTGCCCGTCCTGCCGTCCTGCACCGCCCTCCGAACCCCTTGGCCCCAATTCCGGCATCCTTGACCCCGATCCCGACCACAGTCGCACATCCTTTCCCCGTTGGCGCCACATCTCCCTCCGCCGGAGATATTGTGGACGCATCAACACCGCCCTCCGACAACTGGTCTTGCACCCAACGGCCGCCATCCCCCTTACGCTGTTCATCCTCCCAGACGCGACTTATCGCAGCTGCGAGATCCGGTGTCGCAGCTGCGACGACAGGTAAGTCCTTCCTCTTTGCTGCACGGAGATTTCCATGTTGCCTAGCTATTAGATTTGGTTCAGTTATGGCCCCTAAGAAGAGAACTATGGCCGGTGAGTCTAGCTCCCGGCCAAGCAAAGGTAAGGGCAAGGCCCCGGTGGATGAGTCGTCGGCGGCGTACCAACGGTCGCTCAAACGACCGCTGGTCGCCGAGCGGGCGTTTGACACTACGCACCCCGATTTGGCTGATTACCGGGAGCGTTTAGAACGCCTCGGGTGGCTTCGCTTTAGTACGAAAGTGAAGCCGGCCGTTGTCCCGATCGTTCGGGAGTTTTATGCAAATGTGCATACTCTGGATAAGGATAGGCAGAGCATCCGTGTTCGAGATCGGGAGGTTAAGTTCGGTGCCTCCGTGATTTCATCTTTTTATGGCCTCCCTGTGTACGATACTGATGCGTTTGTTGACTATCTCAATACGAGTTTTGATAGTACCGCAGTTATCGAGCGCATTGCTCAGCCAGGGACCCAGTGGACCTTGACGAGGCGTCGGGATCCCCTCCGACTCCACGGCAGTGCTCTGACCACCGAGGCGCGCATGTGGGCATTATTTGTCACCTCCCGGCTCATGCCCAGCAAGAACACGAGCGAGATCACTCGAGATCGGGCGGCGCTCATCTATTGCCTCATGGAAGAGATGTCGATCGACGTCGGCAAAGTGATCAACTGGATGATCCATCGCTGCCTCGACGACGCAAGAGGTTTGTGGTTTCCTTGCCTCATTTCTGACCTGTGTGTCAAGGCTGGTGTGCATTTTGACAGGACAGAGGAGCTGTGCTCCCCGGGACAGCCTTTGGACCATCAGTCGCTAGACAAGATCAGCGCACGGGAGCACGGTCCCCCTTCTCGCTCTCGACCTCGTCAAGCCCCTGCACGCGCCCTGCCTTCCGAGCAAGAACGGTGGACGCAGATGCAGAACTTTATGCAGAGCACGAGGGACGCTCAGCAGCAGAACCGCGCCTTTCAGCAGTACACGATGGATTTCATCCGCCACCAGATGGAGTTCAACCGTCAGGCTGCCACCTCCTTCGGAGTGGACTTCAACTCCCTTCCGCAGCCGATGTACCACCCACCGGGTTGGGATCAACCGATGGGATGGAGGGACGCCGCGCTAGACACTGCAGAGACGAGCCCGGAGGGTGAGGAGGACGATGAGGACATGGACTCCGCCTCCGAGTGATTTGCCATCCAGAGGACGATCCTGAGTCCGGCGGCCGGGTGTCAGGTTGTATCTCTCCTTGCTTTCGTTTCCGTTAGTTTTCCTGTGTTACTGGAGATATAGTCTACCCCGAGGTCGTGTCAGAGCTTAGGTTTGGGGGTGTGCTGGCCTTGCTTTTTGCTATGACTGTTTTCGTTGCTGTGATTGTTTTTGCTTTGTTTTTGAGTAATTCTGCTTATTAAAAAAAAAAAAAGAAAAAAAAAAGAGGTTTTAATTGTCTTTGAGTCGATGCCCCCTAGTTAAACCTTAGGATTTCGGATAGAAGAGTCGAACTCTAGGAGGTTAATTAAGGGTCACACCTTTAAGGCAGAGAAGGATTAGTTCTAGCTAGCATGCCTGATTTTCTCGAAAAGAATAACTTAAGTCGTCCCTGATAGGAAGCTAACTAAGCAGCGTCAGCCCTACGGTCTATTTGAAAGCATAGTCATTAAGGAAAAGTATAGGCACTCAACCTAACTTTGAAAACGAAGTTCAAACTAGAATGTGGAAAAAGAGAAGAAATAAAAAGAAAAAAAAAACGGTTGCCAAGGCTCTGAGCACCGCTATTCAAGCTAGAAAGGAGTAAAAAGAAAGAAAAATATATATATATATATATATATATATATCGTTTTTGAGCTTGAATATGTGCTTGTGGTGTTAGTCTTCCTTGCGGCTCGAGTTCTCGTCCGAGGGGTGCTTTATCACCTAGTGCCTTGGTCCAACTGGACCGGGAGTCACTGACTGAGAACTCGTTACACGAGCGTTTGTGGGAATTGACGAGCATTTAGAGTCGTGTAACTGAAATGAAAAGAAAAAGAAAATCGGATGAAAAGAAATGCCTTGAATTAGTTGAGAAGGTAGGGAGAGTTGATCTAGAAAAGTACTTGATGGCTATGAATGATTTGAAACTGTGGGGTTGACAACGCAAGGTGTGCTAATTGAGGGGACCTGTTTTGTAAGTGCTAAAAACTGTGCGTGCTAGCCATGAGCGAAGTCTGACTCTAAAGTGGGTGTGCGACCTTAGCTGAGAGTCATTAACGATGATTCGAGTTCGGAAGAATTGGGTGAGACTGGGGGTATCTGTCGTGATGTGTTGTTTCGTTTTTGCTTGGTTAAATGTTCATTTTGTTTTTTTTTGGTTTTGCTCGAGGACTAGCAAAAGATAGGTTTGGGGGTGTGATAACTCTACGAAAGTAGAGTTAAAATGATCACTTGTATGCTTTGATTTGAGCTAGTTCCGTAAGTTTAAGTGTTTAAACTTCTGGTTTTGAGCTGAATTGCGTTACCTCACGTTCGTTGTTGTTTGTGTAGGAAATTGGAATTGAGATGATGGATGACGAAGTGAGGAATGAAGAAATAAACCAAAGAAGAAAGGAGAGCTTCACAGAGACTTCCGCAGCTGCGGAGCATTTGGGCGCAGCTGCGAGCAAGGCGAAGAGTGTCACTACAGAGAGTCTCGCAGCTGCGACCGATTGTCTCGCAGCTGCGAGGAAGCAGAGACGAGTGGAGTATAGCTTAAGGTCGCAGCTGCGACCGATTATCTCGCAGCTGCGAGTAGAGGATATTTTAGGATTTTATTTCCGGATTTTAGTCTTCCTACCCTAGTATAAATAGAGTACAACTCAGGCTGGCTAGGGGTCGGCTCTTTTGGGATAGAAGGCTTGTGACAGGAGACTCTTGCCCCTGAAGAACTGCAACCCCTTTTCCTTTTCCTTTGGTTTTTAGATTATGCGTTCTTTTACTCTTCTATTGTTTCGTAGTGTAGTGATGAACTAATTTTCTTGTTCTAGGACGACGATGGAACCTCGTGTTCCTCGGCGATTGTTGAACCTCTTTTCAGTTATGAATTAAATTCTTGTTTGGTTGTTTATTCGTTTCCTGTGCTTAATGCGTATCAGCAGCCTGATCAACTGTTGATATTGATTCGATCACCTAGGGAGATTCGAGAGGGTAGTCTAGGTTAGATCAGGAACAGGATAGCTTAAGGAATCTTAGAGTCGAGAGACCGGGTTTTAGTGCGAGAGTAGAAATACCACGCACCTTAGGTAACCAAAGTAGGGTTGAATCGTAAAGGGCCTTCACTAATTCCTTACCTAGACATAGAGTAGAGGATTTGATACACGAGGGTACGTTCCCGGATACCTGAGAGGGTTATGGGGAGAGTTTAGCAACCTACGGTTAACGACCAGCAAAATTTAATAGTAACACAAAAGGGGGGATACGAGAGCATAGGACACGAGGAGAAATCGGTAGTCCTAGACTTTTAAGCCTATTGATAATTCGATTTAGTCTTTCGCTTAGTTTAACTTCGCATCGTGTGATTTCGTTTACTTGACCTCAAATCAGTTACAGAATTGACGTTAAACGATCTAATCGATACTGTTCTCTGTGGGTTCGACCCTTGCTTGCCCTTGCTATTTTAGTGTGTGCGAACGAGGTTTTATTTTTGTTGCGTAGACGACGCGCATCAAGTGCATCAGAAGTTGCATCCACATCCGCATCACACGAGAGATGTAAAACCGTCAAATAGGAACAATTCACTTAATATTGACTGGTCTGTTAGGAGTTCCTTTACGATCTCGAAGTCTCTGCATGTAAGTCTCGAAGTCTCGAAGTCCCTTGGGTTGCATTCAAGCCCCACAGATGAGTCCTCCGTGGGTTGTATTGCCTGGTGGTGGGGTTGATAGAGATTTTGGGCTTCAAGAATAGCCAAATAGGGATCATAGTCAAGCGCTCTGTTCTACACACTTCGGAGTTTAGGCAGGTGCGCTTACGATAATTTCGATTAGTGACGGGCTTGTAAATGTAAAGCATTCGGGTTTCATCTCTGTCTAGATATTATACAAACAAAATCAATCCCGCCAAAATCAGAAGAAACCGAAAAGCCGACACCAAAACAGAGTTAACAACCAAGGAATCCGAAACTAGGCAGACCACGAAGAGTTAGCGGGTATCGGGTAAAACACTAAGCTCCCCGGGCAGATCTTTTGAAATAGAAACTTAAGTGGAGTTTAGGCTATGTTTGTACGAGGGGTCTACAGAACAAACACTCTCAAGTAAACAGAGCAATCGGACCGCCTTTTACCTTAAAACATCAACATCAGTTCACTAATTCCACCTTCATCCAACGAGGGAAGAAATTCAATCCAATGGACATTGAGAATAGCTATTCTTCAAATCTAAGCACAACAGTTCGGTTAGAACCGGGACATCATTCAAACTTAAAATATCAAGTTATGAATGACATGACCATTCAGACTAGCTAGAGAGGCCTTCCTATTTCCAGCACCATGTATCCCAACAATATCCCATACCCGTCCCGGTACCCAATGCCCACGTACATCCACTCTAAAAGAGGAAGTATTTATTGAACAACCTCCGGGATTCACTGATTCAAAATTTCGTAATCATGTCTACAAGCTATCTAAAGCTTTGTACGGACTTAAGCAAGCTCCGAGAGCATAGTACGAAAAGCTCAGTTCCTTTCTTATAACAAAGGGATATAGACGGGAAAAATAGATACAACCTTGTTTCTCAAGAAACAGGAAGCTGATCTTTTAGTCTCTCAAATATATGTGGAGGACATTATATTTGGTTCAATTAATGAACAACTATGCATTGAATTCTCTAATTTTATGAAAGGAGAATTTGAAATGACTCACATGGGAAAACTAACCTTCTTCCTTGGACTCCAAATTAAGCAAACTGTAGATGTTATTTGTATCCATAAAGAAAAGTACAACAAACAACTGCTCAAAAAATTTGATCTTGAGAATGCTAAATCTTTGTCAACTCCTATTGATAGTAATACCAAAATTGATAAAGATGAAGGTGAAAAGGAAGTTGATTCCAAACTATACAGAAGCATGATAAGGTCATTACTTTATCTTTCTACTTTTAGACCTGATATTATGTCCAAGATCCTATCTATCACTCAAGATCCAAGCATATCGAGTTGAAACATCATTTGTTACATGACAACGTATAAAGTGGAAGCATTGATATTTAGTATGTCAATACTGAGTAACAACTTGCTGATATTCTAACTAAACCACTTGACAATGAAAGGTTTGAATATTTGCGAAACGAATTATGAATATGTGATCCTAATCTTTGGGATGATGAAATTGTCATACAATGTTTTAGAAGAAGAGATATTCTTACCTTACTTATGTGTCACTTTCCTTGTTTTTCCATAAACCAATTTATAAAAAGAAATAAAAACATACGGTTTCCTTCATTCTCAAATTTCTAAACCTCCATCTCTCTTCTCTTCGAACTCCAACTTTCTCACTCTCTTCTTCTTCTCTTCAAAACTCATCATGGCACCAAAGTCTGCGAAATCGGCGAAGGGCAAGAGAACTCCCTAGAAACGGTCACAATCTGTGGCTGCTTCTACCTAGCAACTTCTCGTTGGCGAGAATCCTCATGTTTGTGAGGGGGAGCTAAATTGGATTCTTGCGATGATGCACTACCTAATAGAAATATGGATAAGCAAAATATTGCTGCTTACAAGCGTGTGGATTTTGATTGGTTTTCTCAACATCAGCTTCACCTTGCTGACATGTTTGAAAAACTAACTTGAAGGTCATTTTGTGAGTATGATGACATTGGCTCCATTTCTAAAGTGAAGGAATTTTATGCCAACATTACTTTTCACAAGGAGGACTCACTCATTAAATTTATCAATGTGCTGATGGATGAGAAGGTGTTTGTATTCTCTATTTTTTATGTTTGCCGACTCTTTGATTATGATCCTTTCAATAATTTAAGAGTGATCAATGAAGGAAAGTTGGAAGCTTATCAAACCATTAATGATGGCGAGTTTATCACTGTTAGTGGATATCTTCAGAATATAGGGCTGAACTTCAGCAACAGAATGGTTCACAAGGCAATGATGTCCTGCTTGGCTCCTAGAATTGGCATCATTGACTCCATCGTGCCTAGGGACTGGAATCTGATGGTCCACCTCAAGCAAGCCATTCCTATTAATCTGGAAAGTGTGATATTTGTTCACATGGCTTCATGTGTGAATGATGTAAAGAAAGCTCTACCTTTTGCACATGTTATTACAACATTGTTGCAGCATTATGGAGAAAAGGTCACTCCTTTGAACAAGATGGATTCCTGGACTACTCTGGTAATTGGTGCTAACTTTGTTGAGAGCATGAGCTATCAGTACATTGATGGCGTATTTGTGAAGAAACCAACTAAGCGAAAGCTTGATGCATCTGATCGTGGCAAGGCTAATACTACTGCTACTGCTACTAGGAAACAACGCTATGTTAAGCGTGAGAGAGATGCTACTACATCTAAGGAAGAGTCCCCATCTTCTTCAAAACTGTAAAAAGTCCTTTGTGAGGAACTTAGCTTTACCAGGCGCTCTTTTCTTGAAAGGATGGATGGCTTTGCTGAAAGACTTGGTCGTCTAGAGAATATGATTCAAACCTTGCTTGATCGTGTTGAGGATTGAGCTGTGCTATTCTACAAATCTCTCGTTGTTGTTATGGAGTGAGCTATGCTCTCTTGCTACTGTTTTCTTTTGAACAAATAACGTCTTTTGTTGGACAACAGCACAGTTTGTTGTCCTCTGCTCTGGTTTTTTGAGTGTTAGCTTGTTATAGTTGCTTCTTGAAAGGATGGATGGCTTTGCTGAAAGACTTGGTCATCTAGAGGAGATGATTCAAACCTTGCTTGATAGTGTTGAGGATTGAGTTGTGCTCTCCTACAAATCTCTCGTTGTTGTTATGGATTGAGCTATGCTCTCCTGCTATTGTTTTGTTTTGAACAAATAACGTCTTTTGTTTGACAACAGCACAGTTTGTTGTCCTCTGCTCTAGTTTTTTGAGTGTTAGCTTGTTATAGTTGCACTGGTAGTTAAACTATCCTTTGTTGCTTCATTACTTCTTTCTGATATGACAAAAAGTGGAAGAAGAATATGTGTTGTTGAGGGGGATTTATATCTCAAACTCCAAACGACAAAAGCTAATGTGAGAGTTTACTCTAAGGGGGAGTTATATCTCAAGCTCTTCTGTCCCTAAAGAATGATTATATTTTGTCATCATCAAAAATGGGGAGAATGTTAATTCTGGTTTTGATGATGCACTTAAACAACGTGTGACATATGGTTAGCAATGTTGTTTAATAATGTTGTCTGCTTATCTTTAGTACTGATCATGAGCAAAGTGTTGTTGTGTCGCAACTAGCGTAAGCAATATGTTACTATTTTACAGTATGCTGCTACTATCTGGTTACGGTTGATTATTAAATATTTGAAAATAAATATTTCTTACATTTTGAAATATTTCAGAATATACCTCAAGATGTCCTAGTACATTGGACTTGGTTTGGATTTTCTAAATCATCTGGTTAGGCAACTCGAAATCATGATATTAGCTTTCCAAGTTAAGATATGGATATAAAATATTTTGTTATGGTAATTTCTGATCATCGCAGCGTCACGTTGTAATAAATTATCAAATCAAATAATCTTGGTTATGATTTGACTTTAATAATTGATATGGTGAGATTATTATTAGGTCAGTTACCTAATAAGAATTGTTCAGAAGAGATAGAGGGGAGTTACCATTTCAGGATTTTCCTTCTCAAACATAGTGACCGTTGAGCAGGCATCTTCTCACACACGTCCGAGATTTTAGAAACAAATAAAAGGAATCGTCTTATTAAACCTGGACAACTCTCATGATAATTTTCCCATAAAAATTAGACAAGGCCATCATATTCAAGAGCCTTTGTGCGTTTGAGTGGTCTGTGTGGTTGTCCAAAGCCTGTGTGAAGCTTTGAGAATCTGTGTGAGCTGTGTAATTGAAGGAGAACGAAGTTCTTACCTTTCGCAACTGCATGCGGGAGTGTCAAGAGCTGTGTGCTACCTTGATCACCGTGAGAAAGACTGTGTGTCCTTGGAAAGTCTCGAACCTACGGAGTTTGAGTAGTTATACACACATTTGCGGGTGTGCGCTAAAAGTCTCGTGCCTAAAGGGTAGAACATGAGTTGGGAACGCCGCGAGATTGGAAAGAGGTCCTCCTATGCACAGGGGTGCTGTTCAGAAGACTTGACCTCCTGATACAAAGGGACGGTAGAGCAGGCTACGTGGGAGTCGTCAAAGTTGAAAATTCCATCTTAGGCACTGGGTGTACAGTGTAGTGAGTCAAGGCTGTGGTAACCATGCCCAAACTGTGTGCAGGACGGATACATCGACTTCGCTATGTGAGAAATTAGGTTCCGCTGTGTGAGGAACCAACCAGTTCATTTATTTTTTTTACTCTTCTAAGTAACTCTCTTTGTGATTGTCTCTCTTGTGTTTATAGACATGTTCTTATCTAAAGGAGACAAGAGCTTTGTGAAAATCCTCTGTTATGTGATTAAGTGTCGAAGCAATCCTCAACCGTGAATCAAGAACAGGCTACTTCCTGAAAAGTCGTTATGTCACTGTAAGAAATAATTTTGTGAGGATTTATATCACAACGTTGTCTTTGTGCTTTGATAGACAGGTTTACGCTAAAGCGACAAGGTACAGTGGGAGAATCTGTTGAGCTACCAACTGCTGAGCGTGAGCATCCATCTGCTGGAAACGAGAAGTGGTCCACTGAGTGAGGAGATGATCGTTGCCCCTGAGGGATCTCTAATTTATTCAAGGGTTCTAAATCTCACTTTATGAGAAATTGAAAGCCTAGTGCAAGGGCATTTTGTACCCATTATATTATATGGTGGAATCACCTCGTTGGTGAAAAGTGGACGTAGCTTGATTAAGGCCAAACCACTATAAACTACCGTGTCCATTACGATCGAGTAAATACTCGTACGAAACCTACTCAACTAAGTCATAACGTCTATAGTGAAGCAGATCTCATAATCTGGAAAACGCTCTGATGTGTACAGTACGCTTCCGCTTACATTGAAAAAGGGCGAAAAAGTTACAATTACTAATTCGCTCCCTCTTAGTGCACCTGAACGATCCAATAGAGCCTTGTAAAGCGAATTACACCACTTGTTTGCAAGTAAAGTATTGAGAAGATTGTTACACCAGTCACCCTATATATTTTGCAAGCAATCAGAAAAGTCAGAGAAGGAAGGAAATATGACTTCGATCTATTATGTAGAAGATTTGGACTAAAGACAAGCAATCATTTACTTTCTTCCATGTACCAAATGATGTTGTAAATAGGTTGGCAAAAACATTCAGTAAGACGTTATGCAATCATTTAAAGAAAGTAATGGGAAAGACCAAGAAAGATTGGCACAAATGCGTCCAGAAAGCTTTGGGAGATTATTCGTACCACATATAGAACCACAACTCAAATGATGTAATATTTATTAGTGTGTGGAGTAGAAGGGTATTGCTACTTGAAGAACTGTCGTTATAAATAGCTATACATGTAGGCTATGTCAAGAAGACAATGCTTGTACGTCTTGAGGCAAGCACAACAATAAATTGAATGTTATTGAGCAAGAATGTCAAGATCGTACAATAAGAAGGTTCGTCGTCATTCCGTCTAGGTTGGAATCTCGTCTTAACATTGAGAAGACCAATAACTGTAATGCATCGGACTGAAAGTAAATTCATGCCCAAGTGAGAAGATCTATATGTGGTTCAAGAGGGTTATATTAATCGAGCATATAAGATAATTGACAAAGATAGGCCACGCAAATAATGCAACAAGTCATAGTATTGTTGCAAAACCAAGATCGAATAAATATTTACATTTATATTAGAACGAAAGATTTATTATATTTATATTAATATAGAAAACCTTTGACAAGGTCTAAATAACGTTAAAGGTTCAATACGAGGGTCGTTCTCATACGAGATCAAAAGGGCCGTATCCTTTAGTTGACTAGACTTGACTCTGCCCGCTCGCGTGTAGGGATGGAACTTCCACTCCTATTTTATTGCACGACTCTGACTTCGCTCGGCATCTCGGATTGGAAACTGTCTCTCGTCTCCACTTCCTCGTGATCTTAAATACTCCTATTCAGTTCCTTCTTATCGTCCTTTTGTAAATTTCCCAACATTTTCGGATGGGATTCGTAAAATCACATGAACCCTTTTGCTTTCGTACTGTTCGGATGGGATTCGTAAAATCATATGAACCCTTTCATACGAATCAATTGGGCTTAAAGTACAAATATGTAGTTTCGTGATTTATGAAACAAATACTGTAAGATTGTCCACATGGGGCACCCCAGTGGTTAGTACATTAGAGATTCACTTGATATGTCTCGAGCTCGAATCTCAATTGCGGCAATGGAAATTATTACTTATAAAAAAAATCTTGTAGATTTTACGATGTCCAAGGTATTATTTCATAAAGTACAAAACTACACAGTGCACTTCATACTTTACGATATAAAAGAGCTCTATGATTTTACGAAGCCCAAACGATTTGTACGAAACAACTCGTAAGATTTTACGAAACTTATCTGATTAGTACGAAATGCTTTCGTACTTTACAAATAAGTATGTTACTTTTTTTCGTACTTATGGGAGTTACCGTGCGAGTGAGCTTACCCGTGTCGGCAATGTGGACCAAAAGTTGAGCGAAAGGCCCTCCTCTCATATTGTTTTGGTTGATGCATTTCTCGCAATCAATCCATACGTAAAAAGTGTTGAAGGTAATTTATGATCCATTTCATGCCGTATTAATCTCATTTAAGTGGAGCACTAAGTGAGATATTTAAGTAGATTATTAAATATGTCGGTTTCTATTGTCATTTGAGCTTCATATTCCTCTCTATACATAAAGGGACGTGTAGACATTTTATGTAAGAGAAACGTTTAAGAAAGATAAATCACTTCCGTGGCCTAAACACTCCAATGTATATTTTCCGTAGGTGCAACAACTTTACAAAAGGTTTCTTCTATTCTACAGAAGGTCGTCAGCAGTACAGAACCTACATTCTGCAAGCACCTTCCCCTTTCTTATTCAATCCATTTACACATAACCCCCAACAAAAAGCACGGACCAAGACTTTTCACATTTTTGGTGTTTTGGACTACGGGCCGTGTGTTTCAATCCAAAATTTTAATGAGCAACGACTTCATTTTTCCACTTCGTTGTCAACCTGTCTCATTTCAATGGACATATTTTTCCACACGATACATTTGTGTGCTTCCGTTTTGCGTAGAATGATCGAGCTTGAGGGCGAGTTACGATGCCCACTGAAGGATTTACTTGATAGTGCGTTTTACCTCTATTACCGTAAGACCATTCAAAGTCGCGAACTTTCCCTCTCCAAACCCACACCATACTCAGAAGGCGCAAAGCAGCAAGCTGCGGCCATGTAACTTTCTGTTATCGCCAGTTCGAGTCTTGATACTACTCACAAGGCCATGCATACTGTACGCCATACCAACAAACGAAATGTTGAAACGTGATGAAGCGGTTACTGTAATTAATACAATTACTGTAATCAAGCGGAACCTCGTATAAATGAATGTAGTATGCAGTAAAGTGAGTAAGATAAGGGGCTTCATGAGACCTTTTGAAACAAACCAAAGCGACCAAAGTTAATTTTACATTTTTTGGTGTAATAAGTTTATGAAATTATTACTTATAAAAAGTCAATGGTCAACGATGGACAAATTCACATTTTGGTTTTCGTGTCTTCAATAAAAAAAATTTGATGACCAACGACTTTAATATTTCCACCTGCTCGTCATTTCACATTTATATTTTCTAGTGGGGTCATTATGGTCATTGTCGATTCTTGATTGAATTGGTGAATATGTTTTTCTTTTATATATAAAAACTTATTTCTCTATGCTTTCTTTAAAAAAAAATCAAAATTTGTGGTTCATATTAAATAAGTTTTTAAAATAATGGAACACACAATTACATAATTAACTTCTTGGGGAAATCATCCGAAACATGTCCAATCCCGACTCGGTACGATGATTCACGTGGCCTCTCACTGACCATGTCTTTTTCTCCCTTCTCTTCAGAAATTTCCTTCTAATTTTTGCTATAAAACGAGGAAGAGAAGCGAAAGATTGTCTTAACTCGAACCACAACCACGACAACTAAAGAAAAGGCCAAAACGATGATCAGCTCTTGCAAATTCCCACACATACTGTCCGTGACCACATTGCTGATCCTCGTAGCGGTGCACTCGGACTCATCACCGGCCGCGGCCGTTCCTCCTTCCTCGGAGGCCTACGCCCTTCTCGGGTGGAAGTCCCAGCTCCCAAACAAGAGCCGAGCTCTCTTGTCCTCGTGGAACGAAAGCAGTACCGCCGGACTTTGTTCCTGGGAAGGCCTCACCTGCGACGCTTGGCAAAGTGTGACTAGCCTCAACATTTCCCACGTCGCCATCAATGGCACACTTCAAGGTCTCAATTTCTTATCTCTGCCCAACTTGACTACGATTGTGTTCATCAACTGTTCACTTTCCGGTGGCATTCCCTCTACCATTTCCAACCTTTCCAAGCTGACCACGTTCGACTTGGGCCTCAATAGCTTTTCTGGTGGCTTCCCAGCTTTCCTCGGATACATAACATCCCTTCAGTACCTCAGTTTGTCAGATAACTACTTCACCGGCACCATTCCTGGATCCTTCACAACCCTCACCAATCTGACCTACCTAAACCTCAATGCAAACGAATTCTCCGGGGATCTCTCTTCTGCCATCAGACTTATCAGTTCCCTGCCGCTGCAAAACCTTCTGTTGTCCTCCAATAACTTCACCGGCTCTATCCCCAGTTCTATTGGAGAGCTTACCAAGTTAACCCTGTTATACCTTGGGAACAACATGCTCTCCGGTTCGATCCCTTCGGATATAGGGAATCTCAATTCACTCCAGCAGTTATACCTCCAGTCGAACTCCATAACTGGTTTCATTCCCCGCACCATCGGCAACTTGAGTAGCTTGGGTAGGCTCTGGCTTCTGGATAACCATATCCACGGACCTATCCCTTTCGAGATTGGCAAATTGGGTTCGCTGTGGCAGCTCGATCTCTCCCAAAACTCTCTAAATGGCTCGATCCCGAGTACGGTCAGCAACCTGACCGGTTTGAGCTTCCTTTACTTGTACGGTAACCAACTGTCTGGGTTGATCCCCCCCGATGTCGGCAACATGCAGTCCCTCTATACATTCCAGCTGCTGAGCAACGAGTTGACTGGTCCAATCCCACCGACTATAGGCAACATGACCAGCCTGGAATCGATTTACCTGAGCACTAATCGACTTTCGGGTTCCATCCCGAAAGAAATGGGGAAATTAGTCAAGCTGAGGGAACTTGTCCTGGCGGATAATCAACTAGATGGCTCTCTTCCTGTCGAAGTGAACAACTTGACCTCCCTGACAAGCCTTCAGCTTTCAAATAACAGCTTTTCTGGTAATCTGCCATCCGATATATGCAAAGACGGTGCCCTGAAATTGTTTGCGGCATTTCACAATAAGCTCGATGGACCCTTACCTCGGAGCCTGAGGAACTGCACCGGCTTAACAAGGTTGAGGCTTCAAAATAATCAACTCACCGGTTCTCTTGCAGCTAGCCTCGGCGTGCTTCCTAACTTGGATTACCTTGAACTCAGCAACAACAGATTTCATGGTGACTTGCCATCCATATTCGGTACGTACCAAAGCTTGCAGTCCTTGATAATTTCCAGCACCAATATTTCAGGGAGGATGCCCCTCGATCTTGGAAATTTGTCTCGGCTCCATAAACTCGACTTATCGGGGAACGATCTAGTTGGGGAAATTCCGATGTATCTCGGAAACATGAGCTCACTGATAGAGATCTCACTAGATGGGAACAATTTTGCCGGTCTCATTCCAAGGGAGATTGGAGCACTATCTGAACTGGCAAATCTCAACCTTGCCGAGAACAATTTGTACGGAGTGATTCCGAAGGAGCTACAGGAGTGTCGAAAGCTTCTTCAACTAAACTTGAGTGGAAACAATTTTAGCGAGAGCATTCCGTTCGAAATCGGCAGTCTGATATCACTACAGGGCCTGGATCTTAGTCGGAATTCTCTCTCGGGCAACATACCCCAACAGCTTGGGAACCTACGGGTCCTAGAAACGCTGAATCTCTCGCATAACATGCTTTCAGGATCGTTCCCATCCACAATTTCTGAAATGTCCGCCCTTACATCCATCGACATATCGTATAATCAGTTAGAGGGACCTCTTCCGAATATTCCGGCATTCAGAAATGCCTCCTTCAATGTTGTTCAAGAGAACAAAGGGCTATGCGGTAATGTCACTGGCCTGCTGCCCTGCACATTGACACCAAGCACAAATAAGTCGGGAAGGAAGAATGGAAATAACATTTGGTTGTTGATTTGTCTTCCTCTCGGTTGCCTTGTCATTTTATTTCTTATATCTGGCGGTTTATGGATCTTCCACCAAAGATTGAAGAGAGGAAAGAACGAGACAGAGGAAACAGGAACTGGATCAATGTGGGCGATATGGAGCAATGATGGAAGCAGTGCATACAAGAGCATCATAGAAAACACAGAGAACTTTGACCAAAAGTATTGCATTGGGGTCGGAGGTCAAGGAATGGTTTACAAAGTGAGATTGTCGACTGGTCAGATTGTAGCAATCAAGAAGCTTAACGAGAAACCGGATGCAGATACCCTGAGCCGAAAAGCATTTGAAAGGGAGATACGTGCCTTGACAGAAGTTCGACATCGTAACATCATCAGACTCCATGGGTTCTGTTCGAGTTATCAGCATTCCTTCCTAGTTTATGAATTCTTGGAGTCCGGAAGTTTGGATAGCTCGTTGAAAAATAATGCCAAAGCCGGGCAGTTCGGTTGGGTTGAGAGAATGAAGGTGATTAGAGGAATCGCAAATGGTTTATTGTATTTGCATCATGAATGCAGCCCTCCCATCATCCACAGAGACATATCAAGCAAGAATATACTGCTCGACAATGAGTACGAAGCTCATATCTCGGATTTTGGAACAGCCAAGGTTCTGAAGCCTAATTCATCTAACTGTACCTCATTTGCCGGAACATATGGATATGCCGCACCCGGTACGTAGTTTCTTGTCGTAACCCTGTCCACACCGAGTTTTCCAACAACTGTCTTATAATTTTTTTTTTTATTTCCTTCAATCTGACTACTACAGAGCTGGCATACACGATGCAAGTTACAGCAAAAAACGATGTTTACAGCTTCGGAGTGATCATATTGGAGGTGATTATGGGGAAGCATCCAGGTGATTTCATCTATTCCTGTTCCCAGTCTGGGACGTCCCACTCTGCAGTGCAACACTTACTCCTGAAGAACGTATTGGATGAAAGGATTTCATATCCCACCGAAGAAGAGCTGGAAGAAGTCTGCTCCATGTTGAAGACTGCCTTCTCATGTTTATGCCCGAAACCCGAGAACAGGCCCGACATGCGAGAGGCTTGTAAGGGAATTTCCTCTCAGAAAAAGCTCAACTTTGGTCCAATTACGAAAGATGTGAAGCTCTGTGAGTTGTTCGATTTCGAAGGCGTGTTTAGGAACTGATCCTCCGTGTAGCATGGTCTGTTTAAGAAAAGGTCGGGGAATGACATGACGGTGAAGAGAATTATGAATGGATTAATATGGACGGCCGGTCCATTTATTTATGGTCAATTCGAATGACCAAAGAAAAGTGGAGACACAAGAAACAAACGTCACCAATCCCATTGCGTTTTTCCTGAATAAATGGTAATAGTTTACACAATAAACGGGCTTAAAAAAATCAATAGAGTCCTCGGTAGAGATTAGCATCGCATCCGAGTAAAATACGATGTCAGGGGGTCGAAACATGAAGGTAATAGGTGCTAAGTGAAGGGTCACGGCTAAAATACCATATCCAGGATTACCGTGAGTTCGTGAAACAGGGTGTGAGGTGGAGGCCCAATGCAACAACGCAGTGGATTGTGCGTGGGCTAATCTTCCAAAATCTACAGATAGGCCCTGCTCCTTGCCCAGGAGGAGATGAAGACAAAATTAGTTACCTAGGGACAACGTGGGACGACGTCCTAAGGCTACAACGAATCCCAATTAGTTCTGACAGCAACTTCTACAAAATCTGCTGTTAATAGCATATATATGAAATATGGACAAGTTCATCAAAATCAATAGGAGAAAAACACTCCCTCTGCTTTTCTCTTCTTCTTCTTCTTCTTCTTCCTTGTCTAGCATTCCTTCTTCTTCCTATCATTCTTACGTTGTTTAACCTTGAATCTCCTCGTGAAATAAGTTCGGCATATTCTTGACAGATTTTCAAATAGACCGTCAGCTGGTTCAATAGTTAACTTTTGTTCTTGTTGCCTTTTAATTTATGTCAAGTAAAGTCCACCTCAATATGCTACTGGGGGCATTCCTAACAGGCAGCGATTGGTTCACAGGTTAGTGAGGAGGAATTTAAGTGCTTTCAAAGGATTCGAGGACAATATTTGAGTTCATTTGGTTGTTTTCCTATGGAAAGGAAATTTGGGTCAAAAAAGCCGTGGGAATTGGAGAAAACAATTAAAAATAGAATACAAAAATTAGAAAATATGTGTTTTTAATGATAAAATATTTTTAAACAAATGGAAGCGAGAGAAATAAACAGGGACACTGGTTATATAAAAGAAAAAAAAAACAAAGGCCTCCAAGTATCCTTGTTATATCTCCAAGGAGATGATAGAATACACGAGTATATATTACAATAAGAGGGGGTCAATCAATGTTATAATCCATTCCCAAGGCAGTCGGCAATCTAACTGGCTTGAACTTCCTTTACTTCAACGGTAACCGACTTTCCGGCTCGATTCCCACGGAGGTTGGAAACATGCAGCATCTTTTTCATTTCCAACTGCTGGCCAACGAGTTAACTGGTCCGATCCCGGCATCCATAGGCAACATGACGTCTCTGAGCTCCCTAAAGCTTCAAAGCAATTATCTGTCAGGTACTATCCCTCCCACAATAGGAAACTTGAGCTTGTTAAAGCAACTGGACTTGTCCCAAAACAAGTTGGCCGGTCCCGTTCCTGTTGAAATCGGAAAATTAAGTGTCCTGACTGTTCTCTCTCTAGCGTCTAACAATCTTGGGACGATTCTGCCTGTTGAGCTGAGTAATCTTACTTCTCTGAGAAATCTTCAGCTATGGAACAACTTCTTCACTGGCCATCTACCATCAGATATTGCAGGGGTGGTGAGCTTGAGTACTTTTCTGCTAATGATAATAATTTAACCGGGCCTCTTCCACTGAGCTTTAGGAACTGTTCCAGCTTGTACAGAGTGAGGCTTCAGAATAATCAGCATACTGGGCCTCTGATGGAGTCTCCTGGCGTGTATCCAAACTTGGATTACCTTGAGCTCAGCAACAACTGGCTTCATGGAAGTCTGCCAACAAATTTCTCGGAGTATGTAACCTTGACTAGCTTGAAGCTCTCCAAGAACAATTTCTCCGGTGAGATACCACCTGAACTCGGAAGCATGCCTCGCCTGCATCTGCTTGACCTGTCGGATAATCATTTCAGCGGAGAGATTCCGGATGAACTCGGGAAACTTGCTTTGCTATTCGATCTTAACTTGGGCGACAACCTTTTGGTTGGTTCTGTTCCTACTGCGGTTGCGAAATTGTCTGCACTTAGAAGACTCAACCTTGCTGGCAACAACCTCAGTGGTCCAATTCCTCGTGAATTGGAGGCCTGCCGGTATCTTGAGCTCTTAAATTTTGGCAGTAATAATCTCACAGAGAGAATCCCAGCAGAGATAGGGAATTTGCAAGACCTTCGTTACCTTGATTTCAGCTATAACTTTCTGATCGGTGAAATACCAGTCCAACTTGGCAATCTAATTAATCTACAAGTGCTGAATCTCTCCCACAATTGGCTGACCGGCTCGTTGCCGTCAACTTTCCGTGGCATGTATGGTTTGACAGCCATCAATGTATCCTATAATCAGTTGGAGGGACCACTGCCGGACATCCCTGCCTTTTGTAATGCATCATATGATGCAGTCAGAGGTAACAAAGGGCTTTGTGGCAACATTAAATTCCTCGTTCCTTGTTCAGCGTTGGAACCCCGTCAATCTATAGGGAATGGAGGAAGGAAGAGTTTTTCATTGATATCACTGGTTCCCATCGGTTGCGTCATTGTTCTATTTGTCATTTCAGGAGGTTTGTTTATGATGTTCCGAAGATCTAATAACACTAGGAGTGCCCCAGATGAAGCAGGGAATGAAAGCGTGTGGATGATATGGAGCTATGACAGTGCGATGGCATATAAGAGCAACATAGAGGCCGCGGAGAACTTCGATGACAAGTACTGCATCGGTGTTGGAGGACAGGGCAGAGTTTATAGAGCCAATATTGCTACAGGTGAAGTATTCGCGATTAAGAAACTCAAACAAGATCCAGATGCCAAAATGATGAGCCGGAAAGCTTTCGATCGGGAAATCCATGCTTTGACTGAAATCCGGCACCGCAACAACGTGAGGCTTTACGGATTCTGCTCCAGCCGGCAACACACCTTCCTGGTGTATGAATATCTCGAGCCAGGAAACTTAGAGAGCATTCTTAAAGATGGCGAGAGGGTCAGACAATTTGATTGGGGGAAGAGAGTGAATGTCGTGAAAGGAGTTGCAAATGCCTTGTCCTACTTGCAGCACGAATGCAACCCAGCTATAATTCACAGGGATGTATCGAGCAAGAACATCTTGCTTGATGACGAGTGGGAAGCTCACATCGCCGATTTCGGAACGGCTCAGGTGCTAAATTCTGATACATCCAGTTTGACGTCATTTGCTGGGACTTATGGATATGCTGCGCCCGGTGTTGTTGCTTCATCCTCATCATTCCTCCTGCGTCACTTAAAAAAATTACTTTTAATTTGATTTATTTGTTATTCTAAAACAAACTTCTGTAGAGATGGCCTACACGATGAAAGCGACGGAGAAGGGCGACGTGTACGGTTTCGGAGTGGCCGCGCTTGAAGTGTTTCTGGGACAGCATCCGGGGAATCTTATCACTTCTTGTTGCACCTCTGGGGCAACAGACTCTTCATGGCAGAGTTTATTTCTGCAGGACGTGTTGGAGGGAAGAATTTCTTATCCAGACAGGGAAGAAGTTGAGGAGGTGGTCCTTGTGATGAAGATGGCCTTGTCATGCATAAGCGTTTCGCCTGAGGACAGGCCGAGCATGAGATAGGTTTCCCAGGGGCTTTCATCTCAGAGAAATCTTGCAATCCCCACAGTATTGAACGACGCGACACTAGACAAACTGTTTGATTTCCGTGGCTTCAATTGCTAAACTAGCGTTCCTCTGGATGTGAAATTATAGAATCTTGTCTAATATATTTGAGCCCTTCGCTCAGATAATTTAAGAATCGACCTCTTCCATGGTTGTAGTTCTTGGGGATGCCTAAGATTCTTACTAAATTTAAACCGGAATATGATCGAGCGGACCACTGCTGGTTTTGAATTTTATCCCTCCACTGTCATAATTCCATCGATTCTTTTTATGGCCTTTCCAAAAAGCAATTGGGTACATATTTGGCGTAATCACCATCTGCCTCGCGTTTGGTCTGGGAGTTCAACATCTACGAGCGGTCGGGAAACCGTGGACGGTGGTGTTCTGGTAAGCATGGCACCTGGAGCTTCTCGCATGTGAAATTAAGTTGGTTCGCTTCTAAAAGAAATAGCAGCCAAAATGTGCTAATTTCATGAAAAGGCAGAGGATGAGGCTGCGCTTGCTTGTGGAGAAGCTCGGGAATAATTCTATTGTAAGTTTACTCGCGTTGTTCAAGTAAACTTTCGATTCTGCCTATTTGTTATTGTCCCAATTTGTTTTCAGTTTGGCCTTTTGGGATTCAGTTCCAACTATCTTAACCAAAAATGAGTCTCCAAAAAAAAAAAAAAATATATCAAAAGACGAGCTCATGCGGCTTCATGCCTGCCTTGAGGGAGAACCTCGCTCCTAGGTATGTCTTCAAGTCCTGGACGCCTTCAATAGACTTGAGCAACGGGGCATCAACCAATTTCTGGTCCTCTTTCTTCACCTCCGGCCGCGCATTCTTCTCCTACATATGGTCAAAGGATACTGGCTTTAGACAGAAAAGCTACTTCCTAAAAATGCAAGCAGATCAGTTCAAAAATCCAAGCAGAAAACCAGCCTCTTTCTAGGCTTTGAAGAACTCGCCTTCCCTTTTCTTTTCCTTTTTCTCGACTTGTTCGTAAAATATTTTTCATCATATTTATCAACATTGACTCCAGAGGTGTCGACCTTGGTGGTGGTTGCGATCATATAAGATTGGTTTCCTCGCCTCAGAGGGACGCCGTTGATCTGGAAGTCGCCTCACACAAGCAAAACAGGCTCGTAAACACATACATTGCTTCTTGCTGACCTACTTAAAATGTTCCGACTCTTACAACATAACGGAGATAGAATAAAAATCCAGTGAAATAATTACTGCAAGGGGCAGGTGAACTGTAGGCAATGAAAAACAAAGCCAGAGAGCAATGAGATGATAATTCACTAGATTAATAACTAAGAAAGAGAGACAATAACTTAAAAAATTGAATCGATCAAACTTAATTCTTTAGAAGGAATCCATTTGAAAGATCCTGAGAATGCATGGAGAAAAGAGAATCCATCTGTCCGCTTAACCGAGAAAACATCAGCCAGGATGCAACTTAATCCATCAAGCACAAAGATTACATAACCTAAGCGAGCCGCCGCAACATATATCAAATCCAGGAAAATGAAATAAATAGAAAAAAAAAATTACCAGTGATCAGGAGTAAACCCGATGAAAGCTGCTCAAGGAATACCACTCTTTCCTTTAAATCTACCAGCAAGGATGATGAGCACAGTCCCGGGAGTAATGGCTTGCCCTGATAGAATGTAAGCAGGATCGTTTCATGTCACAATAAACAATAAAAAAACAACGCAACCGAGAGAAAAATATCTACAAAGAAAAACGGCCGAAGCTTGGGGGGCCTTGGTTTGTGCTTGTCAACCAGCGGCTTCTTGATATCATCAGCCAGATAGTACTTGGGCGGCTTTTCAGCAGCAGTGACAGGCTTTGGCTTGGGATCGTGGCGAGGCAATACACCATCGTTCTTCGCTTTGATCGCCCACAAACCCCTCCTGTGTTACATCTGCGACCTCGAGTAACTTCCCAACCCGCCTGATTAGTTCCAGGTTCAGGCTAACCTTCGTCGCTATCTCGACCACTGTCTGTCCTACTTACAAGAATCACATAACTTCAAACTTCACTCTCACTATCAACAACCCATAATTTTAAAGGACCCATATTCCCAATAACCATTTGCAAATACATGGAAAAATCGATCCCAGTCAAATGGGCAAGCCAATCATTTCGGTGAATCATACACACTTCTCGCATGTGTGTGGGCTGAGAGATTATCACACTTCTCGTCCTCCCTCCACGAGGCAACTTTAGGGCCAGTGATAGAGAAGGAGTGCTTAAAACGAAGCAAGGCATGTCTCTGGTCGGGATGACATGAGAATGAAGAAGTGGATGGTGAAGTCATGAGGAGCAAGTAATAAGAAGCAGAGGATGATGATTCCTGCACTCATTTTTGAGAAAATCAAAGGAAAAACAAAATGAAGACAGAGACTCTGCAAATACGCAATGGTGGAATTTCGGTCGATACTTATATTAAGCGGGAAGAGGATATTCCTCGACGGGTGAAATTCACCCGTTTATGAATTATCCTCGAGATTTCATAAAAAAGTATGAAAATATTTTGTAAAATATTCCAAAATTTCGTTCGTAATCGTTCCTAAAGTACGAAACCCCGTTCATAAACGTTTTGTAAAGAACGAAACGAGTTTGGTAAAAAGTATTAAACGAGTCCGTACTTTATGAAATATTTACCAACGGATTTCGTACTTTCGTTTGTAAAGTACGAATCCCGTTCGTAAACGATTCGTAGTTTAGGAACGGGTTTCGTAGTTTACGAATAATTACCAACCAAAGTACGAAATCCGTTAGTAAACATTCCATTGTACTTTTTTACAAAAACGTTTCGTACTGTACAAACCGTTAACGAACGGGTTTCGTACTTTACGAACTATTACAAACAAAAGTATGAATAGATTTATAAACATTTCGTACTTTTTTTTATAAAATATCCCGAAGTTTCGACGTAAACAGGTGGAAAATTCCACCGATGGAAGAATATTCGCTTCCATATTAAGCGCGTTCATTCACAATTCTTAGCTACTTTTGTTTTTTCCATGAAAACGAGTGATGTCTTAACTAATTCTATCCGACCTATTAGATGTACCATTTTTCAAGCTAGTTGACTCATGAGTCTCTAGTGGGAGACTCGAATCGTGTCTACATACTTAAAGCCAATGTGGCTTTTGTTCCCGCACAAAACTGCGGTCGCCAATAAACTACACAGCAAGAACAAAGGAAATTGAAAAGAGATCACTTACCGAAAGCGACCACCAATGCTCTAAGCGTCTGAGAATGATTGTCTTGTCTTATTACAGTTTACGTTCCGTCTATATATATGCATACACCTGCAACAACTACCGGCACATGCGCAAATTCAGGGACAACCGATGTCTTTGTTACATCTGGCGACCTCATGCTTCCTTCGACACCATGTTTCCCGCAACATCATGCATTCTTCGACCAACAGCCACACTCCCATCGATCAAGCACCTTGTTTCGACTTCCCAAGGCATTCTTCATCGAAGCCTAAAATGTCTTTTACTACCAATGCTCTGTATTGTTCTTCGCTTCTGTAAACAACAAACGTTTTAACACACCGGCTTGATTATTTCTATAAAGCCGACGGGTTACGGAAGTTTGATAAGTTAACAAAATAAAAAATTTGCTTTATAATATATACGGATATAGAGAGAATTTTAACAAAAAAGTTTGAGTTCCTTTTGGTCGTTTCAAAGGTCCCACCTAAAACACCACATTTAAGAACTAATCATAATCTATATTTCATGTTACCTGGTAGAATAAATCTAGATATTAATCTTAATTTTTTTTTACGAATGATCAAATATATATATAAAAATATTATGAAATCTATAGTGATTAGTGTTGACAAAAATCAATTACTGCTTATGATGCTTAAAGTTTTTTTTATGTTAATTTGTGATAAGGCACTCTTCCAGTAGTAAGTTTTCTTCCCTCGTAGAAGGATAATCTATATCTCCTTGCATCATACTTGCAAGAGGTCGTCGAGTCCCACGTAACGGCATCCCTGGATAATCTATAGTAACTCAGGCATAATACAGACCAGAAGGTTCTGTACTATAGTAACTCAGGTACAATACAGACCAGAAGGTTCTGTATGGAAGTAGCTGAGGCACAATACATACCATAAGATTTTGTATCGAAGTAGCTGAGACACAATACAGGCCACAAGGTTCTGTATCGAATGTGTTAACCCTTTATAGCTCAGATCAAGAGATTTTGTACCAAAAGCGTTAACCTTTATCACGGAAGGGGTAGCACAGACCATCGGGTTCTATACCAAAAGTGTGTCAATCTTTAACAAACTAAAATGGTTCCTCTTATAAATGACTTGAATTAAGCACATACTGTTAACTTCTGTATAGGGGTGATTAGTTGCACACGTTGGTGTGACACACAAAAATAATGTTTGGTTGGACGTTCTCTTAGGCGATGTCTTTTCCTGCACAGCAACCTGCCGTGACTTCCTTCTAGACTTTTCACTCCGGTGCGTCTCCACCTGCTAAGCTATCAGCTGCGACTTCCCGTGCGCGATCCCTCAAGATCTCGACTGAGCATACCCAACGCCTTTGCCCTAGGCTTCTCCTGCGTGGTTCCTTGACTAAGCATACACAACACCTTTGCCCAATGCTTCTCCTGCACACACAGAACACTACACCACAGAAGTCGGCTAGTCCCTCACCTTCTGTGCTCTTGGGGTTCAGCCTTTCTTTCCGGCCAACTGTATGTTACCCACGTCAACCATCTGTCTCACGCTTCTAACAACGTCTCCTGCAGCTTCCAACCGAGTCACTCGTGTCCCCCGAGCCGCTCTACCAGAAGATTTCACCAACGATGCAGCCTTCCATAGCTAGTGCTCCTCGTGTGTGACTAGCTCAAACTCGAACAAAAGAATCTACAAACACTCAATACACGCTCTCAGAATAATACGAGAATAATAATGCTCAAAGTTATTAGAGAGCGTGGCTTAATGATCCTATTAATACAAATATAGTCTAAGTAAAAGGTGGAAGGTAATCTTCACGACCTGTAAAAATATAAACATAGGAATCGGATAAAAATAAATATATAATTTACCATTTCGTCAATCCCACAAGATATGATATAATTCCCATGAATACTGCGGTACGGAAGGTTGGTGCTGAATCTGATTAGCAACTTTTCGGAAATGGAAATAATAAAAGATTTATCTTTCATATGAATAAAGATCGATGCCATTCTGTTTAGGACACTAAAATAAATGTATCTAGACAAATGGTGATGATTAGCATTCCAAATAACAGTCATTTAGTTGTCATATAACACCACAGAAGGTTGTAGACAACCTTGCAAAACGTTACCATAAATAGAAGATTATATTTCCTTTAATGAGAAATATAATTCCTTCAATGAGTAAAAGTTTTACTTCTGTTACACAAAAGGTCAAAGCTCATCATCATAACATATATCTAACAAAAGGAATTGACTTAACTTTACCCTCTCACGCGTAAGGATGCAACTTCCATTGGACATCGCTCGGCCGCGTCGGAATGGAATTTTTTTTTCTCTCGTCTCCACTTGATCGTGAACAAATATTTCGTGAGGGTCATGGAAAAAAATTCACACAATATTTACCGAATATTAGATGATCCGTAAAATCTTTTGGTAAATTTTTTAAGTTACCTTTCGATGGGAACTTTATTATACATTTACAGAAACCAAAATTGTAACTTTGTTGGGAACTTTATTATACTTTATTGTAGTGTCGACTATGAAATATACACAACAAGAATTTCAATTGTAGAGTCGTAATTTTTCTAAGACAAAAATATAATGTCTACTCATGGAAAGGTTGCCTGACAGCATGATAACATAAATTGTGACAAACTACGCAAACATTACAATGTAAGTCCAAAGTGTCGGACATAGAAACTAACACATTGACAACACTAGTAAGCTCTTCTTGTGATTTTTGGTAGTGGAGATAGTATTTTCTTGTCGATAGACTTATTATTACAAGCAGTCATTTCAAATTTCATGGCAGTGGGTGGATAGTAATTTGATGGTCTTGGGCTGACCAGGCATACTCCAATTAGGGATGCTCGTAATGTCATTTGTCGTGGTACTCGAGAGCTAATGATATTTGCGTTTAAAAAGGGTGTGTCTGAAAAGGATGTGCCCCAAAATCATAGGGACGCTTGTATTGGTTTCCACATCCCCCATTTTCACAGTTTAGGCTGCTCCCCTTTTTGCTCATTTTTCCACAGAAGGGGTGGTGGGGTTAACTTGACTTTGCCAGAGGGATGAGAATTCCTTGCAAAATATATATATATACGGAAGCGGCTAACGGTACATGCACGTAACGCTTACGTAGTTTACTAATTAATACTAAAATTTGTAGTAACTTTTACTAAAAGTTGACCATTACTACTCAAGTCAACGCAAAAGTAGTAAAAAACGTAGTAAAATTTACTACTTTTTGGTCTTCTTTTAGTAAAGTCAACGCAAATGTAGTAAAAAAATGTCGTAAAGTTTACTACTTTTTAACTGTTCACCGCAGTGTAATTTTACTATTTTTACGCTGACTTTACTAAAACCACATTTTTAGTAAAGTCAAGTCAAAAGTAGTAAAAAAGTAGTAAAATTTACTACATTTTTTACTACATTTGCGTTGACTTTACTAACAAAACCACACTTCTAGTAAAATCAACGAAAATGTCGTAAAAAATGTAGTAAATTTTACTACTTTTTTTACTACTTTTGCGTTGACAGAAGACAACCTTCATGAATATCTGGTTCCCTACTAGCGAGCGTCTTCTCCCTGCCAGGACACTTGCCTCATTTATTCTTTCCTCGCTACCTCGGTCGTAGTGTGACGTCTTTATTTATTTATGTATTTGGTATACATAAATATGGTGTAGTGGTCTGATTTCCGAGGGTATGCCCTCGTGCTCTTTGTACAGATTCTTTTCTTTTGGGTTATTGAGTATTACTTATCAAAAAAAATTGGAGGGAATTTTTCGACGAGAAATAATTTCCTGAGCATCCATCCAAAAGAAAAGGCCCAAGAGAAGGATGAATGTTGTTAAGGCTTTTAGATACATGGCGGTGGTATTTGTTGATGCCCGCTTGGCACATATGGTATACGCGCTACGTAAGCTAAAGTTCCTTATGTGATAAGAGAAAGCTTAAAATTCTTATGAAGGTTGGACATAAGCCAACCTTACCAACTGTAAATCCGTGCTACTGTTATGTTCGATCACGTATCCGTGATCAGATTCGCGTTACGAATAACACAATCAACATGAAAGAACTAACTGAATTACAAAACGACCTACGGTGTTGTAATGGTCTTTTGCACTCTTACCGAGTGTTTATGCTGTCTGAATCTAAAAAAAGAAGCATCTACATTCATGTTACACTGTTGAATTTAATTGTGAATACTTCTACCAAATCGAAAAGATTTATGGAAAGTGAATTCGATTTGAAAGCACTAACTCAATGCCTTTACTTAGTGCAATGTGGGTCATCTAAATAACCCTCATCTCACGCTATTAATGGGGGGTCGTCCTCATCGGAGACCGACTCGAGAGTAAAAAAGGGATCGACTTGACTTTGCCCCCTCACTCATATCATTTCGACGTTGATGCTTCTTGTCTCGCAATCAATCAATACATCAAAAGACGGAACAATCGGCTTTACTCTTTCCACATACTCCAGTGGGATCAACTTTTTTAGTAGAACAAAAAATTTGGGCTCAAAAATTTATTTTTACTGCTTCCACTGCGCCCGAATTCTATCACATTCTTCGCTTTGATCGCCCACAAACCCCTTCTGTGGTACATCTTCCCAACCCCCCTGATTAGTTCCGGGTTCCTTTTATGTTAAGTGCGTTCTTTCGCAATTCTTAGCTACTTTTGATTTTTCCATGAGAACGAGTGTAGATTGATGTCTCGACTGACTCTAACCGAGCTATTTATTGGGATTCTAGGGAAATGGACTTGCCATTTCTGAAATGATCGCACCTTGGACCGAGATCATAGACTTCCTTATCATTTATGCTGAACGCAGACAACCTTCGAGAAATAACTCGACGAGGGGTGCTGTAGAATCTCGAAGCTGTCATATTTCTAAAGCCCGCCATGTTCGGCAACTGACATGACGGACAGACTGCCATGAGATAATTTCTGAAAAATTGATGCGGCATTCGAATGACAAATAAATTCTGCTATTTCAACATTGAGGAAGTGGCTTCATAAGTTTTACATACTTTAAGTCTACACGGAGTCGTAATTTACAAAATTTGAACTGGCAAACATAAAATATCAAGTTATGAACGACATGACCATTCGGACTAGCCAGAGTGGCCTTCCTATTTCCAGCACCATGTATCCCAACGATATCCCTATCCCCATTCCAGTCCCAAAACCCAACGCCACATAGTTCCACTCCAGCCACCCTCCGCCCTCCTCTTCAACGTCCTTTCCTTCCGGCGGTGGCTGTGCTTCTTTGTTTGCCGGACCGCACGATCTCGTGAGCGAACTCCCACAAAGTCCGAAATTTCCTTGGAACGAACCATTTGGGAAGGTGTTGAAGTGTCCTCCCAGTGGTATAGGCCCTGTGAGGTTGTTCCTTGAGAGGTCCAAATATCCTAGGAATGACAGTTTCACTAATTCATTTGGAATTTCTCCCATCAAATGGTTAGAAGAGAGATCTAGCGAATCCAAATTTGTCAAGTTCCCAACGGATGGAGGGATGGTCCCGCTAAAATGATAACGAGAGAAATTCAAACTTATGAGTGATTTGAGTAAACCAATACTTTGAGGAATCTCTCCATGAAAATGGTTACTCGATAAGTCGAACATTGCAAATAGAACATTGATCTTTCTCATATCTTCCTCGACTCCTTTCAAGTCGATCAACACCCTGTAATATATTGACAAATCTCTTAAATAGATCACCGTCGGGTAATATATCGGAGGACCACCTCTAAAACCCATATATTGGTTGGAAAAATCATCAATATCGTCTCGAGTCATGGCAAGTGTTCGCAGAAACGCACACGCAAGTATACGGGTCGCACAAGTAATAAAGTAGTGAGTAAAAGTCGTTCCCACGGAGATTGTTCAGAATAGTTTGCCTATTATCAATCTAACAAGTCTAAATCTAGCCAGTGAAGATTTAATTGTTTAAAAGATTTGATTCAAGAATGAAAGTAATAACTAAATAAAAGCAAGTGTAGAATAAATCAATGGATGAGAAAAAAACCTTGGACTATGAATCCCCTATCGTTCGTGAATTATCGGCACTCTCTCTTCCTCAATTCTCTCAGTTTCCCATTTACTAACCACAATTCTTATTGTTCGTTAGACCTCTCTCGAGTTTGTAACGATGAATTATAGATTATCCGTAAACCTATATCTCTATAGCGATGCACGAACAACTATAATCCTTTTAAGTGCCAATTGTTATCTCGGTTACCTACGAGCGCATATCTCTATACCCCTCTGAGTTAATCTGATCTCTCAGACTTAACCTAGGTTATATTCTCCCTCTTCTAATCCTAAGTTCCTCTCTCGAGTCTACTAAAGGATAAGAAATCGAACAAATCGGCGATCAACCCAATATGCAAGCATTAAGCACAAGAGAATATAAGCAAACATGACACTTCATGAATTGATTCCGAAAAGAGTTTAAACAATCACTACACGAGTCGGTTCATCACCGTCCTAGATAAAAGATTTAGTTCAGCATCCTAGCAGACAAGCGAAACAAGAAAATAAAAGAAAGGATAATCTCCATCGTCTTCTCCAATCTCTTCCTTAGCCGTCGTCTAGGTCGCCTCCTCCCTCAACTCATGTTTTTCAACCCTTTTATATCTAGGGTAAATCTTCCCCAAAATACCCAAAAGATTTGGAAATATTATAAAAAGATCTTCTCGTCTTGTGGCTGCACGAAATCCTCGTGTGACTGCACAAAACTTCCTGTCCACAGCTTCCCTCTCGGCAACTCTACCATCTACCGTCTTGTCACTCCTCCTTTAAGATGTCTTCCTCGACATAGATTTCCCGTCGTATCAACCCCTTTTCCTGCAAAGAACCTCACAAGTGCAAAACATATCCAAACAAAACAACTAACCCGAAAATAACATGCAACTAACTATATATGCCAATAAATGTCGGATATCTATCATTAATTAGGCTCCTAAATGAGACATATAACTCTAATTTCTTAGAGTTAACACACCCCCAAACCTAATTTTTGCTAGTCCCGAGCAAAACGAAAAGAAAAACAATGCACCTAAAACACTCTAATGCAAGTTAAATCATGGTCATCGGAGTCATCAACCAAGCTCTTTGTTCTCAGATATCAGCTACTCAAATAGCATAGTCAGATTCCTGTCCTTACCCAACTTGCGTTTTGATAACCTCATGTCCCTATCCTCCACCAGCATCTCATAAAAAAAACATTTTCAACAACCACCTTTTGCAGCTTAAAACAAGTCCATCACTCAAATAGCACACTTCAGAAAGATGATTTGCAAACCACCCCAACACCTCAATCTGCTTGCTCCAGGTATCACAACATTTTCAACTTTTTTTTTTCTTTTTTTTTTCTTTCTCTTACTCGACTCTAAATGTCTTATCGATAATAATGGAGACTCATGTAACGAGCTTTCGACCAATGATTCCCGAACCAGTTGGTCCAAGGCATTAGGTGATAACGCACCCCTCGGATCTAATACTCTAGCCACCACCATCACGACTCACACCACAAGTACTTATTCAGGCATTTTATTGATTTTTCGAACTTTCTTTCTTCTTCTTTTTTTTTCTTTTTTTTTTATTTCGTTTTTTTTTTCGCCTGAACAGCGGTACTCAGAGCCTTGGCAAGATTTTTTTTTTTTCACCTAAAGGTTCGCTTCACAAGGATATCAAGGTAGCTCTACTCCTCCCTAACTGCCATGTACTCTAGGAGATCTGGACTTGTTTCAGCCGTAAAAACAATTTCTTCCTAGTTTTGGATAAGGACACACTATCAGCTCACACAAGTCAAAGTTAGGACTCTCATCTTTCCACAACTATGATCGTAACCAATTAATCACATCATGGAACACAATTATACCAACTCCGACTGCCTAAAAATGAAAATGCAAAACTAATCTCATGGTGTCGGCTAATCTATCCTAAGGACAATGCAAATGCAATTCCCCCCCAAACCTAGACGAAGCATCGTCCCGATGGTAAAGGAATTTAAAAAAAAAAACGAAACAATTGGAAAAGGGGAGATGAGACGTGCCTTAATCATCATCTTCGGAGTCATCATTCATGTCGTCATCATTGTTGGATGGGATGGGTGCAAACGGATCGTCAAGATCGGTGATGTCCACATTTAAGGCTGCCGCAAACCTTCGATTGCACTCGACTTGATAACGCATGAATTTGTCCATTTGATGCCACTGGTTAGCGAAGTCGATGCTTGGTGTAGATGAAGATACTGAATGAGTAAAATCAAGGCCTCGTTCTGGGACAATCGTCCGATTTACCAATGCTTGACGGTAGCGTGCCTCCGCTTCCTCCGACAAACTCCAGCGCACCCTAGCCCTAGGGGGAGGTTCCTCGATGGATTTCGCCTTCTTCTTAGGTGCCATAAGCAACCCAAACTACCCAAGCACACAATAACAAGGAAAAACCCTAATCTAGGCGATCCTAAAGAGAGGGGGGTTGGAAAAGACAAACCGCGGGTAAGTCGAATGATCGATTTCGGATGGGAACTGCGACAATCGGCAGGGTGTGGGTAGGCGGGTGGTGGACGGTCGGCGTGGGTGTTCTTCCTTGTCGTTCCCAATGGATGGACGGCACTCTCGCGAGGGTATGCCGGCGAGGGTTGAATTAGGGAGGTGGCCGACGTGGGTTACTTCTTGCTAGAGAGAAAGAACGAAACAAAAATTAGAATAGAAGGCAAAGACAAATGAAAGAAAAGGTCACGATTCGATTTAGTGATTTTTTAATTTTTTAATTTTTAATTTTTTTTTTTAAGCAAACGAGGTCGTGCGGCCACACAAAAGTTTCGTGTGGCCGCACAGAACTTTCTGTGGTTGGAACGGTGTTGACTGTGCGGCCGCACAAGAATTTCCTTGCGGCCGCACAAAACCTTCTGTGGATTAGAGGGCGCCACTCGTGCGGCCACACAAGAATGTCTTGTGGCCGCACAAAACTTTCTGTGATTAGAGGGCGCCACTCGTGCGGCCACACAAGAATGTCTTGTGGCCGCACAGAATTTTCTGTGCTTGCTTATTACCTGCATAAAAAAAAAAAAAAAAAAAAAAAAAAAAAAAAAAACTAACATAATAAAGTAAAATAAAATGCGTGAATGAACTAAAATGAAATATTGGGTTGCCTCCCAATAAGCGCTTGATTTAACGTCGTCGGCTTGACGCTTGACTATGTTAGGCGTCTTCCATCATGAGTGTTGTCGGGTCCCGGTTGACAACACCACCAAAATAGGGCTTCACTCGGCTCGCATTTACCTTAAACTTGTTTGAATCATCATTTCCCATCAACTCGAGAACTCCGTATGGTAATACCTCAGTGATCTTGAATGGTCCGGACCAACGAGATCTAAGTTTTCCTGGAAACAACTTAAGACGTGAGTTAAATAAAAGCACGAGCTGACCTGGAGAAAATTTTTTATCTTTGATTCGACGATCATGCCAAGCTTTGGTTTTCTCTTTATAAATTCGAGCATTCTCATAAGCTTCTGTCCGGAATTCTTCCATTTCATTCAGTTGCATAAGTCTATGTTCTCCCGCCGCTGTTGGATCCATGTTAAACTTTCGAATCGCCCAGTACGCTTTATGCTCTAGTTCCACTGGCAGATGGCATGCTTTTCCGAAGACCAACTTGTATGGCGATGTCCCAATTGGGGTCTTGAAAGCTGTCCGATATGCCCAAAGAGCATCATCCAATTTGATTGACCAATCCTTCCTGTTAGTGCTCACCGTTTTTTCCAATATCCTCTTTATCTCTCTATTTGACACTTCCACTTGGCCACATGTTTGCGGATGATACGGTAATGCTATCTTGTGCTTGACTCCGTACTTTTTCATGAGTGCAGTGAATTTCCCATTGCAAAAATGTGCTCCGCCGTCACTAATAATGGCCCTTGGTGCTCCAAATCGCGTGAAAATCTGTTTGAGAAACTTTAACACTCCACGAGCATCATTAGTTGGCAATGCAACCGCTTCAATCCATTTAGATACATAATCAACCGCAACTAAAATATATCTATTCTTAAAAGAGTCAACAAAAGGGCCCATGAAGTCTATTCCCCACACATCAAAGATTTCCACTTCTAATATGTTTTGTAGAGGCATCTCATCCCGACGAGAAATATTTCCCACACGTTGGCAACGATCACAATGGGCAACAAAATTATGAGCATCTTTAAAAATTGTAGGCCAAAAGAAACCTGACTGAAGAATTTTTGTTGCGGTTTTGTGACCGCCGAAGTGTCCACCATATGGAGCCGCATGGCATTGCTCAAGAATCGGCATTATTTCCTCTTCAGGGACGCATCGCCGAATGACCTGGTCTGCACATTTCTTGAAAAGAAAAGGTTCATCCCACATATAAAACTTAACTTCATGTACAAACCTCTTGCGTTGTTGACTTGTAATGTCCGGAGGAAGAACGTTTGCTACGATGTAATTTACATAGTCGGCGTACCACGGAGCAGTTACATCAATAGTGAGAAGTTGTTCATCTGGAAACGAATCGTCAATCATTGTTGAATGTGCAGCCACATTTCCTTCTTCCAATCTTGACAAGTGATCTGCCACCTGGTTCTCGGTCCCTTTCCTGTCCACAATAGTTAGGTCGAACTCTTGCAACAATAACACCCAACGAATTAATCTTGGTTTTGCATCAGCTTTAGAAATTAAGTATCGTATAGCTGCATGATCAGTATGAACAACAACTGCAGAGCCAATCAGATACGATCTAAACTTGTCAAAAGCAAACACAATTGCTAACATTTCTTTTTCAGTTGTGGTGTAATTTACTTGCACTGAATCTAGTGTTTTGCTAGCGTAGTAGATTGCATGAAAATGCTTATCCTCTTTCTGCCCTAAAACAGCTCCTACGGCTGTGTCACTAGCATCACACATAAGTTCGAACGGGAGAGTCCAATCAGGAGCTATGATAATCGGAGCGGAGACTAACCTTCCCTTCAACTCAAGAAATGCTTCCATACACTAACCGTCAAACACAAAAGGTGCATCCTTCTCCAAGAGGTTACATAACGGTTTGGTAATCTTGGAAAAGTCTTTTATGAATCGCCTATAGAATCCGGCATGGCCCAAGAAGCTTCGTACACCCTTTACCGATGTTGGAGGCGGCAGTTTCTCGATTGTCTCCACTTTAGCCTTATCAACTTCAATACCGCTCCCAGAAATCCTGTGGCCAAGGACAATACCTTCCCGCACCATGAAATGACACTTTTCCCAATTTAAAATCAAATTTGTCTCTTTACAACGATTTAAGACAGCCTCAAGGTTTTTTAAACAGTTTTCAAATGTTAATCCGAATACGGAAAAATCATCCATAAATACCTCAATGGTCTTCTCAATCATGTCAGAAAAGATTGCTGTCATACATCGTTGAAAAGTGGCAGGTGCGTTACATAAACCAAACGGCATTCGGCGAAAAGCAAACGTACCATAAGGGCAAGTGAATGTGGTCTTTTCCTGATCCTCTGGTGCAATTGCTATCTGGTTATAACCAGAATAACCGTCAAGAAAACAATAATAACTTTTACCTGCAAGTCGATCCAACATCTGATCAATAAAGGGAAGTGGGAAGTGGTCCTTGCATGTGGCTGCATTGAGTTTTCGATAGTCCATGCATACTCTCCAGCCCGTGACTGTCCTTGTTGGGATGAGTTCGTTTTTGCTATTTTCAACAACCGTCATGCCTCCTTTCTTCGGCACACATTGTATTGGACTCACCCATGAACTATCCGATATTGGATAAATAATACCTGCATCAAGCCACTTAATAATTTCTTTCCTTACCACTTCCTTCATGTGCGGGTTTAGTCTTCGTTGTTGCTCCACCGTAGGATTTTTGTCATTGTCCAACACGATCTTGTGCATGCAAAGTGTTGGACTAATCCCCTTGATGTCTGCGATTGTCCATCCAATGGCTGTCTTATGCTCTCGAAGCACTTGTAACAACATCTCCTCCTGCTTGTTAGTCAATGATGATGATATAATAACTGGAAGAGTGTTTTCCTTACCCAAATAAGAATACCTCAAATGCTCGGGCAACGGTTTTAGTTCTAACTTTGGAGGCTCTTCAATGGATGGCTTTGCTATCGATGAGGGACGATCAAGAGGTTCCACTCTTTGGAATTGACGTATATATGCCAAATCTTCTTTCTCAATTACCTCGTCATGTGGTTTATCTTCATGTGGCATTTTTTCCTCTGACTCCATCTCACAAGATTCTAGAAACGTTCCGTAGGCGGCTTCTTCAATTATGTCTACGTAACTGCACTCATCAGATTCATTAGGCATCTTCAAAGCATTATAAATATTGAAGGTTACCTCCTGGTCATGAACTCTCATCGTCAATTCCCCCTTTTGGACATCAATTAATGTTCTCCCCGTGGCTAGGAACGGTCGTCCTAGGATGATGGGGATCTCACGATCTTCTTCATAGTCCAAAATCACAAAATCAGCGGGAAATATGAACTTGTCAACCTTCACCAAAACATCCTCCACAATACCCTTAGGATAAGTATAAGAACGATCGGCTAATTGTAATGTGAGTGATGTAGGTCTTACCTCACCGATATTCAATTTCTCAAAAATAGAGAACGGCATCAAGTTGATACTCGCTCTTAGGTCGCATAAGGCATGTCCAAAAAATTCCTTCCCAATGTTACACGGGATGGTAAACTTACCTGGATCCTTAAGCTTAGGAGGGAGTTTCCTTTGTAAGATTGCGCTGCATTCTTCTGTTAAGGAGATTGTTTCATGACCACCGAGCTTCCTTTTCTTCGAAAGAATATCCTTCATAAACTTTACGTAGCTCGGCATTTGCTCAAGAGCCTCCGCAAATGGGATGTTAATCTGCAGCTTTTTAAAGACCTCAAGAAATTTCTTAAATTGTTGCTAGTCAGTGTGTTTTCTAAGTCTTTGTGGGAAAGGAATTTTTGGAACTATAGGAACAGGATTGGTACGTACCGGTGTAGCTGCAACACACTGTTCGCAGTCCTTTCTAGATTCTTCCTCACATACCTTATCTCGTCGTCTTTCGCGAGCATGTTCCTTTTCAGCCTCTTGTCTCTCAAATTCTTCTTCAAGATCCTTTCCATTTCGTAGAGTGATAGGATTGCAATTCTCCCGATTTTTTGGGTTGAGCTCCGTGTTGCTAGGTAATGCTCCAGGCGGTCTTATGACCAAAGATCCTGCGATTTGACCCATCTGCATCTCTAATTGTTTGATTGAAGTTGCATGGTCCTTTAACATCAATTCCTGCTACTTCCGAGTCTCCTCATGCTGCTTCCGGACTTCTTCATTGCTTGCAAGTACCTGTCTCAGCAAATCCTCAACATTAGATTTAGGCTCACCAATGGGTTGTCGCATTGCATTTACAGTTGTAAAGCCCGGTGGTTGGTTTGTTCTCAGTTGGCCTGGATCTTGATGGTCTTGATTGTTTCGCCAAGAGAAATTAGGGTGATTCCGCCATCCTGGATTATATGCGTTGGAGAACGGGTTGTTCCTGTTGTTGGCACCCACATAATTCACCTCGTCCGCTTCTTGCATTTCCATAACCTGCAAATTAGCACGAGCATTATTAGATGTCTGAGATGAGGTGCGTAATGCAGGCATTTCTTTTGTGAGAGTTTCCAATTGAGCACTAAGAGCGGTTATGGCATCAAGTTGATGATAGCCTCCTCCTCTTGCTGGTGTTCTTCTCTGGCCATTAGTTGCCATTGCTTCGAACAATTCCAAAGCATCTTCTGGAGTTTTGTTCATTATTGTACCCCCAGCAGCTGAGTCAATTGTTGATTGAAGTTGCTCCACCAACCCATCATAAAAGCTTTGGACCAGCATCCACTTAGGTATGTCGTGGTGGGGACATAACCTTTGCAATTCCTTGAATCTGTCCCATGCTTCATACATAGACTCATTGGGCAGTTGGCGAAATGAGGTGATATCATTCCTTATTTTTACAGTCCTGCTCGGTGGGTAGTACTTGGACAAGAAATGCTTTCTGAGATCATCCCATGAGCTAACTGATTCACCGGGCAGCGAATATAACCACGATCTAGCTTTATCCCGAAGTGAGAATGGAAATAACCTCAACTTGATTGCTTCTGCGGAAACTCCATTGTACCTGAAAGTTGCACACAAATCTTCAAAACGTGTCAGGTGCCAATGTGGATCTTCATTAATCAAACCACCAAAATTAGAATTTTCAATCGTATGAATAATAGATGGTTTAATCTCAAACGTGTCTGCTTGAATTTCTGGACGTAGGAATCCTGCATGAATTTGCGGAGTTGGTTGCGCATATTCCCGCATCATCCTTCTTTGTGGCGGATCTACAACGTTTAGACGATTATCTGCGTTCGCCATTGATTTCTTTTGACCTCTTCTCAATATCCGAAAAGTTCGTTCAATCTCAGGGTCAAAGAGTAGCTCGTTTTCACTTCTACAGTGTCGCATACACCTGCGAAATGTAAACGAAAATTAGTGGCTAAATTTAAGCACTCGATAAATGAAAAATAGTAACAAAATATATTCTGGCACAATCCCCGGCAGCGGCGCCAAAAACTTGTTCGCAGAAACGCACACGCAAGTATACGGGTCGCACAAGTAATAAAGTAGTGAGTAAAAGTCGTTCCCACGGAGATTGTTCAGAATAGTTTGCCTATTATCAATCTAACAAGTCTAAATCTAGCCAGTGAAGATTTAATTGTTTAAAAGATTTGATTCAAGAATGAAAGTAATAACTAAATAAAAGCAAGTGTAGAATAAATCAATGGATGAGAAAAAAACCTTGGACTATGAATCCCCTATCGTTCGTGAATTATCGGCACTCTCTCTTCCTCAATTCTCTCAGTTTCTCATTTACTAACCACAATTCTTATTGTTCGTTAGACCTCTCTCGAGTTTGTAACGATGAATTATAGATTATCCGTAAACCTATATCTCTATAGCGATGCACGAACAACTATAATCCTTTTAAGTGCCAATTGTTATCTCGGTTACCTACGAGCGCATATCTCTATACCCCTCTGAGTTAATCTGATCTCTCAGACTTAACTTAGGTTATATTCTCCCTCTTCTAATCCTAAGTTCCTCTCTCGAGTCTACTAAAGGATAAGAAATCGAACAAATCGGCGATCAACCCAATATGCAAGCATTAAGCACAAGAGAATATAAGCAAACATGACACTTCATGAATTGATTCCGAAAAGAGTTTAAACAATCACTACACGAGTCGGTTCATCACCGTCCTAGATAAAAGATTTAGTTCAGCATCCTAGCAGACAAGCGAAACAAGAAAATAAAAGAAAGGATAATCTCCATCGTCTTCTCCAATCTCTTCCTTAGCCGTCGTCTAGGTCGCCTCCTCCCTCAACTCATGTTTTTCAACCCTTTTATATCTAGGGTAAATCTTCCCCAAAATACCCAAAAGATTTGGAAATATTATAAAAAGATCTTCTCGTCTTGTGGCTGCACGAAATCCTCGTGTGACTGCACAAAACTTCCTGTCCACAGCTTCCCTCTCGGCAACTCTACCATCTACCGTCTTGTCACTCCTCCTTTAAGATGTCTTCCTCGACATAGATTTCCCGTCGTATCAACCCCTTTTCCTGCAAAGAACCTCACAAGTGCAAAACATATCCAAACAAAACAACTAACCCGAAAATAACATGCAACTAACTATATATGCCAATAAATGTCGGATATCTATCATTAATTAGGCTCCTAAATGAGACATATAACTCTAATTTCTTAGAGTTAACAGCAAGCAACCCACTGATGAATTGCTCTGATATATTACCCTCAAAATTATTGTTGGAGAGGTCCAGGATGCACAGCTGGGCAAAGTTATGAGTTTCCTTGAAAATAATGACATGGTCACGGAAATTGTTGGAACTTAAAGTGAGTATCTTCAACGGAAGGTTTCCCAACCAACTGGGAAATGAATCCACTATGTTGTTGTTGCCAACATCCAGTGCTTCCAATTCCTTACAATTCGATAGAGATCTAGGCAACGGCCCCCCGAATTGATTTTTGCTGAGATCAAGTGACGTCAACCAAGTTCCTTCCTGAAACATCTCTGGAATCTGACCGCCAAACTCATTCTCACGTAGGTTCAAATAAAAAAGACCGGCGGTGATATTTCCCAGGCAGTCGGGCAAGGTGCCCGTGAGACTATTATTTGACAAGTCTAGAAACATGAGACCGGTGGCGTTGCATATCAGTGAAGACATGTTCCCAGAAAAATAGTTATTGGAAACAAAATAGAACTCTGTGGAATAAGAAGGAAGCGGAAGGGGTCCTTCAAATTTATTGTCCGACAAAAAAATATAATTCAAAGAAGCCGATCGGAGAAAGATGTCCGTGGGCCACTGACCTTCAAAGTAGTTGTCCTGCAAATTAATATAACAAAATGGATGCCATGGATAACCAAGTGGGAGGAGCACCGTTGATGCTGTTATTACCGACATCAAGATCCTGCAAAGATGTGCATTTCGCCAAGGAGGGTGGTAACTGCCCACTCAAGAAATTGTCTCGCAAGTATAACCCTCGTAAATTGGTAAGATTACCCAGACACTGAGGTATAACACCCCCCAAATTATTTCCTGTTAAGCTCACGTAGGACAGAAAAGTTAGCTGGCGTATGGACGGAGGGATGCTTCCTCGGATGATATTGAAATCAAGAATCAATTCCTCCAATGTATCGATTCCGATGCTCCATAGCCAGTCGGGTATCTCCTTAATCATGTTTCCCCGAAGGTATAGAATTCTCAGTTCCTTTGAGCGCGACAAGAAGGAAGGGAACATGCTCAAATTGCATCTTTCCATACGCAATTCCTGGAGATTCAGCAATGAGAACCCGTGGTTTGAATCCTCGCCCGAAATGGATAGCCCGGATAGATCGATCGACTGGAGATCCTCTAAGGTTGATAATATCCCCAAGTCGAACTCACCGGTGAAATTGTTATATGATAGGTCCAGATGAGTCAATCGGGAGAGATTTCCGATTGAATTGGGAACTGCTCCCGTGAAATAGCAATCCCTGAGGGACAGGTAATCAAGTTTGGGACTCCAATTGGATTCGGGAAGGGTGCCGGTTAGATCGTAATTCCGTTGTCAATCAAGAACATGAAGATTTGGCAGTCCAAAGATGAATTCTGGAAATTTCCCTCTCAAGAAACAACTAGAAAGGTTTAGGGAAATCAAAGAAGAAGAAAAGTTCATAAAGGATGTAGAAGTGACCGCGGACATACTGACAGACCCGAGATTGAGTTCCTCCATCTGAGTTAGGTTCCCGACGAGCAGTCTCATGGTATGATCTTGCATCTCCAGTTGATAATTATCAGAGAGATCGAGGGAAACCATCTTTGACAGCAGTGAGATTTCTCTTGGAAGGATGCCTGAAATGCTCGAAGAGGAGAGATCAAGGCATGTCAACTGCGTGAACACGCCAATCTCAGGTGGGACTTTAGAGCCAAGTAGGTCATTTCCCTGAAGGATGAGACCACGGAGGTGACGAAGAGAAAACAGGGGACTCCTGGAATCGATGGAGCCTCGAAGCCCGGCACTAGTCAAGTCCAGGCCCACGACGTCGCTAGTAGAATTGTCCCAGGTGACACCCTCCCACGAGCAGCAATCCTCGTCCTCCCTCCACGAGGCAACTTTAAGGCCAGTGATAGAGAAGGAGTGCTTAAAACGAAGCAAGGCATGTCTCTGGTCGGGATGACATGAGAACGAGGAGGTGGATGATGAAGCCATGAGGAGGTGGTTGGGACGACAAGCAAGTAATAAGAAGCAGAGGATGATGATTCCTGCACTCATTTTTGAGAAAATCAATGGAAAAACAAAATGAAGACAAAGACTCTGCAAATACTCAATAGTGGAATTTCGGTCGATACTTATACTAAGCGGGAAGTGGATATTCCTCCACAGGTGAAATTCATCCGTTTACGAAATATCCTGGAGATTTCACAAAAAAGTATGAAACTTTGGAAAAATTTTGTGAAAAACTATAAAATTTCGTTCGTAATCGTTCGTAAAATACGAAACCCGTTCATAAACGTTTTGTATAGAATGAAACTAATTTGGTACATTTTGAAAGCATGAAACCCGTTCGTAAAATGTTTAACGAACCGTTTACGAACGGTTTTCATATTTTACGAACGATTACGAATGAAAGTACAAAATTTCGAGGATATTTCATAAAGTACGAAAATATTTCGTAAAAAAGTATGAAACGAGTTCGTAATTTACGAAATGTTTAGGAATGGATTTCGCACTTTCGTTTGTACTCGTTCGTAAAGTACGAAATCCGTTCGTAAACGTTTGGTACTTTTTTACGAAAACGTTTCATACTTTATGAACCATTAACGGATGGGTTTAGTACTTTATGAACTATTACGAACGAAAGTATCCCCAAAGTTTCGTAAAAAAGCACGAAACTACGGGAAAAGTTTCGTAAACAGGACCGATGGAGAATATTCGCTTCCATATTAAGCGCGTTCATTCACAATTGTTAGCTACTTTTGATTTTTCCATGAAAATGAGTATGGATTGATGTCTTGACTAATTCTAACCATTTTTCAAGCTATTAGTTGACTCATGAGTCTCTAGTGGGAGACTCGAACCGTGTCTACATACTTAGAGCCAATGTGGCTTTTGTTCCCGCACAAAACTGCGGTGGCCAATAAACTACACAGCGAGAACAAAGGAAAATGAAAAGAGATCACTTACTGAAAGCGACAGCCAATGCTCTAAGCGTCAGAGAATGATTGTCTTAAAGTCTTTTTTATGTTAATTTGTGATAAGGGACTCTTCCAGTAGTAAGTTTTCGTCCCTCGTAGAAGGATAATCTATATCTCCTTGCATCATACTTGCAAGAGGTCGTCGAGTCCCACGTAATGGCATCCCTGGATATTCCGAAGCTATGTTCAGGACGACGACGACACCACCTCCCAAATCAAGGCCACTCAAGCCAGCCAGTTCTTTATTTTCGTGGGATTGATTACACAGCCCATGGCATTGGTATATTATTTGAAACTTCCTAGTCAGGTGACATATTTCGTATTGGCTAGTGTACGCGCGCTTTCCGGCCTAGCACACGCGTGGCTGTTCGAACGACCCGAGGATTTGGGTCCGCTCCCCAAGGCCCAACCGGTCGACGTCACGACTCGAGCATCGGACGCTGCGGAAGGGAATTGGGTTTCTTAGGACAGAACGTTCGAGTACGATCGCGATTTGTTTGATGGATACAAGGCTTGTTATAGTGGTTCAGCAAATTGCTTACGTCCACTCTTCACCCAGAATTTGAATGAGATTCACTCAAATGTATCTTAACAAAGATTACACAATCGATCGTTAATAGAACAGACCAAAAAGGTTCTATACCACAGAAGTCTGAGTGACAAAGTACAAATCAGAAGGTTTTGTACCGTAAGAACTTGTTACACAGCACAAATCAGAAGGTTCTGTACTATAGTAACTAAGGCACAATACAGACCAGAAGGTTCTGTATGGAAGTAGCTGAGGCACAATACAGACCAGAAAATTTTGTATCGAAGTAGCTGAGGCACAATACAGGCCAGAAGGTTATGTATCGAATGTGTTAACCCTTTGTAGCTCAGATCAAGAGATTTTGTACCAAAAGCGTTAACCTTTATCACGGAAGGTGTAGCACAGACCATCGGGTTCTATACCAAAAGTGTGTCAATCTTTAACAAACTAAAATGGTTCGTATTATAAATGACTTGAATTAAGCACAAACTGTTAAGTTCTGTATAGGGGAGATTAGTTGCACACGTTGGTGTGACTCACAAAACTAATGTTTGGTTGGACGTTCTCTCAGGCGAAGTCTTTTCCTGCACAGCAACCTACCGTGACTTCCTCCTAGACTTTTCACTTCGGTGCGTCTCCACCTGTTAAGCTATCAGCTGAAACTTCCCGTGCGCGATCCCTCAAGATCTCGACTGAGCATACACAACGCCTTTGCCCTAGGCTTCTCCTGTGTGGTTCCTCGACTAAGCATACACAACGCCTTTGTCCAATGCTTCTCCTGCACACACAGAATACTACACCACAGAAGCCGGCTAGTCCCTCACCTTCTGTGCTCTCGGGGTTCAGCCCTTCTTTCCGGCCCACTGTATGTTACCCACGTCAACCATCTGTCGCACGCTTCCAACAACGTCTCCTGCAGCTTCCAACCAAATCACTCGTGGCCCTCGAGCCGCTCTCCTAGAAGGTTTCACCAACGATGGAGCCTTCCGTAGCTAGTGCTCCTCGTGTGTGACTAGCTCAAACTCCTACAAAAGAATCTACAAACACTCAGTACACGCTCTCAGAATAATACGAGAATAATAATGCTCAAAGTTATTAGAGAGCGTGGCTTAATGATCCTATTAATACAAATATAGTCTAAGTAAAAGGTGGAAGGTAATCTTCACGATCAGCCTTCTGTAAAAATTTAAACAGAGGAATCAGATAAAAATATAATATATAATTTACAATTTCGTCAATCTCATAACATATATTCGTTTAGGTAATTAATATTATCAAATAGCATGAAGATATGATATAATTCCCACGAATACTGCGCTGCAGAAGGTTGGTGCTGAATCTGATCAGCAACTTTTTGGAAATGGAAATAGTAAAAGATTTAACTTTCATATGAATAAAGATCGATGCCATTCTGTTCAGGACACTAAAATAAATGTATCTAGACAAATGGTGATGATTAGCATTCCAACTAACAGCCATTTAGTGGTCGTATAAGACCACAGAAGGTTGTAGAAAACCTTGCAAAACGTTACCATAAATAGAAGATTATATTTACTTTATTGAGAAATATAAGTCCTTTTGGTGTTATTTGGAAATGAAATCAATTTAAATTGATCAGATAAAGTCTTAATGAAGAACAATAATATTTCGTGACTAATTAGTGATTAAATAATCATATAATCTTAAAATATTTCTTACAAAAAGTCCTCAACATGAGAAGCTTCTGTAGTGTAAAAGTTTGACTCCGTTACACAGAAGGTCAAAACTCATCATCAAAACCTATATCTAACAATCTCCCCCTTTTTTATGATGACAAAACATTCATCGTTGAGGGAAATATTTTCACAAGAACTCCCCCTAAATTGGTGAGAGTACGAGTCTCGCAATTTACAGAACCATAAAGTTTATGTTGAACAGAACATAGAAGCTTCTGTTATGAAGAAGGTTGTTCATAGAGCACAATGCTTTTGTGATTTATATAGAGCATGAAGCTTCTATATTTAAGCTCGACAAAAATGATGGATTTCATTTTTGCACTCCCAACAAAAGTGACTATGTAAGATCACGATTCGCATACCCTGTAGAAGGTTGGTTATGAGATATACATCTCATAGGCTTCTACACCCACAAAGGTATGGCCTTCTACAACCCAGTAAGTTATAGAAAATCAAAGATTTTTCTACACCTAAAATTAGTTTTTGGTCTAACCAGAAGTGCAAAAAAGTGGAGAAGTCAGGCAACATAAGAGTTTATTCCTCCTCCTCAGAGGGGACCTCTTCAAGTTTTTCGTGCAGATACTCTCGCTGGCATTCCATCTCACGAGTCAGGTCAATGACCATTCGCTGAAGGGCACAGATGTCCTCCCCATTTGATGCAACTTTTTGCTGAAAATCGTTGAGGAGAGTAGTGTGTTCCAGGAAGATAGACATCTCAGTAGAGGATTTGGACTGTCTCTGTACTGGAGGAGCCTTTGCTGTAGAAGCCTTTGCTGTAGAAGAGGTGGCTGAAGCAGAAGGTGTAGTAGCATCCTTTCTAAAGATTCTGGCAGCAAGAGGCTTGTCATCATCATCCGAAGCAGAGTCGCGTGACTTCCCATTTAAAGTCCAGGTGATTCCCTTCCTCACGTAATGCATACTGGCGATGATCTGGTTCCCGAAAGTTACAACCTTCCATTTCTCTTGAAAAATAGATGCATTAGTAGGGACACGAGCAAGTTTAAGAAGATCGGCGATTACCTAGCCGTAAGGCAGCGCTTCTCCTGCTGTGCTGTAGCACCTTTTCATGTGTTGGAATACCAGCAAACCAAGGTTGAAGGGACTCCAGGTATTTGGTCACTTGGATGTTATGTCCCATGACGATGCTATAGGACTCATCCTTCCCAAGGTCAGACAGAGAGTCATACTCCTCACATCCGAACAGTTGGTTTACATCATGAACTGAGAAAACAAGGGACACTCCTTCAATCACTGTTTTGATAAACTTGACATGAGATCCTTCATTATGGAACGTAATGTTTCCATAGAATTCTCTCAGAGGGCAACAGGCAGCTCTGCATAGGTCTCACAGAAGGTTTTCAAACCAATCCTTTCAAACAGAGGTGCAATGTCAAGATCATTTGCATCAAACCAGTTAAAATCGATGCGCTTGAAAGTAGCAATCTCTCTACCAGCAGCTTCACATCGAGGCAATCTAGTATCGGCAATCACAACATCGATCTCCTTTATAGAGACTAGAGGGTTTACCAAAAGAATGAAGGTATCAAGTCCCTCTTCGAAGGTGTCCTCGGGAATTACTTTCTCCAGAGACTTAGACTTCTTGGCAGCCACTTTAACAATTGAGGTGCTGACCGTCTCAGGTTCTTTCCGTTTCAGCCTGGTCCGAGAAGATATACCTCCGACTTCATGGAATCATGGAGAAGCTTTGTTCCAGAGGTTGCCGCAGGCTTCTGGGCAGTCTTCTTAGAAGCAAAGGCCACGCCCTTCTGCTTCAGATTAGAGGAGATCAAGACAATCAGAGCCGGAACCTCCTCATTTACCTCCTCCGTTGCTTCATCAATAAGTGGCACTTCCACCTCCTCATTAGACTCAGCTTACTCCTCAGGAGTGGCGACATTTGATACATCATAGTCATCAGCCGCAGCGGAACCCTTGGCAGAGGGTTCAGAAACAGAGGCCTCCTCCGTCGTAGTGATCGGGGATTTCTCCGAGGGTTTCTCTTCCACTTGAATTTGGGCTTTTTCAAGTTCCTTGTCCTTGGAGAGCGATTGCATGTCATCGAGAGTCTCAACAACAGCAGGGGAATGTTCCTTCGAAGATGAAGATTTCTCCGAGAGGACGAGAAGTGGTGATTCTTTCACGGGAGAGGCAGGCTTCTCCGATTAAGAGGGATAGAGCTTTTTCTTGGTGGCCTTAGCCTATTCATCAACGATTTCACCTTGGGTGACATTGATGGTGAAGAATCAATGGTTTGAGAGATTAGGGCAAAAGAAGGAGGTTTTCGAAAGGCTAAAAGAGGAAGTGAGAAAGGACGAAGACGGTTTTGGGTTTTAAAAGCACAGTGGGAATTGTTTTGGGGAATAAAATATTCTCCCGCCAAAGATAATCTGAAGGAGATTTTTGATTTGAAAATCCTGTCATATCATGAATGACATAATTCAGGAAATATATGAAATATTTTATTTCCTTATTTTTATTCATAATATAGGAAATTTGATTGTTTTGCATAGCAGAAGGTTCTTTCGTAACCTTCTGTTGAAAGCTTCTTCTGAACAGAAGAGCGAGATATTATGGATAATTATATTCAAAAATAGATTATTAGAATTAATGATGATTTCAATGAGATCAAAAATTTATTCATTTCTGATTGCACCAACAAAGATTCTTGGATAATATATTATATTTCCATATGTAATCTTTCAAATAGATGAAAGTTACTTAAGTTCGAATTTAGGTATATATTTCGTTATACCTTCTGTAGAATAGAAAGCTGAATTCAACCTTCTATGGTGAAGTGTGCAGACGTTTGTATCTTCTGTTATGTAGCATACAAAGTATTCTACCTTCTGTGGTGAAGTGTACTGAAGTTTGTACCTTCTGTTGTGTAGCATATAAAGTATTCTACTTACTTAACTTTCTTTTGTCTTATGAAAGACGTTATAAATGATGGCAGATTCCTAATTCACTTCTGAAAAAGAAAACTTTTCTTTATCCAGGGGCTTAGTGAAGATATCAGCCAATTGATGTTCAGTATTAATGTATTCAACACTAACAGAACCCTGTTGTACATTGTGCTTCAGGAAAATTATGTCTGAGTTCAATGTACTTCGATTTAGAGTGATATACTAGATTTTTAGCTAGGCTTATTGCACTAGTAATATCACAATTGATCGGTATATCTGTAAATGAGTGATCATAGTCCTGAAGTTGTTGTTTCATTTAAATGAGTTGAGGACAGCAGCTTGCGGCTGCTATATACTCCGCTTCTGCAGTGGAGAGGGCAACATATGTCTGCTTTTTGGAGAACCATGAAGTCAACATGTTTCCCATACATGTACCACTTGTACTTTTTCTGTCAACCTTTAATCCTACGAAGTCTGCATCAGAGTATCCAATAAGATCAAAATTTGATTTATTTGAATACCAGATGCCAAGGTTCACAGAACCATGTGGATATCTAAAGATTCTCTTGACCGCAGTCATGTGAGACTCTTTAGGTGCTGATTAAAATCTAGCACAGAGTCTACACACACAAAATAGTTTGTCCGGTCTGGAAGATGTAAGGTACAGAAGAGAACCTATCATGCTTCTGTAGAGCTTACTATCCAATTCTTCACCATTTTCATCCTTGTCTATTTAAGTATTAGTACCCATTCGTGTAGACAAATGTTTCGTGCCTTCTAGGCCGAATTTTTTTAGAAGCTGCTTAGTGTACTTCTCTTGATGGAAGAATGTACTTTCTGCAGTTTGATGAATTTGTAAACCAAGGAAGAACGTGAGTTCCCCCATCATGCTCTTCTCAAACTCACTTGTCATGAGCTTGGAGAATTTATTACAGAGCATTTCAACAGTTGATCCGAAGATAATGTCATCGATATAGATCTGGACAACAATGAGATGATTGCTTCTGTGTTTGAGAAAGAGAGTGGTATTTACTCTTCCTCTTTTGTATCCCTTTTCAACAAGGAAGGAGCTAAGCCTTTCATACCATGCTCTAGGAGCCTGTTTAAGGCCATACAGAGCCTTGAAAAGTTTATAGACGTAGTTTCTGTGTTGCAGATCCTCGAAACCAGGAGGTTGACTGATGTATACCTCTTCTTTGATTTCTCCACTGAGGAATGCACTTTTTACGTCCATTTGATACAACTTAAAGTTGTTGTAGCAAACATAGGCTAATAAAAGTTTTATTACCTCTAGACGAGCCATAGGAGCAAACGTCTCATCAAAGTCAATACCCTCTTATTGAGAGTACCTTTAGCAACGAGTCATTCTTTGCTCCTCACAATAGCGCCGGACTCATGGAGTTTATTCCTAAAAACCCATTTAGTCCCAATGATGGAACAATTATCAGGTTTAGGAACAAGTGGCCACACTTTGTTTCTTTCGAAATGATTAAGCTCCTCTTACATAGCAAGTATCCAATCTGGATCATTAACAGCTTCATCATAACTCTCTGGTTCCTTCTGTGAAAGAAAAGCAAAGTGTTCATAGTAGGCGTCTACAGAACATCTAGTCTGTATGCCTCTATTGATTTCTCCTATGACTTGGTCTATAGTATGTCGTTTTTGATATAGAGCAGGTGCTCTAAAATCATTTGTTGATTATTCTAAGAAGATTTTTCAGAATTATCGTGTTTATGTTTAGGATCATTTTTAGATTCATGAACAGAGGATTCATCTACAACTTTTGTAGAAGGTGAAGGTTCTACAGAACTTTCTATCGGTTCTAGTGATATTACATTTCCTGTAGTATTGATAGAAGGTGAGTCATTAATTTTTACATTAATGGACTCCTCTATATTAGATGTCCTTTCGTTTAGGACTCTATATGCTTTGCAAGACAAAGAGTATCCAAGAAAGATACCCTCATCTGTCTTAGCTTCGAATTTTCCTAGATTGTCCTTAGAAGGTCTCAAGATGAAACATGGACTTCCAAAGGCACGAAAATAGGAAATGTTCGATTTCCTCCCCCTGCATAGTTGGTAGGGAGTTTTCTCAAGTATGGGTCTAAGTAGAACCCTATTTGATATGTAGCACGCTGTATTGACAACTTCTACCCATAGGTTCTGTGGAGCGTTGCTCTCACATATCATGGTTCTAGCCATGTCTATAAGCGCCCGATTTTTCCTCTTTGCTACTCCATTCTGTTGAGGAGTATATGGTGCAGAAAAGTTGTGATCGATACCGTGTTCGTCACAGAAAGTAGCGAAGTCATGGTTTTCAAACTCAGTACCATGATCCGTTCTAATAGCTTTTACAGAAGATCTAGTTTCATTTTGTAGTTTCTTAGCTAGCTTAATGAAAGTTTCAAAAGCATCGCTTTTGTGAGTTAGAAATTTAATCCACGTGAATCTAAAGTAGTCATCTACTACAACTAGACAGTACCTTCTACCGCCGACACTCTGAACTCTAGTAGGTCCGAATAGATCCATATGTGGAAGTTCAAAAGGTTGAGAAGTCGAAACATCATTATAGGCTTTGAATGAAGATTTAATTTGTTTTCCAAGTGAACATGCTTCATAGAAACTGTGATGCTCGAATCGAATGTTGGGTAGACCTTTAACCAAATCTTTGCTTACAAGCTTGGATAACAATTTGAAGTTGGAATGTCTCAACCTTCTATGCCATAGAAGGCTCTCATCTTTGACAGACAGAAGGCAGTTTCCTATAGTACAGAAGCTATTCTGTGTCAAGGTGTAGATGTTCGTTCTCCGATTTCTAACGAAGCGAACTTCATTGTCAAGGATAACAGAACACTTATCTTGATCAAAAGTTATAGTATAACCTTTGTCACAAAGCTGGCTAATGCTCAGCAAGTTATGCTTGAGTTCCGTTACCAACAAAACCTCATCAATGACCATGGAGTCAGAACTTCCAATGGTACCTTTACCAATGACAGAGTCTTTGCAATTGTCACCGAATTTAACCGACCCTCCATTCTGTAGAGTTAGTTGAGAAAATTTGGATGGATCTTCGGTCATGTGCCTGGAGCATCCACTATCCAGATACCATTCACTTTCAATTGCTTCTATTTGAAAGCAGGTATGAAATTCATTTTGAGTTTTTGTGTGAGCTGTGAGGCACACGAGTGCTTCCTCATCATCAGAATCATCAAGATCTGCCCAAACAGCGTTGCTTTCTTGGACTGTGCATAGGAGATGGTTTCTCCTTTTCTTTAAGTAAAGGACATTCTGTTTTGTAGTGCCCTTTCTTTTTGCATTCATAGCATGTGACCAACATGGGTCAATTTGCTTATCATGGTTTTGGCTTCTCTTATTGAAACGTTTCTTGGAGGCGAACCATAGAAGGCGTTTAGCTATCATTGCGAGTTCATCATCCGTATCAGCTTCTGCTTCATCATCCGAACCTCCTGTGGGTTTTTTCAATGCTCTAAAAGCTATAGGTGCTCTCTTTATATCAGGCTGAGTGGATCTTTCCATCTTATATGATATCAAGGAGTTCATTAAATGATCTAGCCGAAGAGTAGAAATATCTTTAACTTCCTTTATAGTCGTTTTCTTGGCTTCCCAAGATTTGGATGGAGTACGCAGAACCTTTCGAATTAGCTCAGAATTTGTATAAAGTTTGCTTAAATGTGTTAAGGCATCAACTAGGAGGTTGAGTCTCTGGAACATCTGTTCTACAGATTCATCAGCCTTCAAAGTAAAGTTTTCGTATTGATGAATTAAGAAATTCATCTTAGTTTCTCTTATCTAGTCTGTCCCCACGTACATGGTGACAAGCTTATCCCAGATTTCCTTACCCGAAGTGCAAGTTGAAACTTTAACAAATTCACCTTTCGGCATAACACTGAACATTAGATACTTAGCCGTCTTAGTGAGTCGTTTGATCTTGAGGTATTCCCTTGTGGGATGACCATCTCGATCGTTTCGTTGGTTCTCTGTTATAGAAGGTGGACCATCTTCTATATAAGACCATAAGTAACCGTCAATAGCATCTACGAATGCACTTGTTCGAATTTTCCAATAAGTTAAATTCTTACCATAAAAAGTGAGAGGATTCCCAACATGTGGTTTTGGTACATTGTATGTATCAGCCATTAGTTCAATTCTTATAGAGTATTACACTTTTATAGAATAGAATGTTGACAAATAAAATATAGAACCTCAACAAGGAAGCAAGTTTCTGTTGGGTAGAAATCAGCTGTCAAGCCAACAATCAGGCCTCTGTTAACCAGAGCATGAGTGTCAATATGATAGAACTGAGAATATGCTTTCATGTAGCAGCAAGCTTCTGCCGAACAGAAATAAAATGCCAACCATGGTATTCACAGAGCGTACGCTTCTGTTAAATAGATTCTGATATAACGTAAGCTTCTACAGAATAGAGACAAATTATTATTTTTACTGAGCTTAACGCTTCAATGGAACAACAACTTGATTCTGATAGAGCATAAGCTTCTACAGAATAGGGATAAATTATTTTTCACAAAGCTTAAAGCTTCTATGGACTAGCGAGTTGATTCTGATAGAGCGTAAGCTTCTACAGAATAGTAGCAATCACAGAACTTAAAGCTTATGCTGAGAAAAGCATGTAGTTGGCAAGAGCTTCTCAGGGATTTACAACAAGCTGTTAAGCCTCTGTTGAAACCCGCTCTGATACCAATTGTTACATTAAGAGGGGGGATGAATTAGTGTTATGATCCAAGTAAGGATTTTCAACTCTTTTTCACAAATCCACCAGTGAATGAAAGCTTTTATAAACAGAACCGTTTAGATTGGTTTTTGTTGGACAGAACGTTCGAGTATGAACGCGATTTGTTTAATGGACACCAGGCTTTTTATAGTGGTTCAGTAAATTGCTTACGTTCATTCTTCACCCAGAATTTGGATGGGAATCACTCAAATGTATCTTAACAAAGATTACACAATCAATCGTTAATAGAACATACCAAAAAGGTTCTGTACCACATAAGTCTAAGTGACAGAGTACACACCAGAAGGTTCTGTAACGTAGGAACTTGTTTCGCAGCACAGACCAGAAAGTTCTGTACTATAGTAACTCTGGCATAATACACACTAGAAGATTCTATATCGAAATTGCTAAGGCACAATACAGACTAGAAGGTTCTGTATCGAATGTGTTAACCCTTTATATCTCAGATCAAGAGATTCTGTAACAAAACCGTTAACCTTCTATAGCACAGAACCAAAGATTCTGTATCACAAAAGGTGTAGCACAGACCATAGGGTTCTGTACCAAAGTGTGTCAATATTTAACATACCAAAATGGCTCGTATTAGAAATGACTTTAATTAAGCATAAACTGTGAAGTTCTGTACTGGGGTGACTAGTTGCACCCGTTGGTGTGACTGACAAAATTAACGTTTGGTTGGACGTTTCTCTCAGCCGATGTCCTCTCTTGCACAATAACCTGCCGTGACTTCCTCCGAGACTTTTCATTCTGGCAGCGTCACCACCTGCACAGCTCTGAGCTGCGACTTCGCGTGCGCAATCCCTCGAGATCTCGACTGAGGATATACAATGCCTTTGCTCTAGGCTTCTCCTACGTGGTCCCTCAAGATTACGGCGAAGCAAACACAACGCCCTTACCCAAGGCTTCTCCTGCATGCATAGAACACTACACCACAGAAGCCGATTAGTCCCTCACCTTCTGTGCTCCCGGGGTTCAGCACTTCTCTCAAGCCCACTACATGTTCCCCATGTCGGCCACCTGCCACACGCTTCCAACAATGTCTCATGCAGCTTCCAACAGAATCCCTCGTGGCCTCTGAGCCACTCTCCTAGAAGGTTTCACCAACGATGCAGCCTTCCACAGCTAGTGCTCCTCGGGTGTGACTAACTACAAACACTCAGCACACGCTCTCATAATAATACAAGAATAATAATGCTCAAAGTTATTAGAGAGCATGGCTTAATGATCCTACTAATACAAATATAGTCTAAGTAAAAGATGGAAGGTAATCTTCACGATCAGCTTTCTGTAAAAATAGAAACAGAGGAATCAGATAAAAATATAATATATAATTTGCAACTTCATCAATCCCATAGCAACCTTCTGTAAATAAAAACTAATAAAAGATTAACTTCCATATGAATGAAGATCGATGCCATTCTGTTTAGGATATTAAAATAAATGTATCTAAATAGATGGTGATGATTAGCATCCCGAATAACGGTATAAAACAACATAAGATTATAGACAACCTAATAGAACGTTACTGTAAATAGATGATTATATTTCCTTTAATGAGAAATATAATTCCTTTTGGTGTTATTTGGAAACGATTTAAATTAGTCAGACAAAATCTTGATCAAGAACAATAATATTTCGTGACTAATTAGTGATTAAATAATCATATAATCACAAAATATTTCTTACAAAAAGTCATCAACAGGAGAAGCTTATGTAGAGTAAAAGTTTTACTTCTGTTACACAAAAGGTCAAAGCTCATCATTAAAACCTGTATCAAACAAAAGGAATTGACTTAACTTTACCCTCTCATGCGTAAGGATGCAACTTCCATTGGACATCGATCGGCCACGTCGGAATGGAATTTTTTTTCTCTCGTCTCCACTTGATCGGGATCATAAAAGACTTATCCTATTTCATTCCTTGTCTCGTCTCCACTTGATCGTGAACAAATATTTCGTGAGGGTCATGGAAAAAAAATTCACGCAATATTTACCGAATATTAGATGATCCGTAAAATCTTTTGGTAAATTTTTTAAGTTACCTTTCGATGCGACTACGCACTGCAATTTTATCATATGAATTAATTGCTTCTAAATACAAAACAAAATTAAACATATAACTCGTAAAGTAACTACAAAGGAAATAAAACTTTTTCTACTAATTACGAATTTTTTTACTGTCTTTACAAAAAATGTACCGAGAGAAATCAAGTAAAATACATTTAAAGATGAGTATGAAGCTCATATCTCGGATTCGAAACAACCAAGGTTCTACAGCCTAATTCATCTAACTGTACCTCATTTGGCGGAACATACGGATATGCGGCACCCGGTATGCGTCGTCCTATCATTTCTCACCAAATTTATGAACAATTGTCTTATAATTTTTTTTATTTCCTTCGATCTAGAGCTGGCATACACGATGCAAGTGACAGCGAAGAACGATGTTTACAGCTTCGAGTGATCGTATTGGAGGTGATTATGAGGAAGCATCCGGGAGATTTCATCTGTTCCTGTTCCCGGTCTGGGACGTCCCAATCTTCGCTGCAGGGCTTACTCCTGAAGGACGTATTGGAATAATTTTGATTTACAAAATGAAAATTGGGTAGGTCTCAGAAAAGTCATTTCATCGTAATAGCAAAATTACAGCTATGAATGGATTAATAATGGGCGGGCCGGTATGGTCAATTCTAATTACCAAAGAAAAGTGGAGACACTTAATACCATTATTATATAAAATTTTCATCTAATTGTTTTTTATTTTTTTGCCACTAAGTATATTCTCACAAAACTACTGGGTAAATTATGAAAAAAATTTATAGTCAACTTATTTTTCAAAAGGTTCTTTTAATATAAACTAGCTCACACTTTTCATTACTCTGTCTAAATTATTTGTATCGCTTCTAAATATTACTTGATTAATTTCCAAAAAACTAATAGTAATTATTTTTTAAATCATAAAATACAAACAGACAATTTTAGAAAACAAAAAACATATGACAATATTTTTATTAGCAAAAAATAGATTATTCATTTCTTTAATTATCCTGTCTAAATTATTTTGATTATGCTAAAAGCACGAGATAAAGTTAATATTTTTTATGAAAGGTTACATTGACCTACTAACTCCGGAATTTAAATTATGCTTTCTATTACTAAAAGAACTTTAATATTAAATAAAAAATTTTTAATTATCTAAATGAAAACGTAAAAGTAAATTTTTAATTAAATATCCCAAATTATATTAATTACATACAAATATTCTATAAACAATTAATAATAAGACAAAATTAAATAATTTAATTTCCAAATTTTTTCTATACCACCGCACACCCAAACCATCCAATATTGTGTACAAAGACAATATAATTTAAAAAAACCAGTCAAATTTTCCTGAACAAAAGTAAATACAACCGAATTGAAAGTCAAAATATAAACTATGTTATGCGTTACTGTAAGCTTTATTCTAGTAGACGAATCGTTAAAAAAATAAAAGAAATCAACTTCTAAGAAAATATCTCTTCATTTTCACGTCTTTGATGTGTAAAAAATCAATTCATGAGTTCATTACTTGTGACTAATTGAATAGTGGTACGAGAGCCGGAGGTTTGTAATCGGATACAAAATTAAAAACTGAAACAGAAAAAGAATATGTCAAAAGGAAGCTCAAACCAAAGCAAAGTAAATAAACAAGATTAGTCATCCAAGGTATGTGACGTTTTATCTTGGAACATTCCTGCTAGATGTAGGAATTATACAGGGCAATCCCCTATTGTTTCGCCAAGTTATGCAACGTACACATCAAGATGTTATTGTCAAAAATAAAATATATAATATGTCATTTTTTTCTCGAACTTTTAAGACAGCTGACATCGGTTACGGTAGAACAATCGCATCAGAGCGTAATATTTCCGAAATATGAAATATATATTATATTTTTTGTTAAACTAGGTGTAAATTTTATAGGATATTAAACGGAGTATCGCCCGAATAAAATTATTTACAAAAGCTTTCACAAAATTTTGCATATTTTAAAATTTAATTATTATTAGTATTTCACAAAATCTAACTAAAGCTAACCAACCATCTTTATAAAAAGCGTTCTTCCATTTACAAATTATATGAGGTTTCAATAAAAAAAATCTTAAATACGAACGTGTTAATAACTTTTGTTTTCTAAAGTTTCACAATAAGAAATTTATTCAAAATTGTACGAAATTTACATAATAAATTTTGAATGGTAGCGAAAGACATAAAAAGACAATCAATGTGCAATTTCAAACTTTGCCTGATATCATGATAACATAAATTGTAACACACTACGCAAACATTATAGTGTAAGTCCAAAGTGTCGGACATAGAAACCAACATATCAACAACACTAGTAAACTCTTCTTGTGATTTTTGGTAGTGGAGATAGTATTTTCTTGTCGATAGACTTATTATTACAAGCAGTCATTTCAAATTTCATGGCAGTGGATAGTAATTTGATGGTCTTGGGCTGACAAGGCATACTCCAATTAGGGATGCTCGATAATGTCATTTGTCGTGGTACTCGAGAGCTAATGATATTTGCGTTTAAAGAGGGTTTGTCTGAAAAAAATGTGCCCCAAAATCATAGGGATACTTTTGACTAGTGGCACGACGCTTGTATTGGTTTCCACATCCCCCATTTTCACAGTTTAGGCTGCTCCCCTTTTTGCTCATTTTTCCACATTAGGGGTTGGGGGGTTGACATGACTTTGCCAGAGGGATGGGAATTCCTTGTAAAAAATATATATATGGGAAGTGGCTTCATAAGTTTTACATACTTTAAGTTATAAGTGACATGATCATTCGGACTAGCCAGGTGGCCTTCCTATTTGCAGCACCATGTATCCCAACGATAGGGATAGGCTTGACTTTGCCAGAGGGATGGGAATTCCTTGCAAAATATATATATGTATGTGAGACAGAAGCCAACCTTCATGAATATCTGGTTCCCTTGTAAAATGAGAGAAAATGGAGGGAGTTTTTCGACGAGAAATAATTTCCTGAGCATCCATCCAAAAGAAAAAGCCTAAGAGAAAGATTAATGTTGTTAAGGCTTTTAGATACATGGTGGTGGTAATTGTTGATGCCCGCTTGGCACATATGGTATACGCGCTACGTAAGCTAAAGTTCCTTCTGTGATAAGAGAAAGCTTAAAACTCTTATGAAGATTGGACATAAGCCAACCTTCCCAACTGTAAATCCGTGCTACAGTTATGTTCGATCACGTATCCGTGATCAGATCCGCGTTACAAATAACACAATCAACATGAAAGAACTAATTGAATTACAAAACAACCTACTGTATTTTAATGGCCTTTTGCACTCTTACCGAGTGTTTATGCTGTCTGAATCTAAAAAAGGAGCATCTACATTCATGTTACACTGTTGAATTTAATTGTGAACACTTCTGCCAAATCGAAATGATATTTAAAGAAAGGGGAAAGCACTAACTCAGCCCCTTTACTTAGTGCAATGTGGGTCATCTAAATAACCCTCATCTCACACTACGAATGGTCAATTCAAATTACCAAAGAAAAGTGGAGACACTTAATACCACTATGAATGGGGAGACACTTAGTGCAATGTGGGTCATCCTAATAACCCTCATCTCACACTATGAATGGGGGGGGGGGGCGGTCGTCCTCATTGGAGACCGACTCGAGAGTAAAAAAGGGATCGACTTGACTTTGCTCCCTCACGCGTAGGGGGTTCCTTCTATATTAAGCGCATTCTTTTGCAATTCTTAGCTACTTTTGAGTTTTCCATGAAAACGAGTCTTGATTGATGTCTTGACTAACTCTAACCGAGCTATTTATTGGGATTCTGGACTTGCTATTTCTGAAATGACCGCACCTTGGACCGAGATCATAGACTTCCTTATCATTTATGCTGAACGCAGACAACTTCGAGAAATACTCGACGAGGGGTGCTGTAGAATCTCGAAGCTGTCATATTTCTAAAGCCCGCCATGTTCGGTAACTGACATGACGGACAGACTGCCATGAGATAATTTCTGAAAGAATGATGCAGCAGTAGAATGACAAGTAAATTCTGCTATTTCAACATCGAGGAAGTGGCTTCATAAGTTTTACATACTTTAAGTCTACACGGAGTCGTAATTTACAAAATTTGAACTGGCAAACATAAAATATCAAGTTATGAATGACATGACCATTCGGACTAGCCAGAGTGGCCTTCCTATTTCCAGCACCATGTATCCCAACGATATCCCTATCCCCATTCCGGTCCCAAAACCCAACAACGCCACATACTTCCACTCCAGCCACCCTCCGCCCTCCTCTTCATCGTCTTTTCCTTTCGGCGGTGGCCGTGCTTCTTTGTTTGTCGGACCGCACGATTTCGTGAGCGGACTCCCACAGAGTCCGAAATTTTCTTGGAATGAACCATTTGGAAAGGTGTTGAAGTGTCCTCCCAGTGGTATAGGCCCCGTGAGGTTGTTCCTTGAGAGGTCCAAATATCCTAGGAATGATAGTTTCACCAATTCATTTGGAATTTCTCCCATCAAATGGTTAGAAGAGAGATCTAGTGATTCCAAATATGTCAAGTTACCAACGGATGGAGGGATCGTCCCGCTAAAATGATTATGCGAGAAATTCAAACTTACGAGCGATTTGAGTAAACCAATACCTTGAGGAATCTCTCCATGAAAATGGTTACTTGATAAGTCGAGCATCGCAAATCGAACATTGATCTTTCTCATATCTTCCTCGACTCCTTTCAAGTCGATCAACGCCGTGTAATATATCGACCACATTGTAGTACCCATATATTGGTCGGAAAAATCATCAATATTATCTCGAGTCATGGCAAGCAATCCACTGATGAATTTCTCTGATATACCACCCTCAAAATTATTGTTGGAGAGATCCAGGATGCATAGCTGGGAAAAGTTATGAGTTTCCTTGGAAGTAATGACATGGCCATGAAAATTGTTGGATCTTAAACTGAGTACCATGAACGGAAGGTTTCCCAACCAACTGGGAAATGAATCCACTATATTGTTGTTGCCAACATCCAGCGCTTCCAATTCCTTACAATTCGATAGAGATCTAGGCAACAGGCCCTCGAATTGATTTTTGCTGAGATCAAGTGACAACAAGCAACTTCCTTCATGAAAAATCTCTGGAATCTGACCGCCAAACTCATTCTCACGTAGGTTCAAATAAAAAAGACCGGCGGTGATATTTCCCAGGCAGTCGGGCAAGGTGCCCGTGAGACTATTATTTGACAAGTCTAGAATCATGAGACTAGTGGCGTTGCATATCAGTGAAGACATGTTCCCAGAAAAATGGTTATTGGAAACATAATAGAACATTGTGGAATAAGAAGGAAGCGGAAGGGGGCCTTCAAATTTATTGTCGGACAAACTAATATAATTCAAATAAGCCGATCGGAGAAAGATGTCCGTCGGCCACTGACCTTCAAAGTAGTTGTCCTGCAAATTAATAGAAAAAATGGATGCCATGGATAACCAAGTGGGAGGAGCACCGTTGATGCTGTTATTACCGACATCAAGATCCTGCAAAGATGTGCAGTTCGCCAAGGAGGGTGGTAACTGCCCACTAAAGAAATTGTTTCCCAAGGATAACCCTCGTAAATTGGTAAGATTACCCAGACACTGAGGTATAACACCCCCCAAATTATTTCCTATTAAGCTCACGTCGGACAGAAAAGTTAGCCGGCATATGGACGGAGGGATGCTTCCTTGGATGATATTGAAATCAAGAATCAATTCCTCCAATGTATCGATTCTGTTGCTCCATAGCCAGTCGGGTATCTCCTTAATCATGTTTCCCCAGAGGTATAGAATTCTCAGTTTCTTTGAGCGCGACAAGAAGGAAGGGAACATGCTCAAATTGCATCTTTCCATACGCAATTCCTGGAGATTCGGCAATGAGAACCCGTGGTTTGAATCCTCGCCCGAAATGGATAGCCCGGATAGATCGATCGACTGGAGATCCTCTAAGGTTGATAATATCCCCAAGTCGAACTCACCGGTGAAATTGTTATATGATAGGTCCAGATGAGTCAATCGGGAGAGATTTCCGATTGAATTGGGAACTGCTCCCGTGAAATGGCAACCCCCGAGGGAGAGGTAATCAAGTCTGAGACTCCAATTGGTTTCGGGAAGGGTGCCGGTTAGATCGTGATTCCATTGTAAATCAAGAACATGAAGATTTGGCAGTCCAAAGATGAATTCCAGAAATTTCCCTCTCAACAAACAACTAAAAAGGTTTAGGGAAATCAAAGAAGAAGAAAAGTTCATAAAGGATGTAGGAGCGACCGTGGACATACTGAGAGACCCGAGATTGAGTTCCTTCATCTGAGTTAGGTTCCTGACGAGCAGTCTCATGGTATGATCTTGCATCTCCAGTCGATAATTATCAGAGAGATCGAGGGAAACCATCTTTGACAAGAGTGAGATTTCTGTTGGAAGGATGCCTGAAATGTTCGAAGAGGAGAGATCAAGGCATGTCAACTGCGTGAACACACCAATCTCAGGTGGGACTTTAGAGCCAAGGAGGTCATTTCCCGTAAGGATGAGACCACGGAGGTGGCGAAGAGAAAACAGGGGACTGCTGGAATCGATGGAGCCTCGAAGCCCGGCACCAGTCAAGTCGAGGCCCACGATGTCGCTAGTAGAATTATCGCAGGTGACACCCTCCCACGAGCAGCAATCCTCGTCCTCCCTCCACGAGGCAACTTTAGGGCCAGTGATAGAGAAGGAGTGCTTAAAACGAAGCAAGGCATGTCTCTGGTCGGGATGACATGAGAATGAAGAGGTGGATTTTGAAGCCATGAGGAGGTGGTTGGGACAACAAGCAAGTAATAAGAAGCAGAGGATGATGATTCCTGCATCTTCTCTCATTTTTGAGAAAATCAAAGGATAAACAAAATGAAGACAAAGACTCTGAAAATAATCAATGGTGGAATTTCGATCGATACATATATTAAGCGGGAAGAGAATATTCCTCCACGGGTGAAATTCACCCGTTTACGAAATATCCTCGAGATTTCATAAAAAAGTATGAAACTTCGGAAACATTTTGTAAAAAACTACAAAATTTCGTTCGTAATCGTTCATAAATGTTTTGTAAAGAATGAAACTAGTTTCGTACATTTTTATGAATGAGTTTCGTACTTTACAAAACGTTTATGAACGGGTTTCGTAAAGTACGAAATTCATTCGTTCTTTTTTATGAAAATGTTTCGTACTTTATGAACTATTTACGAACGACTTTCGTATTTTACGAACGATTACGAACGAAAGTATGAAATTTCGAGGATATTTTATAAATTTAGTACTTTATTAACTGTTACGAACGAAAGTATCCCCAAAGTTTCTTAAAAAAGGAGGAAACTTCGGGGAAAGTTTCATAAACAGGACCGATTAAGCAGGAATATCCGCTTCCATATGAAGCGCGTTCACTGACAATCATTATGATAATCATTTTTGATATGAAATTTTCCAGGCATGTTCTTCTCTAAGCTACAAATATGTTGGCACTAATTTTGTCGTTTTTAGTCTATAAATGGCAAGTTATGATTTTTTTTATTAAGTGATTTGTTTTTAGTCTCTTATGAAGGTTGGACATAACTGGAAATCCGTGCGACTGTTATGTTAGATCACGTATCCGTGATCAGATCCGCGTTATAAATACTACAATCAACATGAAAGAACTAACTGAATTATAAAACGACCTACAGTGTTGTAATGGTCTTTTGCACTCTTACCGAGTGTTTATGCTGTCTGAATCTAAAAAAAGGAGAATCTACATTCATGTTACACTTTAGAATTTAATTGTGAACACTTCTGCCAAATCGAAAAGATCTATAAAGAAAGTGGAAAGCACTGCCCCTTTACTTAGTGCAATGTGGGTCATCTAAAAAACGCTCATCTCAAGCTATGAATGGGGGGTCGTCCTCATCGGAGACCGACTCGAGAGTCAAAAAGGGATTGACGTGACTTTGCCCCCTCACGTGTAGGGATGCAACTTCCATTCCGACATCTCTCGGCGACGGAATGGAAATTTGTTTTCTCTCGTCTCCACTTGATCGTGATATTAAAAGACTCCTCCTATTCCATTCTTTCTTCTGATCAGCTGTTCTGAACAATCTTTCATTTGAAACAGATGGATTAGTTATTGGTCACAGTCAGCCAATGTGGCCGAAAAGTTACTAAAATTGAGTGAAAAAGCACTCCACATTCATATCATTTCGATGTTGATGCTTCTTTTCTCGCAATCAATCGATACATCAGAAGACGGAACAATCGTCAATATTCGTCAACTCTTTACCTGATGAATTGAACTATCTTTTCCCAGTTGAGTGGGGAGCTTTTAAAATCCCGTGGGAGAAACTCCAGTGGGATCAACTTTTTCAGTGGAACAAAAATTTCGTAAGAATTTTACAATTATTTGGTATAATGTTTTGTCTTGTAGTAATAATACAAAAGTGTAATAATTTAGATGTATTTTACGTAATTTTTTTGCACAAATTTAAAGACAAATAAAAAATTTGTATATATACAAAAAATTTTGTTTATATTTTCGTCACAGTTACCGTTCACAAAACAACTGTAGAACATAATATTCAACGGCCATTTAGTATAATTACAAATCTTTACAAAATTTTTGTTCCACAAAAAATTGATCCCACAAAATTTTAATGATTACCCATTTCTTTGAAGATATATATTTTTTCTTTTCTAATTTATTTATTTATATTAAAAATGGTTGGAAATATTTTCGATTATATCCAAGAGTTCCCAAGGTGTAAAAATTTACCAAAAACAGCTCACCCCTAAAATAAAAAGATTGTTCTATATGTCCGTCCAGATAAATTCATGAAGTAGAGAATACGTGAAAGTTATTGGATCGAATCATATGTAATTGAAAGATCCATCTACTATAACCAAGTATTTTATTCGTGTCGAGTGGGGATGTTGGAATAAAACTCAAAGAACAAAAAAAAAAAAAAGAAATAAAACACAGAACACTTCATTTTCCCACTTTTCACTACATCTACTGGAAGACCGTAACAAATTTTAATATAAAAAAAATGTTTTTATTTAACTAATCTGCATATAATAGAGAAATAATTCCGTAAATTGTATTCACGATCTGATTTTTATGTAAAAATATTGTGAATTATGAAACTCACATTTACATAATTAAATTTAGAACGTTAAATGTGTATTTGCACTACGTCCGCCTAATTCACGATGCCTTTTTTTCCTTCTTCTCGTAAGATTTTCTCATGGAATTTTCGCTATAAAATGAGAAAGAGATTGTTCTCAAGCCGCAACGACAACAATAAAGAAAGGGCAAACGATGATCAACTCTCATAAATTCGGACACTTTCTGTCCACGACCGCGTTGCTGTTCCTCGTAACCGTGCACTCGCAGCCATCTTCAACTGCGGCCGTTGCTCCTTCCACAGAGGCCAATGCCCTCTCGAGTGGAAGTCACAGCTCCCAAACCAGGGCCGAGCTCTCTTGTCCTCGTGGAATGAAAGCAGCACCGCCGGCCCTTGTTCCTGGGAAGGCCTCACCTGCGACGCTTGGCAAAGTGTCACTAGCCTCAACCTCTCCCACGTCGCCATCAATGGCACACTTCAAGGTCTTAATTTCTTATCTCTGCCCAACTTGACTACGATTGTGTTCATCAACTGTTCACTTTCCGGTGGCATTCCCTCGACCATTTCCAACCTTTCCAAGCTGACCACGTTCGACTTGGGCCTCAATAGTTTTTCCGGTGGCTTTCCAGCTTTCCTCGGATACATAACATCCCTTCATTACGTCAGTTTGGCAGAAAACTACTTCACCGGCACCATTCCTGGATCCTTCGCAACCCTCACCAATCTGGCCTACCTAAACCTCAATGGAAACGAATTCTCTGGGGATCTCTCTTCTGTGATCAGACTTATCGGTTCCCTGCCACTGTAAATCCTTATCCTGGCCAGCAACAACTTCACCAGCTCAATCCCAAGTTCTATTGGAGAGCTTACCAAGTTCACCCACTTGTACCTGTCAACCAATATGCTCTCCGGTTCTATCCCTTCGGAAATAGGCAACATGAGCAGCTTGGTAAAACTCTGGCTTCAGCAGAACCAATTCAACGGACCCATCCCTTTCGAGATTGGCAAAATGGGTTCTCTATTTGAGATCGACCTCTCCAACAACAATCTCAATGGATCCATCCCCAATGCAGTCGGCAATCTAACTGGCTTGAACATCCTTTACTTCTATGGCAACCGACTTTCCGGCTCGATTCCCACTGAGGTTGGGAACATGCAACACCTCATTCATTTCCAACTGCTGGCCAATGAGTTTTCTGGTCCGATCCCGGCATCCATAGGCAACATGACTGCTCTGAGATCCCTAATGCTTCAAAGCAATTATCTGTCAGGTACTATCCCTTCCACAATAGGAAACTTGAGCTTGTTACAGCAACTAGACATGTCCCAAAACAAGTTGGCCGGTCCTGTTCCTGGTGAAATCGGAAAATTAAGTGCCCTGACTTATCTATCTCTAGCGTCAAACAGTCTTGGGACTATGCTACCTGTAGAGATGAGTAATCTTACTTCTCTGAGTATTCTTCAGCTAGAGAACAGCTCCTTCACTGGCCACCTACCATCAGATATATGCAGGGGCGGTCAGCTCGCATACCTATCTGCTAGTGATAATAATTTCACCGGGCCTCTTCCACTGAGCTTTAGGAACTGTTCCAGCTTGTACAGAGTGAGGCTTCAGAATAATCAGCTAACTGGGCTTCCGATGGAGTCTCCTGGCATGTATCCAAACTTGGCTTGAGCTCAGCAACAACTGGCTTCATGGAAGTCTGCCAACAAATATCTCGGAGTATGTAAACTTGACTACCTTGAAGCTCTCTAAGAACAATTTCTCCGGTGAGATACCACCTGAACTCGGAAGCATGCCTCGCCTGCAACTGCTTGACCTGTCGGATAATCATTTCAATGGAGAGATTCCGGATGAACTCGGGAAACTGGCTTTGCTATTCGATCTTAACTTGGGCGACAACCTTTTGGTTGGTTCTGTTCCTACTGCGGTCGCGAAACTGTCTGCACTTAGAAGACTCAACCTTGCTGGCAACAACCTCAGTGGTCCAATTCCTTGTGAATTGGAGGCCTGCCGGTATCTTGAGCTCTTAAATTTTGGCAGTAATAATCTCGCGGAGAGAATCCCAGCAGAGATATGGAATTTGAATGACCTTCGCTACCTTGATTTCAGCTATAACGTTCTGATCGGTGAAATACCTGTCCAACTTGGCAATCTAATTAATCTAGAAGTGCTGAATCTCTCCCACAATCGGCTGACCGGCTCATTGCCGTCAACTTTCCGTGGCATGTATGGTTTGACAGTCATCAATGTATCCTATAATCAGTTGGAGGGACAACTGCCGGACATCCCGGCCTTTCGTAATGCATCATACAATGCAGTCAGAGGTAACAAAGGGCTTTGTGGCAACATTGAATTCCTCGTTCCTTGTTCAGCATTGGAACCCCGTCAATTTAAAGGGAATAATGGAAGGAAGAGGTTTTTATGGATATCATTGGTTCCCCTCAGTTGTGTCATTGTTCTGTTTGTCATTTTAGGAGGTTTGTTTATGATGTTCCGAAGATCTAATAACACTAGGAGTTCCCCAGATGAAGCAGGAAATAATAGGGTGTGGATGATATGGAGCTATGACAGTGAGATGGCATATAAGAACATCATAGAGGCCACGGAGAACTTGGACGACAAGTATTGCATCGGTGTTGGAGGACAGGGGAGTGTTTATAGAGCCAATATTGCTACAGGTGAAGTATTCCCGGTTAAGAAACTCAAACAAGATCCAGATGCCAAAATGATGAGCCAGAAAGCTTTCGATTGGGAAATCCATGCTTTGACTGAAATCCGACACCGCAACATCGTGAGGCTTTACGGATTCTGCTCGAGCCGGCAACACACCTTCCTGGTGTATGAATATCTGGAGCCAGGAAGCTTAGAGAGCATTCTTAAAGATGGTGAGAGGGTCAGACAATTTGATTGGGGGAAGAGAGTGAATGTCGTGAAAGGAGTTGCAAATGCCTTGTCCTCCTTGCACCACGAATGCAACCCAGCTATAATTCACAGGGATGTATCGAGCAAGAACATCTTGCTTGATGACGAGTGGGAAGCTCACATCTCCGATTTCGGAACAGCTCAAGTGCTAAATCCTGATAGATCCAGTTTGACGTCATTTGCTGGGACTTATGGATATGCTGCGCCCGGTATTGTTGCTTCATCCTCATCATTCCTCCTGCATCACTTCAAAAAGAAAAATGACTTTTAATTTGATTTATTTGTTATTCTAAAACAAAATTCTGTAGAGATGACCTACACGATGAAAGCGACGGAGAAGGGCGACATGTACGGTTTCGGAGTGGTCGCGCTTGAAGTGTTTCTGGGACAGCATCCGGGGGACCTTATCACTTCTTGTTTCACCTCTGGGGCAACAGACTCTTCATGGCAAAGTTTATTTCTGCAGGACGTGTTGGACGGAAGAATTTCTTATCCAGACAGGGAAGTAGTTGAGGAGGTGGTCCTTGTGATGAAGATGGCCTTCTCATGCATAAGCGTTTCGCCTGAGGACAGGCTGAGCATGAGACAGGTTTCCCAGGGGCTTTCATCACAGAGAAAACTTGCAATCCCCACAGTATTGAACGACGCGACATTCGACAAACTGTTTGATTTCCGTGGCTGCAATTGCTAAACTAGCGTTCCTCTGGATGTGAAATTATAGAATCTTGTCTAATATATTTGAGCCCGTCTCTCAGATAATTTAAGAATCGACCTCTTCCTTGGTTGTAGTTCTTGGGGATGCCTAATATTCTTACTGAATTTAAACCAGCATATGATCGAGCGGACGGCCACTGCTGGTTTTGAATTATATCTCTCCACTGTCATAATTCCCTCGATTCTTTTTATGGCCTTTCCAAAAACCAATTGGGCACATATTTGGCGTAATCACCATCTGCCTCGCGTTTGGTCCGGGAGTTCAACATCTATGAGCGGTCGGGAAACCGTGCTGGTAAGTGTGGCACCTGGAGCTTCTCGCACGCGAAATTAAGTTGGTTCGCTTCTAAAAGAAATAGCAGCCAAAATGTGCTAATTTAATGAAATGGCAGAAGATGACGCTGGGCTTGCATCGTTCAAGTAAACTTTCGATTCTGCCTATTTGTTTTCAGTTCCAACTATCTTAACCAAAAATGAGTCACCAAAACAAAAAATAATAATATCAAAAGACGAGCTCATGCCGCTTCATGCCTGCCTTGAGGGAGAACCTCGCTACTAGGTATGTCTTCAAGTCCTGGATGCTTTCAATAGACTTGAGCAACGGGGCATCAACCGATTTGTGGTCCTCTTTCTTCACCTCCGGCAGCGCATTCTTCTCCTACATATGGTCAAAGGATACTGGGTTTAGACATCAAAGCTACTTCCTAAAAATGCAAGATCAGTTCAAAAACCCAAGCAGAAAACCAACCTCTTTCTCGGCTTCGAAGAACTCGCCTTCCCTTTTCTTTTCCTTTTTCTTGACTTGTTCGTAACATATTTGTCATCGAATTTATCAACATTGACTCCAGTGGTGTCGACCTTGGTGGAGGTTGCGATCACATAAGATTGGTTTACTCGTCTCAGAGGGACACTGTTGATCTGGAAGGCACCTAACACAAGCAAAACAGGCTCGTAAGCACATACATTGCAGGAGCTTCTTGCTGACCTACTTAAAATGTTCCGACTATTACAACATAACGGAGATAGAACAAAAATCCAGTGATATAATTACTGCAAGGGGCAGGTGAACTGTAGGCAATGAAAAACCAAGCCAGAGAGCAATGAGATGATAATTCACTAGATTAATAACTAAAAAAGAGACTCAATAACTTAAAAAATTGAATCGATCAAACTTAATTCTTTAGAAGGTATCCATTTGAAAGATCCTGAGAACGCATGGAGAAAAGAGAATCCATCTGTCCGCTTAACCGAGAAAACATCAGCCAGGACGCAACTTAATCCATCAAGCACAAAGATTACAGAACCTAAGCGAGACGCCGCAACATATATCAAATCCATGAAGACGAAATAAATAGAAAAAAAACTTTACCAGTGATCAGGAGTAAACCCGACGATTATCGTGGCGAGGTAATACATTATCATTATGTTAGTGTGTGCACTTATGTTCCAAGACATTTTATTGTATTTGTTGATAAATAATTAATAAAGGCAAGTATTTATCATTGATTATTTTACATTTATACACGTAAAATTATTAATGATAATGTCCTGCAGATTAATAAGTATATTAATCTAAAATAGTCCGTGATCGGATAAATGTTTAGTGGGGACATGGACATCTAGATTATCGCTAAGTATAACTGAGATGAATATAGACCGATGGATAGTGTATCCAAGTTATACTTAGGGTTACCCTGATATTAGAGATACTGGACACGACCCGTTTAAGAGGATACCACAAATTGAACATCATTGGTTAATCCTCTTTATGGACGAGTGTAACTGATCTTTTGACTTGAGATCATCATTTATTCTATGCGTGGAGTTTATGCACTTTAATATCGTTACAAGCAAGTCTTTAACCGGATTGTTAGTAATACGATTGTTGGGTGTATGACAAAGCGTAGAGAGAATAGTGTTGAGTCAATATAGTATTCATCGCTCTTTTAGATTAGAGAGTTGACATCTAGGCCGCTTGATAGAAATATTAGTGACTCTAAAATACATGGCCATGGGAGGAATGTTTTACATTCAAGAGAGTCTATTACATCTTGGAAATCAAGTAAAACAATTAATTTGGTGATGATATATTTTGCACCGAATTAATTGAAATGTCGGATAGATGAAGAGATTGAATTACACAGTAATCGGTTCATAGTGGTTTATGATTTATGATCATTATCCTAACACATTGGGTGACTAAAAACTGTTGCTAGACAGTTACCTTAATTTGTATATGGATATACACTACCGTCCACGCAAAGCACGTTGACACGAACATTTATTATTTAGTGGATACTTAATATTATTTCAGCATTATAATTAATTGGATGATTAATTTATTCTGAAATATCGAAAGCAAATATTAACAAAGATCGAATATGAATTTATTCGGGTCAATTTATGTTAACCTTGAAATAAAATGACATTTAATTTAGCGATAGTTAGATGTTATTCAAATGATTGATTATTTGAATGTTAAAATATCTGAAATAATTATTTAAATGATAAAATAATATTAGATTATTTATTTGATCATTTTAATGGTTGAAAGATTTTCCAAGTGTATGTATTATTTACCATTAATAAATCTTCAAATAAAATTATTTATTTGATTAGTTTCTTTATTATTAGAATCTTGTTAATATTTGTAATTGATTATAATATTTGATACGGACGTGGTTTTTTATAATAGAAATAAAAAAAAAAAGCAAATCGAGAGTGTGCTTCCGGTAAGAGAGAAAAATTTCGTTTTGGGGAAATATTACTTTCGAGAGGCTTTTCCTTCGTCGATTGAAGAGGCTAGCATCTATCAGATCGTCAAGTATTCGTGATCGTATATGCGTGGATACCGCTAGAGGAGTCATGCGTGAGGCTCTTGTTCGTTCGTGAACTACGTTTGGTTTACCGAAAATTTCGAGGTACGTTTTCTGGTAAGTTTTTTTGATAGTTTTATATCTAATATATTTTGCGTACCATGATGATCTTGTTATTTTGGGCTCGAAAAATTATTTTTACTGCTTCCATTGTGCCCGAATTCTATCACATTCTTCGCTTTGATCGCCCACACCTTCTGTGGTACATCTTCCCAACCCCCCAGATTAGTTCCGGGTTCCTTCTAACCTTCGTCGCTTTCTCGACCACTATCTGTCCTGTCCTACTCACAAGAATCACATAACTTCAAACTTTACTCTCACTATCAACAACCCTTAATTTTAAAGGACCCATATTCCCAATAACCATTTGCAAGCACATGGAAAAATCGATCCCAGTCAAATGGGCAAGCCAATCATTTCGGTGAATCATGCACACTTCTCGCATGTGTATGGGCTGAGAGATTATCACACTTCTCGACCTCCCTCCGCGAGGCAACTTTAGGGCCAGTGATAGAGAAGGAGTGCTTAAAACGAAGCAAGGCATGTCTCTGGTCGGGATGACATGAGAATGAAGAGGTGGATGGTGAAGCCATGAGGAGGTGGTTGGGACGACAAGCAAGTAATAAGAAGCAGAGGATGATGATTCCTGCATCTTCTCTCATTTTTGAGAAAATCAAAGGAAAAACAAAATGAAGACAAAGACTCTGCAAATACTCAGTGGTGGAATTTCGATCGATACTTATATTAAGCGGGAAGAGGATATTCCTCCACGGGTGAATTCACCCGTTTATGAAATATCCTCGAGATTTTGTAAAAAACTACAAAATTTCGTTCATAATCGTTCGTAAAGTACGAAACCGTTCATAAACATTTTGTAAAGAATGAAACTAGTTTGGTAAATTTCGAAAGTATGAAACCCGTTCGTAAACGTTTCGTAAAGTACGAAATTCATTCGTCCTTTTTTACGAAAATGTTTCGTACTTTACGAATAGTTTACGAATACGAACGATTACAAACGAAAGTACGAAATTTCGAGGATATTTCATAAAGTACGAAATTATTTCGTAAAAAAGTATGAAATGAGTTCGTAGTTTACGAAATGTTTAGGAATGAATTTCACATTTTCGTTTGTAATCGTTCGTAAAGTACGAAATCCGTTCGTAAATGTTTGGTACTTTTTTACGAAAACGTATCGTACTTTATAAACCATGGGTTTAGTACTTTATGAACTATTACCAACGAAAATATCCCCACGAAACTTCGGGGAAAGTTTCGTAAACAGGACCGATGGAAGAATATCGGCTTCCATATTAAGCGCGTTCATAGACAATTCGTACCTACTTTTGGTTTTTCCATGAAAACTTGATGTCTTGATTGATGTCTTGATTGATGTACCATTTTTCAAGCTATTAGTTGACTCACTATTGGAATTCTAGGAAAATGGACTTATAAATTAAAATCTAATAATTGGTCTATTTTTTTTTAATAACTACTATGTTTCAGTCGCATTTTCATGACACTGTCCTAATTAAAATTTCATATCATTTTTTAGGTGTGTCTAAAAATTTCCAAATTTTAACATGACATTTATTTCATAATTAGAAAATATGCAAAATTTTATTTCATTCAGTTTCGACATTTACGGGCTGAGATATGCTCATGACAAATTTTACGTCAATCTGATTTTTTTTGCAGGTTTTTAATTAGTAAACCCAATGCCATTTCGATATGGACATATTTTTCCAGATGATATACATTTGTGTGCTTCCGTTGTGCGTAGGATGATCGAGCTTGAGGGCGAGTTACGATGCCTACAGAGGGATTTAGTTAATAGTGGGTTTTACCTCTATTACCGTAAGACCACTCAAAGTCGCGAACCTTCCCTCTCCAAACCCACACCATACTCAGAAGGCGCAAAGCAGCAAGCTGCGGCCATGTAACTTTCGGAAGCGGCTAACGGTACGTGCACGTGGGACTTACGTAGTTTACTACTTAATACTAAAAATAAGTAGTAAATTTTACTAAAAGTTGACCGTTACTACTCAAGTCAACGCAAAAGTAGTAAAAAACGTAGTAAATTTTACTACTTTTTGGTCTTCTTTTAGTAAAGTCAACGCAAATGTAGTATAAAATGTCGTAAATTTTACTACTTTTGCACTGTTCACCGTAGTGCAATTTTACTACTTTTACGCTGACTTTACTAAGACCTCATTTTTAGTAAAGTCAACGTAGAAGTAGTAAAAAAAGTAGTAAAATGTACTACTTTTTTTACTACTTCTACGTTGACTTTACTAAGAAAACCACACTTTTAGTAAAGTCAACGTAGAAGTAGTAAAAAAAGTAGTACATTTTACTACTTTTTTTACTACTTCTACGTTGACTTTACTAAATTTCTCCTTTTTAGTAAAGTCAGCGTAAAAGTAGTATAAAAAATAGTAAATTGTACTACTTTTAACTGTACAAATTATGTCGATAAGTAGTAATTGTTTACTACTTTCGTTGTGATTTTTAGTAAAATTATGTTTGAGTTGGTAAAATTGGTAGTAAATAGGTAGGGTTTGTCGTAAATGTTTACTACTTTAAGATGTTTTTACTGAAATAAGTAGTAAATTGTCACTACTTTATAGGCGTTGACTAAGAAATTTTACTACTTTGAACAGTGTTTCCGAACCTAACTCCGAACCTAATTATTCTAAATTTTGATGTGAAATGAATTTTTTGCCCCGGTTACTAGTATTATTACTACTTTACTGAAATTATTCCTAAATGTGTTCGTAAATATTACACCGTGTGGACTTTTTTACTAACTTCATTAGTAGACCTGCAGTGTAGTTTTGGAATCTTGAGTAAGTTTGACCGAAAGCTACCCATTTAGAGCTGGCTGCATCAAAGCGTCTGTAGTTGGAGTAGGAGTTGTTGCAGCAGGACGAGCTTCCGGACCACCTGGTCGACGATTCGTTGCTCCCGGAGGCAGACTTCCTGCAAGATCTTCGGCTGCAGGTGGATTGTCCCAGATTTTGGCTGCAAGATCTTCGGCTGCAGGTGGAGTGTCCCAGATTTTCGGCTGTAGGTGGAGGTATGACGAGTGTGAGGTGTGTCAGTTTGATCTTATTCGGGTGCAGGTGCAGGTCGAGTGAAGGGCTGATATTCGTTTGCTGCATCTGGTCCTTCACCTTCTTCCTGTTAATCTGCAGGTGGAGTCCAGGCTTTCCCCAGCGGTGGCCTTAAGAAATGGAAAGTCTACTGAATGAAGATCCGCCCAGATTTGGTGAAGACATGCTTCCTCCCTTATTGTTGCTAAGTTGGGTCAGATTTGTAAGATGTAGATTATTATTTGTGAAGTTGGTAAGCTGGACAAAAGTTGGAAATGGAGAAAACAAATAGTAGCGTTGACGTTATGGTTCGACGAGAAGTCGAAATAAGTGTTTACAAACACCATTTTTCGAATATATTGATAGCATATTGTTTTGCTTAATGTCAATGTAGGTGACCGGGATGTTCAACGCTTCTTCAATATAGTCACTGATTTGAATGAAGAACAGATTTTGAATATGTCATTTACCACGGCCGAAGAAGTTGAAGAGTTCATTAAAACGTATGCGAGTGTTCATGGGTTTTCAGTTAGGAGAAGAGATCGGCAAAAAATAAGAAATGGTGATTGTGTGATGAGAAAGTGGGTTTGTTCAAGGGAAGGCGAGTGTTCTGATGGAACTGTGTTGACGTCCAGAAGTCGGGTTAGAGCATCTGTGAAGAGAGGTTGTAATTGTTTCTTCAAAGCGAGAGTGGAGGTTAATGGACAATGGAACTTCGTTGCAGTACAGTTGGAACATAATCATGAGATGGTGAGTGAAGGTTTGTCCTATTTCATGCGAGAAAGGCGACAAATTTCGGATGAAGATATCACTTTTATCCGTCGAATGCTTGACGTCGGATTTAGACAGTGTGATATTATGCGACTAGTTGTACACGCATCTGGAGGACACTCACGTGCCGGTTTTCTAATAAAGGACGTAAATAATCGGAAGCTTAAGGAAGAGTCTACTGGGGTTGTTAGTCGTTGTGATTCCGTCGTTGCATATCTCCTGTCTAGGAGGAATACTGACACTGGTATGGCCTTTGAAACATTTGTGGAGAATAATGAAGTTAGTCGCATATATTGGGCAGACAGTACCTCAATCACTGATTATGAGGCATTCGGCGATGTCGTAGCACTAGATTCCACGTTCAAGACAAACAAGTATGGAATGCAAATGGTGATTATCGTCGGTGTCAATAATCATCATCAAACGACTGTCTTTGGGTCTGCGTTGATGAGTAATGAAACTATTGCTGACTACACTTGGCTCCTGCGGACTCATACACAGATCATGGGCGGCAAACATCCGCTTAGCGTGGTCACAGACGCGGACAAAGCGATGATTGCATCTGTGAGAGAAGTATGGCCAATGTCAAGGCATAGGTTATGTCTTTGGCATTTTAGTCGGAACATAAACTGTCGTGTACAGGATCCTGCCTTACGAGCTCGTATTTCGTCATTCATGTATAACAGTAGACCAAGTGAAGAAGTCGAACAGGAGTGGTATGCTTTAATGACCCATACAGGGTCCATATCTGTTAGATGGCTACAACAGATATATGCATGCCGGCATATGTGGTGGCAGACATATCTTCAGGGTCATTTTTGGGCGGAGCTTAGAAGTACTCAACGCTGCGAACGAATGCACAGATATATGAAGGGATATGTGAACAACAAACATAGACTGCATGATTTCGTTCACAATTTGGAGCGTGCTGTAGCTGATCTACGTCACAAGGAGTACGAGGAGGAATTTAAGTCATTGCATAAGGAGATCAGGCCAATTACGATGTTGCACAGACTTGAGGAGGATGCTAGTCGATTGTACACCATGAGTTCTTTTCGTAAAGTTCAGTCCGAACTCATGAAGGAGTCGCGATTTTACGTGGAACATAGAGTTGATGGGAATATTGCGAGGATATACACTCTTTCGTGTTATGATGGTGAACATGGGTGCATACAAGTGTCATCAGCCAAGGCACTTGTCCAATTCAGCTGTAGTTGCTTACATTTTGAGACATTTGGTTTTCCATGTGCCCACCTATTCCATGTAGCCAAAGTTGAAGGTTTTTTGTCAATACCGAAGCATCTGGTAAACAAAAGGTGGACAAAGGCAGCAAAGAGTAATACTTATGAATGTCTCTCTAACCGTGAATACGGGGTTGATCGAGCTGATCTACGCCAAGGTATTCTAATGGCCGCATGCAGACGTATGTGTTTTTTGGCATCCCGATCTGACATAGCATCTCGGAAGCTCCAGAAAAGCATTCAATCATTAACGTTGGAGTTGGAGAAGAGTACCGTCGAAGATGAAGGTGGGAAAAAATTCCATGGTCGAGTCGCGTTTAATTTTGCTGACGAGAATCGTCGCGGGTTCGTCATTCATGGAAGCAACGAAGAATTTGGTATAGGGCCATCTCAACGACAGCCATCACGTCGGATCAATGCGGACAATGTAGGTAACGTATGTACTGATTCTTCTTCTGATTCTGAAGGTAATGTCCGCTATGAAGATAACTCAGTGTATGGACAGCATAATATGTAGGCTTAATTATAAAATTTCGTCAGCATTTCGGCAGAAACTGGACTATACATTCGCCTGTACATTCTGTGTTGCATTATCCATGTCAGCTATTAGGTTCTATTACATTACATGACCTTACAAAGTCTGCCAAAAAAGAACACAACAGTCCGTCAAGAGGTTCACCAACAGACTGGCGAAGATGTTACGGCTGCACAGCATGGTCAGGAAATGATACTTGGACACCGACGTTACTAAACAACTTCAGGAATCCATGTTGATGCAGCACTGCTCTCTGGGGGTTTGATCTTTTTGTTGACATCATCCTTAACTCTCTGCTGAATTCTTTTCCTAACGTCATTCCCTGGCCATTTTATCATGCTTACAACCAGCCTCAACCTATCAGCAACTCCTACAACCTAATTCACAATGATGAATGGCTGTCAACAACAGGTTCGTAACGGGGCATTTGCTACTCCGTGATGACTCAAAACGGCTTCGACAGTATTGCATGGAAAAAGAAATACCATACCACTTGTTCAGCGCCTTCCGGGGGTTCAGCCAATGTCATGAATTTCATGACATATATTCCACAGTCGTTTCTATACAATACAAAATCAGATTACATAGACAAATTGCCTTCATTGGTTAAGTTCAAAGAGAAATAGGTGAAGTTGAGGGACTTACTCATTTCCGGCAGCCATCTGGTCTGTCACGTTCGTCGGGCAATGTATTTTCCAGTTGCAAATGTCTGGTACTTGATACCCTTTAACCTTAGATTTTACCTTATTCTGATCCAATAGGACACTCACAAGCTGTAACACACGATGATGAAGGTCTGCTCTTCCTCCGATGTTGGACAATTTGTTATGGATTGTGTCCATAATGATGACTTGCTCTGTCCTGAATGAAATTATCTGTAACGCCCAATGTGATTCACGTAGGCAAACCGGAATAAATATCTGCACACGTTTTTTGGCAATAGTCCAGTTAAGACATTACAAGACATCCATGTAAATAGTTGGAACATATTACAACATTTTAATATGCAGATGTAGTAAATTGTGGGGATACTTACAAATTGCACTTCATGGTTTTTGCCAATGTGATTCTTGAAGTGCGCGTACAAGGCTGCGGCAGTTCCTTTGCTTATGACGGGCATTTTTGCAGCACTATACTGATAGGACGCCAGATTCTGTGATTCGCGTTCTCGGTTACCATCCTGTACATCACATTTCCAATGGATAAACCTTTGTAATCACTTACCCCTAACCAAGTGGGAAGGTACCAAATACTTTTCTTTTCTGGATCCACTCTACTCTGTAGCATAATGGCATGGAAATCTATAACCTGCATCATCTAAATGTTACTCATATAGAAGTCACCCTTACCCGTCAATAATGGAAGCAAGTAATATATTATGCAATCTTACATCATTAGATATCCATCTGTTTGGTAAAAGAGAAAGCATGGCCTGTCTATTAAGGTGAGCGGATTCCGTCATACAGCGTACGCAACGCAAAAAATGGCTTTCAGCCGCTCATCATCCCAATCTCGACACCGAGGCATTGTCCTACTGGTGTTTCTTGAGCTGCTATCATCAACAGACTTTTTGCAAGCATAAAACAACTGAAACCGGAATAACAAACGCAAACATTAACGATGTTTTGTACAGAGTAAACACTTCACTCTAAACTCAATAAATAAGCTAAACAAACACTTCACTATAAGATCTCACCAGCAGTAGATGAACGCAACCTCCTATATACTTTCCCTGATGACTTTTGAATGCCCTCACTTGACTAACAAGATTATCAAGCACGTGAGTGGCCCAGTCAAACTTACAAATTGCCTCGACATCCCGTGTGGCTAGAAGGTACTCCTTGTCAATATCGAAGGCAGTTGTCGGGCACAGATAGCATCCTACTATGAAAAGTACGACCTCCGCCTTCCAAAGGTCATCGGGAAAATCTCTTACGCTCATTGTACTTTCAACGGACTTCAGAGATATCTTCCCTCTCTTCAGGTGAAGTTTAAGTTCGTCCCGAACGGTCTCCATGTGACCACTAAATGGCACACCGACTTTCGTAGCAGGTAAGCCAATCAGGGCCTCAACATCAACAGACTGCATTCGGTGCTCCACACCATCAATTACCATTACCCTCTTAACGGGGTCGAACAACTTAAGACAACACTTCAACGCCTTGTGATGAACTTGCCTACTTGCCAAATGCAATAGCCCATTAAATCCTAAGTCAGAAAGGGCTGCCCGCTTCGCATCATTAAATGTATTCAGGATAGAAAACAACTTCCGCGGACTACACCTTGTATAAAGGTACTCCTGAGTAAACACACGTAGACTACCTCAATACTAGAATCATAATGACTCACAACAATGATGGTTCAACATTTACCTTGTCTTTACGCAGCCACTTCGCCTTCTCCTTTTTAGAAGAACCAGAAGCTGGTGTGTTGCCTTCGTTAGGACCTTCTGGAGGGTGATCACCGAATGCCTCGGGTGAATTTTCTCCTGGCAATTCTGCAAATTCTTCTTCCATATCTGCACTTTCGATGAAATAACTAAAAAGGAAATCAACTAAACATCACAAACCGAATCAACGGAAACCATATCAAATCGAATTACACCCCACTCAAACAAAACAGAATTCAAACCGAACCCTAAATCACCCACGAAACCCACTCCATCACCCAGTACATCAGCCAGTCACACCAAAACACCCACGAAACCACGGAATCGAACACCCACTCCATCACCCACGAAACCACGGAATCGACCACCCACTCCATCACCCACGAAACCACGGAATCGAACACCCACTCCATCACCCACGAAACCCACTCCATCACCCAGTACATCAGCCAGTCACACCAAAACACCCACGAAACCACGGAATCGAACACCCACACCATCACCCAGTCCCACTCGAACCGAACACCCACTCCATCACCCAGCCCACTGTAACCACTACAAAACCGAAACCCAAATCTGTCACGAAACCTTAAACGACTACACACCCTCACGCACACTCGACCGACTCAACTAAACCAATAACGAAACCACAATGCAGAAAAAAACCCAACTTACCGCGTCGGGCGACCACCTAATATCCTACCCGTTCCAGCCCTAAACCGTAATGGCAGAAGAAAATGGTCGAGAAAGGGAGAGGACGACCACCTGATGTCCTTGTCGTCCAAACCAGGAGACCCGCCTCCACTTCCACAGCAACGGCGAACCAAACGGAAAGAATGGGTTCGGAGAGGGAAGGAAGACGATCGGCGGCGGGAAGGAAAACGTCTTCGAACGAAATGGAGGAATAATTTCAGTAAAGTAGTAATAATACTAGTAACCGGGGCAAAAAAGTCATTTCACATCAAAATTTAGAATAATTAGGTTCGGAGTTAGGTTCGGAAACACTGTTCAAAGTAGTAAAATTTCTTAGTCAACGCCTATAAAGTAGTGACAATTTACTACTTATTTCAGTAAAAACATCTTAAAGTAGTAAACATTTACGACAAACCCTACCTATTTACTACCAATTTTACCAACTCAAACATAATTTTACTAAAAATCACAACGAAAGTAGTAAACAATTACTACTTATCGACATAATTTGTACAGTTAAAAGTAGTACAATTTACTATTTTTTATACTACTTTTACGCTGACTTTACTAAAAAGGAGAAATTTAGTAAAGTCAACGTAGAAGTAGTAAAAAAAGTAGTAAAATGTACTACTTTTTTTACTACTTCTACGTTGACTTTACTAAAAGTGTGGTTTTCTTAGTAAAGTCAACGTAGAAGTAGTAAAAAAAGTAGTACATTTTACTACTTTTTTTACTACTTCTACGTTGACTTTACTAAAAATGAGGTCTTAGTAAAGTCAGCGTAAAAGTAGTAAAATTGCACTACGGTGAACAGTGTAAAAGTAGTAAAATTTACGACATTTTATACTACATTTACGTTGACTTTACTAAAAGAAGACCAAAAAGTAGTAAAATTTACTACGTTTTTTACTACTTTTGCGTTGACTTGAGTAGTAACGGTCAACTTTTAGTAAAATTTACTACTTATTTTTAGTATTAAGTAGTAAACTACGTAAGTCCCACGTGCACGTACCGTTAGCCGCTTCCTGTAACTTTCTGTTATCTCCGGTTCGAGTCTTGATACTACTCACAAGGCCATGCATACTGTACGCCGTACCAACAAACGAAATGTTGAAATGTGATGAAGCATTTACTGTAATTAATGCAACAACTGTAATCAAGCAGAATGCTGCAAAGCGACCAAAGTTAATTTTACATTTTTGGGTTCGTGTTTTCAATAAAAAAATTGATGACCAACGACTTTAATATTTCCACCTGCTCGTCATTTCACATACGTATTTTCTAGTGGGGTCATTGTCTGTTCTTGATTGGATTGGTGAATATGTTTTTTTTATATGTAAAAATCATAAAATTCGAATAAGTTTTGAAAATAATGGAACACACAGTTACGTAATTAACTTTTAGGGGAAATCTTATCACTAGAATGTCCAATCCCGACACGGTACGACGATTCACGTGGCCTCTTACTGTATTTTTCTCCCTTCTCTTAGGGAATTTCCTTCTAATTTTTGCTATAAAATGAGGAAGAGAAGTGAAAGATTGTCTTTAACACAAACCACAACCACGACAACTACAGAGAGGCCAAAACGATGGTCAGCTCTTGCAAATTCCCACACATACTGTCCATGACCACATTGCTGATCCTCGTAGCGGTGCACCCGGACTCATCCCCAGCTGCGGCCGTTGCTCCTTCTTCGGAGGCCTACGCCCTTCTCGAGTGGAAGTCCCAGCTCCCAAACCAGAGCCGAGCTCTCTTGTCCTCGTGGAACGAAAGCAGTACCGCGGACCTTTGTTCCTGGAAAGGCCTCACCTGCGACGCTTGGCAAAGTGTCACTGGCCTCAGCCTTTCCCACGTCGCCATCAATGGCACACTTCAAGGTCTCAATTTCTTATCTTTGCCCAACTTGACTACGATTGTGTTCAGCAACTGTTCGCTTTCCGGAGGCATTCCCTCTACCATTTCCAACCTTTCCAAGCTGACCACGTTCGACTTGGGCCTCAATAGTTTTTCCGGTGGCTTTCCTGCTTTCCTCGGATACATAACATCCCTTCAGTACCTCAGGTTGTCAGATAACTACTTCTCCGGCACCATTCCTGGATCCATCACAACCCTCACCAATCTGACCTACCTAAACCTCATTGCAAACGAATTCTCCGGGGATATCTCCTCTCTCATCAGACTTACCAAGTTAACCCAGTTGTACCTCTCAAACAATAACCTCTCCGGTTCTATCCCTTCGGAAATAGGCAACATGAGCGGCTTGGTAAAACTCTGGCTTCAGCAGAACCAATTCAACGGACCCATCCCTTTCGAGATTGGCAAATTGGGTCCCCTATTTGAGATCGACCTCTCCAACAACCATCTCAATGGATCCATTCCTAAGGCAGTCGGCAATCTAACTGGCTTGAACTACCTTTACTTCTTTGGCAACCGACTTTCCGGCTCGATTCCCATGGAGGTTGGGAACATGCAACATCTCATTCATTTCCAACTGCTGGCCAACGAGTTGTCTGGTCCGATCCCAGCATCCATAGGCAACATGACTGCTCTGAGATCCCTAATGCTTCAAAGCAATTATCTGTCAGGTACTATCCCTCCGACAATAGGAAAATTAAGTGTCCTGACTGTTCTATCTCTAGCGTCTAATAATCTTGGGGCTACGATCCCTCCGACAATAGGAAACTTGAGCTTGTTACGGCAACTAGACTTGTCCCAAAACAAGTTGGCCGGTCCTGTTCCTGTTGAAATTGGAAAATTAAGTGTCCTGACTGTTCTATCTCTAGCGTCTAATAATCTTGGGGCTACGATCCCTCCGACAATAGGAAACTTGAGCTTGTTACAGCAACTAGACTTGTCCCAAAACAAGTTGGCCGGTCCTGTTCCTGTTGAAATTGGAAAATTAAGTGTCCTGACTGTTCTATCTCTAGCGTCTAATAATCTTGGGGCTACGATCCCTCCCACAATAGGAAACTTGAGCTTGTTACAGCAACTAGACTTGTCCCAAAACAAGTTGGCCGGTCCTGTTCCTGGTGAAATCGGAAAATTAAGTGCCCTGACTTATCTATCTCTAGCGTCAAACAGTCTTGGGACTATGCTACCTGTAGAGATGAGTAATCTTACTTCTCTGAGTATTCTTCAGCTAGAGAACAGCTCCTTCACTGGCCACCTACCATCAGATATATGCAGGGGCGGTCAGCTCGCATACCTATCTGCTAGTGATAATAATTTCACCGGGCCTCTTCCACTGAGCTTTAGGAACTGTTCCAGCTTGTACAGAGTGAGGCTTCAGAATAATCAGCTTACTGGGCCTCTGATGGAGTCTCCTGGAGTTTATCCAAACTTGAATTACCTTGAGCTCAGCAACAACTGGCTTCATGGAAGTCTGCCAACAAATTTCTCGGCGTATGTAAACTTGACTAGCATGAAGCTCTCTAAGAACAATTTCTCCGGTGAGATACCACCTGGACTAGGAAGCATGGCTCGCCTACAGTTGCTTGACCTGTCGGATAATCATTTGAGCGGAGAGATTCCGGATGAACTTGGGAAACTCAGTTTGCTATTCGATCTTAACTTGGGCGACAACCTTTTGGTTGGTTCTGTTCCTACTGCGGTCGCGAAACTGTCTGCACTTAGAAGACTCAACCTTGCTGGCAACAACCTCGGTGGTCCAATTCCACGTGAATTGAAGGCCTGCCGGATTCTCGAGCACCTAGATTTTGGCAGTAATAATCTCGCGGAGAGAATCCCAGCAGAGATAGGGAATTTGCAAGACCTTCAATACCTTGATTTCAGCTATAACCTTCTGATCGGTGAAATACCAGTCCAACTTGGCAATCTAATTAATCTAGAAGTGCTGAATCTCTCCCACAATCGGCTGACCGGCTCGTTGCCGTCAACTTTCCGTGGCATGTATGGTTTGACAGCCATCAATGTATCCTATAATCAGTTGGAGGGACCACTGCCGGACATCCCGGCCTTTCAAAATGCATCATATGATGCAGTCAGAGGTAACAAAGGGCTTTGTGGCAACATTAAATTCCTCGTTCCTTGTTCAGCGTTGAAACCCCGTCAATCTGAAGGGAATGATGGAAGGAAGAGGTTTTTATTGAAATCATTGGTTCCCCTCGGTTGCGTCATCGTTCTGTTTGTCATTTTAGGAGGTTTGTTTATGATGTTCAGAAGATCTAATAACACTAGGAGTGCCCCAGATGAACCAGGGAATGAAAGCGTGTGGATGATATGGAGCTATGACAGTGCGATGGCATATAAGAGCATCATAGAGGCCACGGAGAACTTCGACGACAAGTATTGCATCGGTGTTGGAGGACAGGGGAGAGTTTATAGAGCCAATATTGCTACAGGTGAAGTATTCGCGATTAAGAAACTCAAACAAGATCCAGATGCCAAAATGATGAGCCGGAAAGCTTTCGATCGGGAAATCCATGCTTTGACTGAAATCCGGCACCGCAACATCGTGAGGCTTTACGGATTCTGCTCCAGCCGGCAACACACCTTCCTGGTGTATGAATATCTCGAGCCAGGAAGCTTAGAGAGCATTCTCAAAGATGGCGAGAGGGTCAGACAATTTGATTGGGGGAAGAGAGTGAATGTCGTGAAAGGAGTTGCAAATGCCTTGTCCTACTTGCACCACGAATGCAACCCAGCTATAATTCACAGGGATGTATCGAGCAAGAACATCTTGCTTGATGACGAGTGGGAAGCTCACATCTCCGATTTCGGAACGGCTCAGGTGCTAAATTCTGATACATCCAGTTTGACGTCATTTGCCGGGACTTATGGATATGCTGCACCCGGTATTGTTGCTTCATCCTCATCATTCCTCCTGCGTCACTTAAAAAAGAATTGACTTTTAATTTGATTTATTTGTTATTCTAAAACAAACTTCTGTAGAGATGGCCTACACGATGAAAGCGACGGAGAAGGGCGACGTGTACGGTTTTGGAGTGGTCGCGCTTGAAGTGTTTCTGGGACAGCATCCGGGGAATCTTATCACTTCTTGTTTCACCTCTGGGGCAACAGACTCTTCATGGCAGAGTTTATTTCTGCAGGACGTGTTGGACGGAAGAATTTCTTATCCAGACAGGGAAGTAGTTGAGGAGGTGGTCCTTGTGATGAAGATGGCCTTCTCATGCATAAGCGTCTCGCCTGAGGACAGGCCGAGCATGAGACAGGTTTCCCAGGGGCTTTCATCTCAGAGAAATCTTGCAATCCCCACAGTATTGAACGACGCGACACTAGACAAACTGTTTGATTTCCGGGGCTTCAATTGCTAAACTAGCGTTCCTCTGGATGTGAAATTATAGAATCTTGTCTAATATATTTGAGCCCTTCGCTCAGATAATTTAAGAATCGACCTCTTCCATGGTTGAGGTTCTTGGGGATGCCTAAGATTCTTACTAAATTTAAACCAGCATATGATCGAGCGGACGACCACTGCTGGTTTTGAATTTTATCTCTCCACTGTCATAATTCCATCGATTCTTTTTATGGCCTTTCCAAAAAGCAATTGGGTACATATTTGGCGTAATCACCATCTGCCTCGCGTTTGGTCCGGGAGTTCAACATCTACGAGCGGTCGGGAAACCGTGGACGGTGGCGTTCTGGTAAGCGTGGCACCTGGAGCTTCTCGCATGTGAAATTAAGTTGGTTCGCTTCTAAAAGAAATAGCAGCCAAAATGTGCTAATTTGATGAAAAGGCAGAGGATGAGGCTGCGCTTGCTTGTGGAGAAGCTCGGGAATAATTCTGTTGTAAGTTTACTCGCGTTGTTCAAGTAAACTTTCGATTCTGCCTATTTGTTATTGTCCCAATTTGTTTTCAGTTTGGCCTTTTGGGATTCAGTTCCAACTATCTTAACCAAAAATGAGTCTCCAAAAAAAAAAAAAAAAATCAAAAGACGAGCTCATGCGGCTTCATGCCTGCCTTGAGGGAGAACCTCGCTCCTAGGTATGTCTTCAAGTCCTGGACGCCTTCAATAGACTTGAGCAACGGGGCATCAACCGATTTCTGGTCCTCTTTCTTCACCTCCGGCCGCGCATTCTTCTCCTACATATGGTCAAAGGATACTGGCTTTAGACAGAAAAGCTACTTCCTAAAAATGCAAGCAGATCAGTTCAAAAATCCAAGCAGAAAACCAGCCTCTTTCTAGGCTTTGAAGAACTCGCCTTCCCTTTTCTTTTTCTTTTTCTCGACTTGTTCGTAAAATATTTTTCATCATATTTATCAACATTGACTCCAGAGGTGTCGACCTTGGTGGTGGTTGCGATCATATAAGATTGGTTTCCTCGCCTCAGAGGGACGCCGTTGATCTGGAAGTCGCCTCACACAAGCAAAACAGGCTCGTAAACACATACATTGCTTCTTGCTGACCTACTTAAAATGTTCCGACTCTTACAACATAACGGAGATAGAATAAAAATCCAGTGAAATAATTACTGCATGGGGCAGGTGAACTGTAGGCAATGAAAAACAAAGCCAGAGAGCAATGAGATGATAATTCACTAGATTAATAACTAAGAAAGAGAGACAATAACTTAAAAAATTGAATCGATCAAACTTAATTCTTTAGAAGGAATCCATTTGAAAGATCCTGAGAATGCATGGAGAAAAGAGAATCCATCTGTCCGCTTAACCGAGAAAACATCAGCCAGGATGCAACTTAATCCATCAAGCACAAAGATTACATAACCTAAGCGAGCCGCCGCAACATATATCAAATCCAGGAAAATGAAATAAATAGAAAAAAAAATTACCAGTGATCAGGAGTAAACCCGTTGAAAGCTGCTCAAGGAATACCACTCTTTCCTTTAAATCTACCAGCAAGGATGATGAGCACAGTCCCGGGAGTAATGACTTGCCCTGATAGAATGTAAGCAGGATCGTTTCATGTCACAATAAACAATAAAAAAACAACGCAACCGAGAGAAAAATATCTACAAAGAAAACCGGCCGAAGCTTGGGGGGCCTTGGTTTGTGCTTGTCAACCAGCGGCTTCTTGATATCATCAGCCAGATAGTACTTGGGCGGCTTTTCAGCAGCAGTGACAGGCTTTGGCTTGGGATCGTGGCGAGGCAATACACCATCGTTCTTCGCTTTGATCGCCCACAAACCCCTCCTGTGTTACATCTGCGACCTCGAGTAACTTCCCAACCCGCCTGATTAGTTCCAGGTTCAGGCTAACCTTCGTCGCTATCTCGACCACTGTCTGTCCTACTTACAAGAATCACATAACTTCAAACTTCACTCTCACTATCAACAACCCATAATTTTAAAGGACCCATATTCCCAATAACCATTTGCAAATACATGGAAAAATCGATCCCAGTCAAATGGGCAAGCCAATCATTTCGGTGAATCATGCACACTTCTCGCATGTGTGTGGGCTGAGAGATTATCACACTTCTCGTCCTCCCTCCACGAGGCAACTTTAGGGCCAGTGATAGAGAAGGAGTGCTTAAAACGAAGCAAGGCATGTCTCTGGTCGGGATGACATGAGAATGAAGAAGTGGATGGTGAAGTCATGAGGAGGTGGTTGGGATGACAAGCAAGTAATAAGAAGCAGAGGATGATGATTCCTGCACTCATTTTTGAGAAAATCAAAGGAAAAACAAAATGAAGACAGAGACTCTGCAAATACGCAATGGTGGAATTTCGGTCGATACTTATATTAAGCGGGAAGAGGATATTCCTCGACGGGTGAAATTCACCCGTTTATGAATTATCCTCGAGATTTCATAAAAAAGTATGAAAATATTTTGTAAAATATTCCAAAATTTCGTTCGTAATCGTTCCTAAAGTACGAAACCCCGTTCATAAACGTTTTGTAAAGAACGAAACTAGTTTGGTAAAAAGTATTAAACGAGTCCGTACTTTATGAAATGTTTACCAACGGATTTCGTACTTTCCTTTGTAAAGTACGAATCCCGTTCATAAACGATTCGTAGTTTAGGAACGGGTTTCGTAGTTTACGAATAATTACCAACCAAAGTACGAAATCCGTTAGTAAACGTTCCATTGTACTTTTTTACAAAAACGTTTCGTACTGTACAAACCGTTAACGAACGGGTTTCGTACTTTACGAACGATTACAAACAAAAGTATGAATAGATTTATAAACATTTCGTACTTTTTTTTATAACATATCCCGAAGTTTCGACGTAAACAGGTGGAAAATTCCACCGATGGAAGAATATTCGCTTCCATATTAAGCGCGTTCATTCACAATTCTTAGCTACTTTTGTTTTTTCCATGAAAACGAGTGATGTCTTAACTAATTCTATCCGACCTATTAGATGTACCATTTTTCAAGCTAGTTGACTCATGAGTCTCTAGTGGGAGACTCGAATCGTGTCTACATACTTAAAGCCAATGTGGCTTTTGTTCCCGCACAAAACTGCGGTCGCCAATAAACTACACAGCAAGAACAAAGGAAATTGAAAAGAGATCACTTACCGAAAGCGACCACCAATGCTCTAAGCGTCTGAGAATGATTGTCTTGTCTTATTACAGTTTACGTTCCGTCTATATATATGCATACACCTGCAACAACTACCGGCACATGCGCAAATTCAGGGACAACCGATGTCTTTGTTACATCTGGCGACCTCATGCTTCCTTCGACACCATGTTTCCCGCAACATCATGCATTCTTCGACCAACAGCCACACTCCCATCGATCAAGCACCTTGTTTCGACTTCCCAAGGCATTCTTCATCGAAGCCTAAAATGTCTTTTACTACCAATGCTCTGTATTGTTCTTCGCTTCTGTAAACAACAAACGTTTTACCACACCGGCTTGATTATTTCTATAAAGCCGACGGGTTACGGAAGTTTGATAAGTTAACAAAATAAAAAATTTGCTTTATAATATATACGGATATAGAGACAATTTTAACAAAAAAGTTTGAGTTCCTTTTGGTCGTTTCAAAGGTCCCACCTAAAACACCACATTTAAGAACTAATCATAATCTATATTTCATGTTACCTGGTAGAATAAATCTAGATATTAATCTTAATTTTTTTTTACGAATGATCAAATATATATATAAAAATATTATGAAATCTATAGTGATTAGTGTTGACAAAAATCAATTACTGCTTATGATGCTTAAAGTTTTTTTTATGTTAATTTGTGATAAGGCACTCTTCCAGTAGTAAGTTTTCTTCCCTTGTAGAAGGATAATCTATATCTCCTTGCATCATACTTGCAAGAGGTCGTCGAGTCCCACGTAACGGCATCCCTGGATAATCTATAGTAACTCAGGAAATACAGACCAGAAGGTTCTGTACTCTAGTAACTCAGGTACAATACAGACCAGAAGGTTCTGTATGGAAGTAGCTGAGGCACAATACATACCATAAGATTTTGTATCGAAGTAGCTGAGGCACAATACAGGCCACAAGGTTCTGTATCGAATGTGTTAACCCTTTATAGCTCAGATCAAGAGATTTTGTACCAAAAGCGTTAACCTTTATCACGGAAGGGGTAGCACAGACCATCGGGTTCTATACCAAAAGTGTGTCAATCTTTAACAAACTAAAATGGTTCCTCTTATAAATGACTTGAATTAAGCACATACTGTTAACTTCTGTATAGGGGTGATTAGTTGCACACGTTGGTGTGACTCACAAAAATAATGTTTGGTTGGACGTTCTCTTAGGCGATGTCTTTTTCTGCACAGCAACCTGCCGTGACTTCCTTCTAGACTTTTCACTCCGGTGCGTCTCCACCTGCTAAGCTATCAGCTGCGACTTCCCGTGCGCGATCCCTCAATATCTCGACTGAGCATACCCAACGCCTTTGCCCTAGGCTTCTCCTGCGTGGTTCCTTGACTAAGCATACACAACACCTTTGCCCAATGCTTCTCCTGCACACACAGAACACTACACCACAGAAGCCGGCTAGTCCCTCACCTTCTGTGCTCTTGGGGTTCAGCCTTTCTTTCCGGCCAACTGTATGTTACCCACGTCAACCATCTGTCTCACGCTTCTAACAACGTCTCCTGCAGCTTCCAACCGAGTCACTCGTGGCCCCCGAGCCGCTCTACCAGAAGGTTTCACCAACGATGCAGCCTTCCGTAGCTAGTGCTCCTCGTGTGTGACTAGCTCAAACTCGAACAAAAGAATCTACAAACACTCAGTACACGCTCTCAGAATAATACGAGAATAATAATGCTCAAAGTTATTAGAGAGCGTGGCTTAATGATCCTATTAATACAAATATAGTCTAAGTGAAAGGTGGAAGGTAATCTTCACGATCTGTAAAAATATAAACATAGGAATCGGATAAAAATATAATATATAATTTACCATTTCGTCAATCCCATAACATATATTCGTTTAGGTAATTAATATTATCAAATAGCATCAAGATATGATATAATTCCCATGAATACTGCGGTACGGAAGGTTGGTGCTGAATCTGATTAGCAACTTTTCGGAAATGGAAATAATAAAAGATTTATCTTTCATATGAATAAAGATCGATGCCATTCTGTTTAGGACACTAAAATAAATGTATCTAGACAAATGGTGATGATTAGCATTCCAATAAACAGTCATTTTGTTGTCATATAACACCACAGAAGGTTGTAGACAACCTTGCAAAACGTTACCATAAATAGAAGATTATATTTCCTTTAATGAGAAATATAATTCCTTTAATGAGTAAAAGTTTTACTTCTGTTACACAAAAGGTCAAAGCTCATCATCAAAACATATATCTAACAAAAGGAATTGACTTAACTTTACCCTCTCACGCATAAGGATGCAACTTCCATTGGACATCGCTCGGCCGCGTCGGAATGGAATTTTTTTTTCTCTCGTCTCCACTTGATCGTGAACAAATATTTCGTGAGGGTCATGGAAAAAAATTCACACAATATTTACCGAATATTAGATGATCCATAAAATCTTTTGGTAAATTTTTTAAGATACCTTTCGATGGGAACTTTATTATATATTTACAGAAACCAAAATTGTAACTTTGTTGGGAACTTTATTATACTTTATTGTAGTGTCGACTATGAAATATACACAACAAGAATTTCAATTGTAGAGTCGTAATTTTTCTAAGACAAAAATATAATGTCTACTCATGGAAAGGTTGCCTGACAGCATGATAACATAAATTGTGACAAACTACGCAAACATTACAATGTAAGTCCAAAGTGTCGGACATAGAAACTAACACATTGACAACACTAGTAAGCTCTTCTTGTGATTTTTGGTAGTGGAGATAGTATTTTCTTGTCGATAGACTTATTATTACAAGCAGTCATTTCAAATTTCATGGCAGTGGGTGGATAGTAATTTGATGGTCTTGGGCTGACCAGGCATACTCCAATTAGGGATGCTCGTAATGTCATTTGTCGTGGTACTCGAGAGCTAATGATATTTGCGTTTAAAAAGGGTGTGTCTGAAAAGGATGTGCCCCAAAATCATAGGGACGCTTGTATTGGTTTCCACATCCCCCATTTTCACAGTTTAGGCTGCTCCCCTTTTTGCTCATTTTTCCACAGAAGGGGTGGTGGGGTTAACTTGACTTTGCCAGAGGGATGAGAATTCCTTGCAAAATATATATATATACGGAAGCGGCTAACGGTACATGCACGTAACGCTTACGTAGTTTACTAATTAATACTAAAATTTGTAGTAACTTTTACTAAAAGTTGACCATTACTACTCAAGTCAACGCAAAAGTAGTAAAAAACGTAGTAAAATTTACTACTTTTTGGTCTTCTTTTAGTAAAGTCAACGCAAATGTAGTAAAAAAATGTCGTAAAGTTTACTACTTTTTAACTGTTCACCGCAGTGTAATTTTACTATTTTTACGCTGACTTTACTAAAACCACATTTTTAGTAAAGTCAAGTCAAAAGTAGTAAAAAAGTAGTAAAATTTACTACATTTTTTACTACATTTGCGTTGACTTTACTAACAAAACCACACTTCTAGTAAAATCAACGAAAATGTCGTAAAAAATGTAGTAAATTTTACTACTTTTTTTACTACTTTTGCGTTGACAGAAGACAACCTTCATGAATATCTGGTTCCCTACTAGCGAGCGTCTTCTCCCTGCCAGGACACTTGCCTCATTTATTCTTTCCTCGCTACCTCGGTCGTAGTGTGACGTCTTTATTTATTTATGTATTTGGTATAAATAAATATGGTGTAGTGGTCTGATTTCCGAGGGTATGCCCTCGTGCTCTTTGTACAGATTCTTTTCTTTTGGGTTATAGAGTATTACTTATCAAAAAAAATTGGAGGGAATTTTTCGACGAGAAATAATTTCCTGAGCATCCATCCAAAAGAAAAGGCCTAAGAGAAGGATGAATGTTGTTAAGGCTTTTAGATACATGGCGGTGGTATTTGTTGATGCCCGCTTGGCACATATGGAATACGCGCTACGTAAGCTAAAGTTCCTTATGTGATAAGAGAAAGCTTAAAATTCTTATGAAGGTTGGACATAAGCCAACCTTCCCAACTGTAAATCCGTGCTACTGTTATGTTCGATCACGTATCCGTGATCAGATTCACGTTACGAATAACACAATCAACATGAAAGAACTAACTGAATTACAAAACGACCTACGGTGTTGTAATGGTCTTTTGCACTCTTACCGAGTGTTTATGCTGTCTGAATCTAAAAAAAGAAGCATCTACATTCATGTTACACTGTTGAATTTAATTGTGAATACTTCTACCAAATCGAAAAGATTTATGGAAAGTGAATTCGATTTGAAAGCACTAACTCAATGCCTTTACTTAGTGCAATGTGGGTCATCTAAATAACCCTCATCTCACGCTATTAATGGGGGGTCGTCCTCATCGGAGACCAACTCGAGAGTAAAAAAGGGATCGACTTGACTTTGCCCCCTCACTCATATCATTTCGACGTTGATGCTTCTTGTCTCGCAATCAATCAATACATCAAAAGACGGAACAATCGGCTTTACTCTTTCCACATACTCCAGTGGGATCAACTTTTTTAGTAGAACAAAAAATTTGGGCTCAAAAATTTATTTTTACTGCTTCCACTGCGCCCGAATTCTATCACATTCTTCGCTTTGATCGCCCACAAACCCCTTCTTTGGTACATCTTCCCAACCCCCCTGATTAGTTCCGGGTTCCTTTTATGTTAAGCGCGTTCTTTCGCAATTCTTAGCTACTTTTGATTTTTCCATGAGAACGAGTGTAGATTGATGTCTCGACTGACTCTAACCGAGCTATTTATTGGGATTCTAGGGAAATGGACTTGCCATTTCTGAAATGATCGCACCTTGGACCGAGATCATAGACTTCCTTATCATTTATGCTGAACGCAGACAACCTTCGAGAAATAACTCGACGAGGGGTGCTGTAGAATCTCGAAGCTGTCATATTTCTAAAGCCCGCCATGTTCGGCAACTGACATGACGGACAGACTGCCATGAGATAATTTCTGAAAAATTGATGCGGCATTCGAATGACAAATAAATTCTGCTATTTCAACATTGAGGAAGTGGCTTCATAAGTTTTACATACTTTAAGTCTACACGGAGTCGTAATTTACAAAATTTGAACTGGCAAACATAAAATATCAAGTTATGAACGACATGACCATTCGGACTAGCCAGAGTGGCCTTCCTATTTCCAGCACCATGTATCCCAACGATATCCCTATCCCCATTCCAGTCCCAAAACCCAACGCCACATAGTTCCACTCCAGCCACCCTCCGCCCTCCTCTTCATCGTCCTTTCCTTCCGGCGGTGGCTGTGCTTCTTTGTTTGCCGGACCGCACGATCTCGTGAGCGAACTCCCACAGAGTCCGAAATTTCCTTGGAACGAACCATTTGGGAAGGTGTTGAAGTGTCCTCCCAGTGGTATAGGCCCTGTGAGGTTGTTCCTTGAGAGGTCCAAATATCCTAAGAATGACAGTTTCACTAATTCATTTGGAATTTCTCCCATCAAATGGTTAGAAGAGGGATCTAGCGAATCCAAATTTGTCAAGTTCCCAACAGATGGAGGGATGGTCCCGCTAAAATGATTACGAGAGAAATTCAAACTTATGAGTGATTTGAGTAAACCAATACTTTGAGGAATCTCTCCATGAAAATGGTTACTCGATAAGTCGAACATTGCAAATAGAACATTGATCTTTCTCATATCTTCCTCGACTCCTTTCAAGTCGATCAACACCCTGTAATATATCGACAAATCTCTTAAATAGATCACCGTCGGGTAATATATCGGAGGACCACCTCTAAAACCCATATATTGGTTGGAAAAATCATCAATATCGTCTCGAGTCATGGCAAGCAACCCACTGATGAATTGCTCTGATATATTACCCTCAAAATTATTGTTGGAGAGGTCCAGGATGCACAGCTGGGCAAAGTTATGAGTTTCCTTGGAAATAATGACATGGTCATGGAAATTGTTGGATCTTAAACTGAGTATCTTCAACGGAAGGTTTCCCAACCAACTGGGAAATGAATCCACTATGTTGTTGTTGCCAACATCCAGTGCTTCCAATTCCTTACAATTCGATAGAGATCTAGGCAACGGCCCCCCGAATTGATTTTTGCTGAGATCAAGTGACGTCAACCAAGTTCCTTCCTGAAACATCTCTGGAATCTGACCGCCAAACTCATTCTCACGTAGGTTCAAATAAAAAAGACCGGCGGTGATATTTCCCAGGCAGTCGGGCAAGGTGCCAGTGAGACTATTATTTGACAAGTCTAGAAACATGAGACTGGTGGCGTTGCATATCAGTGAAGACATGTTCCCAGAAAAATAGTTATTGGAAACAAAATAGAACTCTGTGGAATAAGAAGGAAGCGGAAGGGGTCCTTCAAATTTATTGTCCGACAAAAAAATATAATTCAAAGAAGCCGATCGGAGAAAGATGTCCGTGGGCCACTGACCTTCAAAGTAGTTGTCCTGCAAATTAATATAAGAAATGGATGCCATGGATAACCAAGTGAGAGGAGCACCGTTGATGCTGTTATTACCGACATCAAGATCCTGCAAAGATGTGCAGTTCGCCAAGGAGGGTGGTAACTGCCCACTCAAGAAATTGTCTCGCAAGTATAACCCTCGTAAATTGATAAGATTACCCAGACACTGAGGTATAACACCCCCCAAATTATTTCCTGTTAAGCTCACGTAGGACAGAAAAGTTAGCCGGCAAATGGACGGAGGGATGCTTCCTCGGATGATACTGAAATCAAGAATCAATTCCTCCAATGTATCGATTCCGATGCTCCATAGCCAGTCGGGTATCTCCTTAATCATGTTTCCCCGGAGGTATAGAATTCTCAGTTCCTTTGAGCGCGACAAGAAGGAAGGGAACATGCTCAAATTGCATCTTTCCATACGCAATTCCTGGAGATTCAGCAATGAGAACCCGTGGTTTGAATCCTCGCCCAAAATGGATAGCCGGATAGATCGATCGACTGGAGATCCTCTAAGGTTGATAATATCCCCAAGTCGAACTCACCGGTGAAATTGTTATATGATAGGTCCAGATGAGTCAATCGGGAGAGATTTCCGATTGAATTGGGAACTGCTCCCGTGAAATAGCAATCCCTGAGGGACAGGTAATCAAGTTTGGGACTCCAATTGGATTCGGGAAGGGTGCCGGTTAGATCGTAATTCTGTTGTAAATCAAGAACATGAAGATTTGGCAGTCCAAAGATGAATTCTGGAAATTTCCCTCTCAAGAAACAACTAGAAAGGTTTAGGGAAATCAAAGAAGAAGAAAAGTTCATAAAGGATGTAGGAGCGACCGCGGACATACTGACAGACCCGAGATTGAGTTCCTCCATCTGAGTTAGGTTCCCGACGAGCAGTCTCATGGTATGATCTTGCATCTCCAGTTGATAATTATCAGAGAGATCGAGGGAAACCATCTTTGACAGCAGTGAGATTTCTCTTGGAAGGATGCCTGAAATGCTCGAAGAGGAGAGATCAAGGCATGTCAACTGCGTGAACACGCCAATCTCAGGTGGGACTTTAGAGCCAAGTAGGTCATTTCCCTGAAGGATGAGACCACAGAGGTGACGAAGAGAAAACAGGGGACTCCTGGAATCGATGGAGCCTCGAAGCCCGGCACTAGTCAAGTCGAGGCCCACGACGTCGCTAGTAGAATTGTCGCAGGTGACACCCTCCCACGAGCAGCAATCCTCGTCCTCCCTCCACGAGGCAACTTTAAGGCCAGTGATAGAGAAGGAGTGCTTAAAACGAAGCAAGGCATGTCTCTGGTCGGGATGACATGAGAACGAGGAGGTGGATGATGAAGCCATGAGGAGGTGGTTGGGACGACAAGCAAGTAATAAGAAGCAGAGGATGATGATTCCTGCATTCATTTTTGAGAAAATCAAAGGAAAAACAAAATGAAGACAAAGACTCTGCAAATACTCAATAGTGGAATTTCGGTCGATACTTATACTAAGCGGGAAGTGGATAAATTTTGTGCAAAACTATAAAATTTCGTTCGTAATCGTTCGTAAAATACGAAACCCGTTCATAAACGTTTTGTATAGAATGAAACTAATTTGGTACATTTTGAAAGCATGAAACCCGTTCGTAAAATGTTTAACGAACCGTTTACGAACGGTTTTCATATTTTACGAACGATTACGAATGAAAGTACAAAATTTCGAGGATATTTCATAAAGTACGAAAATATTTCGTAAAAAAGTATGAAACGAGTTCATAATTTACGAAATGTTTAGGAATGGATTTCGCACTTTCGTTTGTACTCGTTCGTAAAGTACGAAATCCGTTCGTAAACGTTTGGTACTTTTTTACGAAAACGTTTCATACTTTATGAACCATTAACGGATGGGTTTAGTACTTTATGAACTATTACGAACGAAAGTATCCCCAAAGTTTCGTAAAAAAGCACGAAACTACGGGAAAAGTTTCGTAAACAGGACCGATGGAGAATATTCGCTTCCATATTAAGCGCGTTCATTCACAATTGTTAGCTACTTTTGATTTTTCCATGAAAATGAGTATGGATTGATGTCTTGACTAATTCTAACCATTTTTCAAGCTATTAGTTGACTCATGAGTCTCTAGTGGGAGACTCGAACCGTGTCTACATACTTAGAGCCAATGTGGCTTTTGTTCCCGCACAAAACTGCGGTCGCCAATAAACTACACAGCGAGAACAAAGGAAAATGAAAAGAGATCACTTACTGAAAGCGACAGCCAATGCTCTAAGCGTCAGAGAATGATTGTCTTAAAGTCTTTTTTATGTTAATTTGTGATAAGGGACTCTTCCAGTAGTAAGTTTTCTTCCCTCGTAGAAGGATAATCTATATCTCCTTGCATCATACTTGCAAGAGGTAGTCGAGTCCCACGTAATGGCATCCCTGGATATTCCGAAGCTATGTTCAGGACGACGACGACACCACCTCCCAAATCAAGGCCACTCAAGCCAGCCAGTTCTTTATTTTCGTGGGATTGATTACACAGCCCATGGCATTGGTATATTATTTGAAACTTCCTAGTCAGGTGACATATTTCGTATTGGCTAGTGTACGCGCGCTTTCCGGCCTAGCACACGCGTGGCTGTTCGAACGACCCGGGGATCTGGGTCCGCTCCCCAAGGCCCAACCGGTCGACGTCACGACTCGAGCATCGGACGCTGCGGAAGGGAATTGGGTTTTTTAGGACAGAACGTTCGAGTATGATCACGATTTGTTTGATGGATACAAGGCTTGTTATAGTGGTTCAGCAAATTGCTTACGTCCACTCTTCACCCAGAATTTGAATGAGATTCACTCAAATGTATCTTAACAAAGATTACACAATCGATCGTTAATAGAACAGACCAAAAAGGTTCTATACCACATAAGTCTGAGTGACAAAGTACAAATCAGAAGGTTTTGTACCGTAGGAACTTGTTACGCAGCACAAACCAGAAGGTTCTGTACTATAGTAACTCAGGCACAATACAGACCAGAAGGTTTTGTATGGAAGTAGCTGAGGCACAATACAGACCAGAAAATTTTGTATCGAAGTAGCTGAGGCACAATACAGGCCAGAAGGTTCTGTATCGAATGTGTTAACCCTTTGTAGCTCAGATCAAGAGATTTTGTACCAAAAGCGTTAACCTTTATCACGGAAGGTGTAGCACAGACCATCGGGTTCTATACCAAAAGTGTGTCAATCTTTAACAAACTAAAATGGTTCGTATTATAAATGACTTGAATTAAGCACAAACTGTTAAGTTCTGTATAGGGGAGATTAGTTGCACACGTTGGTGTGACTCACAAAACTAATGTTTGGTTGGACGTTCTCTCAGGCGATGTCTTTTCCTGCACAGCAACCTACCGTGACTTCCTCCTAGACTTTTCATTCCGGTGCGTCTCCACCTGTTAAGCTATCAGCTGAAACTTCCCGTGCGCGATCCCTCAAGATCTCGACTGAGTATACACAACGTCTTTGCCCTAGGCTTCTCCTGTGTGGTTCCTCGACTAAGCATACACAACGCCTTTGTCCAATGCTTCTCCTGCACACACAGAATACTACACCACAGAAGCCGGCTAGTCCCTCACCTTCTGTGCTCTCGGGGTTCAGCCCTTCTTTCCGGCCCACTGTATGTTACCCACGTCAACCATCTGTCGCACGCTTCCAACAACGTCTCCTACAGCTTCCAACCAAATCACTCGTGGCCCTCGAGCCGCTCTCCTAGAAGGTTTCACCAAAGATGGAGCCTTCCGTAGCTAGTGCTCCTCGTGTGTGACTAGCTCAAACTCCTACAAAAGAATCTACAAACACTCAGTACACGCTCTCAGAATAATACGAGAATAATAATGCTCAAAGTTATTAGAGAGCGTGGCTTAATGATCCTATTAATATAAATATAGTCTAAGTAAAAGGTGGAAGGTAATCTTCACGATCAGCCTTCTGTAAAAATATAAACAGAGGAATCAGATAAAAATATAATATATAATTTACAATTTCGTCAATCTCTTAACATATATTCGTTTAGGTAATTAATATTATCAAATAGCATGAAGATATGATATAATTCCCACGAATACGGCGCTACAAAAGGTTGGTGCTGAATCTGATCAGCAACTTTTTGGAAATGGAAATAGTAAAAGATTTAACTTTCATATGAATAAAGATCGATGCCATTCTGTTCTGGACACTAAAATAAATGTATCTAGACAAATGGTGATGATTAGCATTCCAACTAACAGCCATTTAGTGGTCGTATAAGACCACAGAAGGTTGTAGACAACCTTGCAAAACGTTACCATAAATAGAAGATTATATTTACTTTATTGAGAAATATAAGTCCTTTTGGTGTTATTTGGAAATGAAATCAATTTAAATTGATCAGATAAAGTCTTAATGAAGAACAATAATATTTCGTGACTAATTAGTGATTAAATAATCATATAATCTTAAAATATTTCTTACAAAAAGTCCTCAACATGAGAAGCTTCTGTAGTGTAAAAGTTTGACTCCGTTACACAGAAGGTCAAAACTCATCATCGAAACCTATATCTAACAATCTCCCCCTTTTTTATGATGACAAAACATTCATCGTTGAGGGAAATATTTTCACAAGAACTCCCCCTAAATTGGTGAGAGTACGAGTCTCGCAATTTACATAACCATAAAGTTTATGTTGAACAGAACATAGAAGCTTCTGTTATGAAGAAGGTTGTTCATAGAGCACAATGCTTCTGTGATTTATATAGAGCGTGAAGCTTCTATATTTAAGCTCGACAAAAATGATGGATTTCATTTTTGCACTCCCAACAAAAGTGACTATGTAAGATCACGATTCGCATACCCTGTAGAAGGTTGGTTATGAGATATACATCTCATAGGCTTCTACACCCACAAAGGTATGGCCTTCTACAACCCAGTAAGTTATAGAAAATCAAAGATTTTTCTACACCTAAAATTAGTTTTTGGTCTAACCAGAAGTGCAAAAAAGTGGAGAAGTCAGGCAACATAAGAGTTTATTCCTCCTCCTCAGAGGGGACCTCTTCAAGTTTTTCGTGCAGATACTCTCGCTGGCATTCCATCTCACGAGTCAGGTCAATGACCATTCGCTGAAGGGCACAGATGTCCTCCCCATTTGATGCAACTTTTTGCTGAAAATTGTTGAGGAGAGTAGTGTGTTCCAGGAAGATAGACATCTCAGTAGAGGATTTGGACTGTCTCTGTACTGGAGGAGCCTTTGCTGTAGAAGCCTTTGCTGTAGAAGAGGTGGCTGAAGCAGAAGGTGTAGTAGCATCCTTTCTAAAGATTCTGGCAGCAAGAGGCTTGTCATCATCATCCGAAGCAGAGTCGCGTGACTTCCCATTTAAAGTCCAGGTGATTCCCTTCCTCACGTAATGCATACTGGCGATGATCTGGTTCCCGAAAGTTTCAACCTTCCATTTCTCTTGAAAAATAGATGCATTAGTACGGACACGAGCAAGTTTAAGAAGATCGGCGATTACCTAGCCGTAAGACAGCGCTTCTCCTGTTGTGCTGTAGCACCTTTTCATGTGTTGGAATACCAGCAAACCAAGGTTGAAGGGACTCCAGGTATTTGGTCACTTGGATGTTATGTCCCATGACGATGCTATAGGACTCATCCTTCCCAAGGTCAGACAGAGAGTCATACTCCTCACATCCGAACAATTGGTTTACATCATGAACTGAGAAAACAAGGGACACTCCTTCAATCACTGTTTTGATAAACTTGACATGAGATCCTTCATTATGGAACGTAATGTTTCCATAGAATTCTCTCAGAGGGCAACAGGCAGGTCTGCATAGGTCTCACAGAAGGTTTTCAAACCAATCCTTTCAAACAGAGGTGCAATGTCAAGATCATTTGCCTCAAACCAGTTAAAATCGATGCGCTTGAAAGTAGCAATCTCTCTACCAGCAGCTTCACATCGAGGCAATCTAGTATCGGCAATCACAACATCGATCTCCTTTATAAAGACTAGAGGGTTTACCAAAAGAATGAAGGTATCAAGTCCCTCTTCGAAGGTGTCCTCGGGAATTACTTTCTCCAGAGACTTAGACTTCTTGGAAGCCACTTTAACAATTGAGGTGCTGACCGTCTCAGGTTCTTTCCGTTTCAGCCTGGTCCGAGAAGATATACCTCCGACTTCATGGAATCATGGAGAAGCTTTGTTCCAGAGGTTGCCGCAGGCTTCTGGGCAGCCTTCTTAGAAGCAAAGGCCACGCCCTTCTGCTTCAGATTAGAGGAGATCAAGACAATCAGAGCCGGAACCTCCTCATCTACCTCCTCCGTTGCTTCATCAATAAGTGGCACTTCCACCTCCTCATTAGACTCAGCTTACTCCTCAGGAGTGGCGACATTTGATACATCATAGTCATCAGCCGCAGCGGAACCCTTGGCAGAGGGTTAAAAAACAGAGGCCTCCTCCGTCGTAGTGATCGGGGATTTCTCCGAGGGTTTCTCTTCCACTTGAATTTGGGCTCTTTCAAGTTCCTTGTCCTTGGAGAGCGATTGCATGTCATCGAGAGTCTCAACAACAGCAGGGGAATGTTCCTTCGAAGATGAAGATTTCTCCGAGAGGACGAGAGGTGGTGATTCTTTCACGGGAGAGGCAGGCTTCTCCGATTAAGAGGGATAGCTTTTTCTTGGTGGCCTTAGCCTATTCATCAACGATTTCACCTTGGGTGACATTGATGGTGAAGAATCAATGGTTTGAGAGATTAGGGCAAAAGAAGGAGGTTTTCGAAAGGCTAAAAGAGGAAGTGAGAAAGGACGAAGACGGTTTTGGGTTTTAAAAGCACAGTGGGAATTGTTTTGGGGAATAAAATATTCTCCTGCCAAAGATAATCTGAAGGAGATTTTTTATTTGAAAATCCTGTCATATCATGAATGACATAATTCAGGAAATATATGAAATATTTTATTTCCTTATTTTTATTCATAATATAGGAAATTTGATTGTTTTGCGTAGCAGAAGGTTCTTTCGTAACCTTCTGTTGAAAGCTTCTTCTGAACAGAAGAGCGAGATATTATGGATAATTATATTCAAAAATAGATTATTAGAATTAATGATGATTTCAATGAGATCAAAAATTTATTCATTTCTGATTGCACCAACAAAGATTCTTGGATAATATATTATATTTCCATATGTAATCTTTCAAATAGATGAAAGTTACTTAAGTTCGAATTTAGGTATATATTTCGTTATACCTTCTGTAGAATAGAAAGCTGAATTCAACCTTCTATGGTGAAGTGTGCAGACGTTTGTATCTTCTGTTATGTAGCATACAAAGTATTCTACCTTCTGTGGTGAAGTGTCCATAAGTTTGTACCTTCTGTTGTGTAGCATACAAAGTATTCTACTTACTTAACTTTCTTTTGTCTTATGAAAGACGTTATAAATGATGACAGATTCCTAATTCACTTCTGAAAAAGAAAACTTTTCTTTATCCAGGGGCTAAGTGAAGATATCGGCCAATTGATGTTCAGTATTAATGTATTCAACACTAACAGAACCCTGTTGTACATTGTGCTTCAGGAAAATTATGTCTGAGTTCAATGTACTTCGATTTAGAGTGATATACTAGATTTTTAGCTAGGCTTATTGCACTAGTAATATCACAATTGATCGGTATATCTGTAAATGAGTGATCATAGTCCTGAAGGTGCTGTTTCATTTAAAGTAGTTGAGGACAGCAGCTTGCGGCTGCTATATACTCCGCTTCTGCAGTGGAGAGGGCAACATATGTCTGCTTTTTGGAGAACCATGAAGTCAACATGTTTCCCATAAGCTGACATGTACCACTTGTACTTTTTCTGTCAACCTTTAATCCTACGAAGTCTGCGTCAGAGTATCCAATAAGATCAAAATTTGATTTATTTGAATACCAGATGCCAAGGTTCACAGAACCATGTGGATATCTAAAGATTCTCTTGACCGCAGTCATGTGAGACTCTTTAGGTGCTGATTAAAATCTAGCACAGAGTCTACACACACAAAATAGTTTGTCCGGTCTGGAAGATGTAAGGTACAGAAGAGAACCTATCATGCTTCTGTAGAGCTTACTATCCAATTCTTCACCATTTTCATCCTTGTCTATTTAAGTATTAGTACCCATTCGTGTAGACAAATGTTTCGTGCCTTCTAGGCCGAATTTTTTTAGAAGCTGCTTAGTGTACTTCTCTTGATGGAAGAATGTACCTTCTGCAGTTTGATGAATTTGTAAACCAGGGAAGAACGTGAGTTCCCCCATCATGCTCTTCTCAAACTCACTTGTCATGAGCTTGGAGAATTTATTACAGAGCATTTCAACAGTTGATCCGAAGATAATGTCATCGATATAGATCTGGACAACAATGAGATGATTGCTTCTATGTTTGAGAAAGAGAGTGGTATTTACTCTTCCTCTTTTGTATCCCTTTTCAACAAGGAAGGAGCTAAGCCTTTCATACCATGCTCTAGGAGCCTGTTTAAGGCCATACAGAGCCTTGAAAAGTTTATAGACGTAGTTTCTGTGTTGCAGATCCTCGAAACCAGGAGGTTGACTGATGTATAACTCTTCTTTGATTTCTCCATTGAGGAATGCACTTTTTATGTCCATTTGATACAACTTAAAGTTGTTGTAGCAAACATAGGCTAATAAAAGTCTTATTACCTCTAGACGAGCCATAGGAGCAAACGTCTCATCAAAGTCAATACCCTCTTATTGAGAGTACCTTTAGCAACGAGTCATTCTTTGCTCCTCACAATAGCGCCGGACTCATGGAGTTTATTCCTAAAAACCCATTTAGTCCCAATGATGGAACAATTATCAGGTTTAGGAACAAGTGGCCACACTTTGTTCCTTTCGAAATGATTAAGCTCCTCTTACATAGCAAGTATCCAATCTGGATCATTAACAGCTTCATCATAACTCTCTGGTTCCTTCTGTGAAAGAAAAGCAAAGTGTTCATAGTAGGCGTCTACAGAACATCTAGTCTGTATGCCTCTATTGATTTCTCCTATGACTTGGTCTATAGTATGTCGTTTTTGATATAGAGCAGGTGCTCTAAAATCATTTGTTGATTATTCTAAGAAGATTTTTCAGAATTATTGTGTTTATGTTTAGGATCATTTTTAGATTCATGAATAGAGGATTCATCTACAACTTTTGTAGAAGGTGAAGGTTCTACAGAACTTTCTGTCGGTTCTAGTGATATTACATTTCCTGTAGTATTGATAGAAGGTGAGTCATTAATTTTTACATTAATGGACTCCTCTATATTAGATGTCCTTTTGTTTAGGACTCTATATGCTTTGCAAGACAAAGAGTATCCAAGAAAGATACCCTCATCTGTCTTAGCTTCGAATTTTCCTAGATTGTCCTTAGAAGGTCTCAAGATGAAACATGGACTTCCAAAGGCACGAAAATAGGAAATGTTCGATTTCCTCCCCCTGCATAGTTGGTAGGGAGTTTTCTCAAGTATGGGTCTAAGTAGAACCCTATTTGATATGTAGCAGGTTGTATTGACAACTTCTACCCATAGGTTCTGTGGAGCGTTGCTCTCACATATCATGGTTCTAGCCATGTCTATAAGCGCCCGATTTTTTCTCTTTGCTACTCCATTCTGTTGAGGAGTATATGGTGCAGAAAAGTTGTGATCGATACCGTGTTCGTCACAGAAAGTAGCGAAGTCATGGTTTTCAAACTCAGTACCATGATCCGTTCTAATAGCTTTTACAGAAGATCTAGTTTCATTTTGTAGTTTCTTAGCTAGCTTAATGAAAGTTTCAAAAGCATCGCTTTTGTGAGTTAGAAATTTAATCCACGTGAATCTAAAGTAGTCATCTACTACAACTAGACAGTACCTTCTACCGCCGACACTCTGAACTCTAGTAGGTCCGAATAGATCCATATGTGAAAGTTCAAAAGGTTGAGAAGTCGAAACATCATTATAGGCTTTGAATGAAGATTTAATTTGTTTTCCAAGTGAACATGCTTCATAGAAACTGTGATGCTCGAATCGAATGTTGGGTAGACCTTTAACCAAATCTTTGCTTACAAGCTTGGATAACAATTTGAAGTTGGAATGTCTCAACCTTCTATGCCATAGAAGGCTCTCATCTTTGACAGACAGAAGGCAGTTTCCTATAGTACAGAAGCTATTCTGTGTCATGGTGTAGATGTTCGTTCTCCGATTTCTAACGAAGCGAACTTCATTGTCAAGGATAACAGAACACTTATCTTGATCAAAAGTTATAGTATAACCTTTGTCACAAAGCTGGCTAATGCTCAGCAAGTTATGCTTGAGTTCCGTTACCAACAAAACCTCATCAATGACCATGGAGTCAGAACTTCCAATGGTACCTTTACCAATGACAGAGTCTTTGCAATTGTCACCGAATTTAACCGACCCTCCATTCTGTAGAGTTAGTTGAGAAAATTTGGATGGATCTTCGGTCATGTGCCTGGAGCATCCACTATCCAGATACCATTCACTTTCAATTGCTTCTATTTGAAAGCAGGTATGAAATTCATTTTGAGTTTTTGTGTGAGCTGTGAGGCACACGAGTGCTTCCTCATCATCAGAATCATCAAGATCTGCCCAAACAGCGTTGCTTTCTTAGACTGTGCATAGGAGATGGTTTCTCCTTTTCTTTAAGTAAAGGACATTCTATTTTGTAGTGCCCTTTCTTTTTGCATTCATAGCATGTGACCAACATGGGTCAATTTGCTTATCATGGTTTTGGCTTCTCTTATTGAAACGTTTCTTGGAGGTGAACCATAGAAGGCGTTTAGCTATCATTGCGAGTTCATCATCCGTATCAGCTTCTGCTTCATCATCCGAACCTCCTGTGGGTTTTTTCAATGCTCTAAAAGCTATAGGTGCTCTCTTTATATCAGGCTGAGTGGATCTTTCCATCTTATATGATATCAAGGAGTTCATTAAATGATCTAGCCGAAGAGTAGAAATATCTTTAACTTCCTTTATAGTCGTTTTCTTGGCTTCCCAAGATTTGGATGGAGTACGCAGAACCTTTCGAATTAGCTCAGAATTTGTATAAAGTTTGCTTAAATGTGTTAAGGCATCAACTAGGAGGTTGAGTCTCTGGAACATCTGTTCTACAGATTCATCAGCCTTCAAAGTAAAGTTTTCGTATTGATGAATTAAGAAATTCATCGTAGTTTCTCTTATCTGGTCTGTCCCAACGTACATGGTGACAAGCTTATCCCAGATTTCCTTACCCGAAGTGCAAGTTGAAACTTTAACAAATTCACCTTTCGGCATAACACTGAACATTAGATACTTAGCCGTCTTAGTGAGTCGTTTGATCTTGAGGTATTCCCTTGTGGGATGACCATCTCGATCGTTTCGTTGGTTCTCTGTTATAGAAGGTGGACCATCTTCTATATAAGACCATAAGTAACCGTCAATAGCATCTACGAATGCACTTGTTCGAATTTTCCAATAAGTTAAATTCTTACCATAAAAAGTGAGAGGATTCCCAACATGTGGTTTTGGTACATTGTATGTATCAGCCATTAGTTCAATTCTTATAGAGTATTACACTTCTATAGAATAGAATGTTGACAAATAAAATATAGAACCTCAACAAGGAAGCAAGTTTCTGTTGGGTAGAAATCAGCTGTCAAGCCAACAATCAGGCCTCTGTTAACCAGAGCATGAGTGTCAATATGATAGAACTGAGAATATGCTTTCATGTAGCAGCAAGCTTCTGCCGAACAGAAATAAAATGCCAACCATGGTATTCACAGAGCGTACGCTTCTGTTAAATAGATTCTGATAGAACGTAAGCTTCTACAGAATAGAGACAAATTGTTATTTTTACTGAGCTTAACGCTTCAATGGAACAACAACTTGATTCTGATAGAGCATAAGCTTCTACAGAATAGGGATAAATTATTTTTCACAAGCTTAAAGCTTCTATGGACTAGCGAGTTGATTCTGATAGAGCGTAAGCTTCTACAGAATAGTAGCAATCACAGAACTTAAAGCTTCTGCTGAGAAAAGCATGTAGTTGGCAAGAGCTTCTCAGGGATTTACAACAACCTGTTAAGCCTCTGTTGAAACCCGCTCGGATACCAATTGTTACATTAAGAGGGGGGATGAATTAGTGTTATGATCCAAGTAAGGATTTTCAACTCTTTTTCACAAATCCACCAGTGAATGAAAGCTTTTATAAACAGAACCGTTTAGATTGGTTTTTGTTGGACAGAACGTTCGAGTATGAACGCAATTTGTTTGATGGACACCAGGCTTTTTATAGTGGTTCAGTAAATTGCTTACGTTCATTCTTCACCCAGAATTTGGATGGGAATCACTCAAATGTATCTTAACAAAATTACACAATCAATCGTTAATAGAACATACCAAAAAGGTTCTGTACCACATAAGTCTAAGTGACAGAGTACACACCAGAAGGTTCTGTAACGTAGGAACTTGTTTCGCAGCACAGACCAGAAAGTTTTGTACTATAGTAACTCTGGCATAATACACACTAGAAGATTCTATATCGAAATTGCTAAGGCACAATACAGACTAGAAGGTTCTGTATCGAATGTGTTAACCCTTTATATCTCAGATCAAGAGATTCTGTAACAAAACCGTTAACCTTCTATAGCACAGAACCAAAGATTCTGTATCACAAAAGGTGTAGCACAGACCATAGGGTTCTGTACCAAAGTGTGTCAATATTTAACATACCAAAATGGCTCGTATTAGAAATGACTTTAATTAAGCACAAACTGTGAAGTTCTGTACTGGGGTGACTAGTTGCACACGTTGGTGTGACTGACAAAATTAACGTTTGGTTGGACGTTTCTCTCAGCCGATGTCCTCTCTTGCACAATAACCTGCCGTGACTTCCTCCGAGACTTTTCATTCTGGCAGCGTCACCACCTGCACAGCTCTGAGCTGCGACTTCGCGTGCGCGATCCCTCGAGATCTCGACTGAGGATATACAACGCCTTTGCTCTAGGCTTCTCCTACGTGGTCCCTCAAGATTACAGCGAAGCAAACACAACGCCCTTACCCAAGGCTTCTCCTGCATGCATAGAACACTACACCACAGAAGCCGATTAGTCCCTCACCTTCTGTGCTCCCGGGGTTCAGCACTTCTCTCAAGCCCACTACATGTTCCCCACGTCGGCCACCTGCCACACGCTTCCAACAATGTCTCCTGCAGCTTCCAACAGAATCCCTCGTGGCCTCTGAGCCACTCTCCTAGAAGGTTTCACCAACGATGCAGCCTTCCGCAGCTAGTGCTCCTCGGGTGTGACTAACTCAAACTCGAACAAAAGAAGCTACAAACACTCAGCACACGCTCTCATAATAATACAAGAATAATAATGCTCAAAGTTATTAGAGAGCATGGCTTAATGATCCTACTAATACAAATATAGTCTAAGTAAAAGATGGAAGGTAATCTTCACGATCAGCTTTCGGTAAAAATAGAAACAGAGGAATCAGATAAAAATATAATATATAATTTGCAACTTCATCAATCCCATAGCAACCATCAGTAAATAAAAATAATAAAAGATTAACTTCCATATGAATGAAGATCGATGCCATTCTGTTTAGGACATTAAAATAAATGTATCTAAATAGATGGTGATGATTAGCATCCCGAATAACGGTGTATAAAACAACATAAGATTATAGACAACCTAGTAGAACGTTACTGTAAATAGATGATTATATTTCCTTTAATGAGAAATATAATTCCTTTTGGTGTTATTTGGAAACGATTTAAATTAGTCAGACAAAATCTTGATCAAGAACAATAATATTTCGTGACTAATTAGTGATTAAATAATCATATAATCACAAAATATTTCTTACAAAAAGTCATCAACAGGAGAAGCTTATGTAGAGTAAAAGTTTTACTTCTGTTACACAAAAGGTCAAAGCTCATCATTAAAACCTGTATCAAACAAAAGGAATTGACTTAACTTTACCCTCTCACGCGTAAGGATGCAACTTCCATTGGACATCGATCGGCCACGTCGGAATGGAATTTTTTTTCTCTCGTCTCCACTTGATCGGGATCACAAAAGACTTATCCTATTTCATTCCTTGTCTCGTCTCCACTTGATCGTGAACAAATATTTCGTGAGGGTCATGGAAAAAAAATTCACACAATATTTACCGAATATTAGATGATCCGTAAAATCTTTTGGTAAATTTTTTAAGTTACCTTTCGATGCGACTACGCACTGCAATTTTATCATATGAATTAATTGCTTCTAAATACAAAACAAAATTAAACATATAACTCGTAAAGTAACTACAAAGGAAATAAAACTTTTTCTACTAATTACGAATTTTTTTACTGTCTTTACAAAAAATGTACCGAGAGAAATCAAGTAAAATACATTTAAAGATGAGTATGAAGCTCATATCTCGGATTCGAAACAACCAAGGTTCTACAGCCTAATTCATCTAACTGTACCTCATTTGCCGGAACATACGGATATGCGGCACCCGGTATGCGTCGTCCTATCATTTCTCACCAAATTTATGAACAATTGTCTTATAATTTTTTTTATTTCCTTCGATCTAGAGCTGGCATACACGATGCAAGTGACAGCGAAGAACGATGTTTACAGCTTCGAGTGATCGTATTGGAGGTGATTATGAGGAAGCATCCGGGAGATTTCATCTGTTCCTGTTCCCGGTCTGGGACGTCCCACTCTTTGCTGCAGGGCTTACTCCTGAAGGACGTATTGGAATAATTTTGATTTACAAAACGAAAATTGGGTAGATCTCAGAAAAGTCATTTCATCGTAATAGCTTCCTTCTAGACTTTTCACTTCGGTGCGTCTCCACCTGCTAAGCTATCAGCTGCGACTTCCCGTGCGCGATCCCTCAAGATCTCGACTGAGCATACCCAACGCCTTTGCCCTAGGCTTCTCCTGCATGGTTCCTTGACTAAGCATACACAACACCTTTGCCCAATGCTTCTCCTGCACACACAGAACACTACACCACAGAAGCCGGCTGGTCCCTCACCTTCTGTGCTCTTGGGGTTCAGCCTTTCTTTCCAGCCAACTGTATGTTACCCACGTCAACCATCTGTCTCACGCTTCTAACAACGTCTCCTGCAGCTTCCAACCGAGTCACTCGTGGCCCCCGAGCCGCTCTACCAGAAGGTTTCACCAACGATGCAGCCTTCCGTAGCTAGTGCTCCTCGTGTGTGACTAGCTCAAACTCGAACAAAAGAATCTACAAACACTCAGTACACGCTCTCAGAATAATACGAGAATAATAATGCTCAAAGTTATTAGAGAGCGTGGCTTAATGATCCTATTAATACAAATATAGTCTAAGTAAAAGGTGGAAGGTAATCTTGACGATCAGCCTTCTGTAAAAATATAAACATAGGAATCGGATAAAAATATAATATATAATTTACCATTTCGTCAATCCCATAACATATATTCGTTTAGGTAATTAATATTATCAAATAGCATCAAGATATGATATAATTCTCATGAATACTGGAAGGTTGGTGCTGAATCTGATTAGCAACTTTTCGGAAATGGAAATAATAAAAGATTTATCTTTCATATGAATAAAGATCGATGCCATTCTGTTTAGGACACTAAAATAAATGTATCTAGTCAAATGGTGATGATTAGCATTCCAAATAACAGCCATTTAGTTGTCATATAACACCACATAAGGTTGTAGACAACCTTGCAAAACGTTACCATAAATAGAAGATTATATTTCCTTTAATGAGAAATATAATTCCTTTAATGAGTAAAAGTTTTACTTCTGTTACACAAAAGGTCAAAGCTCATCATCAAAACATATATCTAACAACAGGAATTGACTTAACTTTACCCTCTCACGCGTAAGGATGCAACTTCCATTGGACATCGCTCGGCCGCGTCGGAATGGAATTTTTTTTTCTCTCGCTCCACTTGATCGTGAACAAATATTTCGTGAGGGTCATGGAAAAAAATTCACACAATATTTACCGAATATTAGATGATCCGTAAAATCTTCTGGTAAATTTTTTAAGTTACCTTTCGATGCGACTACGCACTGCAATTTTATCATATGAATTAATTGCTTCTAAATACAAAACAAAATTAAACATATAACTCGTAAAGTAACTACAAAGGAAATAAAACTTTTTCTACTATTTACGAATTTTTTTATTGTCTTTACAAAAAATGTACCGAGAGAAATCAAGTAAAATACATTTAAAGATGAGTATGAAGCTCATATCTCGGATTCGAAACAACCAAGGTTCTACAGCCTAATTCATCTAACTGTACCTCATTTGCCGGAACATACGGATATGCGGCACCCGGTATGCGTCGTCCTATCATTTCTCACCAAATTTATGAACAATTGTCTTATAATTTTTTTTATTTCCTTCGATCTAGAGCTGGCATACACGATGCAAGTGACAGCGAAGAATGATGTTTACAGCTTCGAGTGATCGTATTGGAGGTGATTATGAGGAAGCATCCGGGAGATTTCATCTGTTCCTGTTCCCGGTCTGGGACGTCCCACTCTTCGCTGCAGGGCTTACTCCTGAAGGACGTATTGGAATAATTTTGATTTACAAAACGAAAATTGGGTAGATCTCAGAAAAGTCATTTCATCGTAATAGCAAAATTACAGCTATGAATGGATTAATAATGGGCGGGCCGGTATGGTCAATTCAAATTACCAAAGAAAAGTGGAGACACTTAATACCATTATTATATAAATTTTTCATCTAATTGTTTTTTATTTTTTTGCCACTAAGTATATTCTCACAAAACTACTGGGTAAATTATGAAAAAAATTTATAGTCAACTTATTTTTCAAAAGGTTCTTTTAATATAAACTAGCTCACACTTTTCATTACTCTGTCTCAATTATTTGTATCACTTCTAAATATTACTTGATTAATTTCCAAAAAACTAATAGTAATTATTTTTTAAATCATAAAATACAAACAGACAATTTTAGAAAACAAAAAACATATGACAATATTTTTATTAGCAAAAAATAGATTATACATTTCTTTAATTAACCTGTCTAAATTATTTTGATTATGCTAAAAGCACGAGATAAAGTTAATATTTTTTTATGAAAGGTTACATTGACCTACTAACTCCGGAATTTAAATTATGCTTTCTATTACTAAAAGAACTTTAATATTAAATAAAAAAATTTTAATTATCTAAATGAAAACGTAAAAGTAAATTTTTAATTAAATATCCCAAATTATATTAATTACATACAAATATTCTATAAACAATTAATAATAAGACAAAATTAAATAATTTAATTTCCAAATTTTTTCTATACCACCGCACACCCAAAGCATCCAATATTGTGTACAAAGACAATATAATTTAAAAAAACCAGTCAAATTTTCTTGAACAAAAGTAAATACAACCGAATTGAAAATCAAAATATAAACTATGTTATGCGTTACTGTAAGCTTTATTCTAGTAGACGAATCGTTAAAAAAAATAAAAGAAATCAACTTCTAAGAAAATATCTCTTCATTTTCACATCTTTGATGTGTAAAAAATCAATTCATGAGTTCATTACTTGTGACTAATTGAATAGTGGTACGAGAGCCGGAGGTTTGTAATCGGATACAAAATTAAAAACTGAAACAGAAAAAGAATATGTCAAAAGGAAGCTCAAACCAAAGCAAAGTAAATAAACAAGATTAGTCATCCAAGGTATGTGACGTTTTATCTTGGAACATTCCTGCTAGATGTAGGAATTATACAGGGTAATCCCCTATTGTTTCGCCAAGTTATGCAACGTACACATCAAGATGTTATTGTCAAAAATAAAATATATAATATGTCATTTTTTTCTCGAACTTTTAAGACAGTTGACATCGGTTACGGTAGAACAATCGCATCAGAGCGTAATATTTCCGAAATATGAAATATATATTATATTTTTTGTTAAACTAGGTGTAAATTTTATAGGATATTAAACGGAGTATCGCCCGAATAAAATTATTTACAAAAGCTTTCACAAAATTTTGCATATTTTAAAATTTAATTATTATTAGTATTTCACAAAATCTAACTAAAGCTAACCAACCATCTTTATAAAAAGCGTTCTTCCATTTACAAATTATATGAGGTTTCAATAAAAAAAATCTTAAATACGAACGTGTTAATAACTTTTGTTTTCTAAAGTTTCACAATAAGAAATTTATTCAAAATTGTACGAAATTTACATAATAAATTTTGAATGGTAGCGAAAGACATAAAAAGACAATCAATGTGCAATTTCAAACTTTGCCTGATATCATGATAACATAAATTGTAACACACTACGCAAACATTATAGTGTAAGTCCAAAGTGTCGGACATAGAAACCAACATATCAACAACACTAGTAAACTCTTCTTGTGATTTTTGGTAGTGGAGATAGTATTTTCTTGTCGATAGACTTATTATTACAAGCAGTCATTTCAAATTTCATGGCAGTGGATAGTAATTTGATGGTCTTGGGCTGACAAGGCATACTCCAATTAGGGATGCTCGATAATGTCATTTGTCGTGGTACTCGAGAGCTAATGATATTTGCGTTTAAAGAGGGTTTGTCTGAAAAAAATGTGCCCCAAAATCATAGGGATACTTTTGACTAGTGGCACGACGCTTGTATTGGTTTCCACATCCCCCATTTTCACAGTTTAGGCTGCTCCCCTTTTTGCTCATTTTTCCACATTAGGGGTTGGGGGGTTGACATGACTTTGCCAGAGGGATGGGAATTCCTTGTAAAAAATATATATATGGGAAGTGGCTTCATAAGTTTTACATACTTTAAGTTATAAGTGACATGATCATTCGGACTAGCCAGGTGGCCTTCCTATTTGCAGCACCATGTATCCCAACGATAGGGATAGGCTTGACTTTGCCAGAGGGATGGGAATTCCTTGCAAAATATATATATGTATGTGAGACAGAAGCCAACCTTCATGAATATCTGGTTCCCTTGTAAAATGAGAGAAAATGGAGGGAGTTTTTCGACGAGAAATAATTTCCTGAGCATCCATCCAAAAGAAAAAGCCTAAGAGAAAGATTAATGTTGTTAAGGCTTTTAGATACATGGTGGTGGTAATTGTTGATGCCCGCTTGGCACATATGGTATACGCGCTACGTAAGCTAAAGTTCCTTCTGTGATAAGAGAAAGCTTAAAACTCTTATGAAGATTGGACATAAGCCAACCTTCCCAACTGTAAATCCGTGCTACAGTTATGTTCGATCACGTATCCGTGATCAGATCCGCGTTACAAATAACACAATCAACATGAAAGAACTAATTGAATTACAAAACAACCTACTGTATTTTAATGGCCTTTTGCACTCTTACCGAGTGTTTATGCTGTCTGAATCTAAAAAAGGAGCATCTACATTCATGTTACACTGTTGAATTTAATTGTGAACACTTCTGCCAAATCGAAATGATATTTAAAGAAAGGGGAAAGCACTAACTCAGCCCCTTTACTTAGTGCAATGTGGGTCATCTAAATAACCCTCATCTCACACTACGAATGGTCAATTCAAATTACCAAAGAAAAGTGGAGACACTTAATACCACTATGAATGGGGAGACACTTAGTGCAATGTGGGTCATCCTAATAACCCTCATCTCACACTATGAATGGGGGGGGGGGGGGGCGGTCGTCCTCATTGGAGACCGACTCGAGAGTAAAAAAGGGATCGACTTGACTTTGCTCCCTCACGCGTAGGGGGTTCCTTCTATATTAAGCGCATTCTTTTGCAATTCTTAGCTACTTTTGAGTTTTCCATGAAAACGAGTCTTGATTGATGTCTTGACTAACTCTAACCGAGCTATTTATTGGGATTCTGGACTTGCTATTTCTGAAATGACCGCACCTTGGACCGAGATCATAGACTTCCTTATCATTTATGCTGAACGCAGACAACTTCGAGAAATACTCGACGAGGGGTGCTGTAGAATCTCGAAGCTGTCATATTTCTAAAGCCCGCCATGTTCGGTAACTGACATGACGGACAGACTGCCATGAGATAATTTCTGAAAGAATGATGCAGCAGTAGAATGACAAGTAAATTCTGCTATTTCAACATCGAGGAAGTGGCTTCATAAGTTTTACATACTTTAAGTCTACACGGAGTCGTAATTTACAAAATTTGAACTGGCAAACATAAAATATCAAGTTATGAATGACATGACCATTCGGACTAGCCAGAGTGGCCTTCCTATTTCCAGCACCATGTATCCCAACGATATCCCTATCCCCATTCCGGTCCCAAAACCCAACAACGCCACATACTTCCACTCCAGCCACCCTCCGCCCTCCTCTTCATCGTCTTTTCCTTTCGGCGGTGGCCGTGCTTCTTTGTTTGTCGGACCGCACGATTTCGTGAGCGGACTCCCACAGAGTCCGAAATTTTCTTGGAATGAACCATTTGGAAAGGTGTTGAAGTGTCCTCCCAGTGGTATAGGCCCCGTGAGGTTGTTCCTTGAGAGGTCCAAATATCCTAGGAATGATAGTTTCACCAATTCATTTGGAATTTCTCCCATCAAATGGTTAGAAGAGAGATCTAGTGATTCCAAATATGTCAAGTTACCAACGGATGGAGGGATCGTCCCGCTAAAATGATTATGCGAGAAATTCAAACTTACGAGCGATTTGAGTAAACCAATACCTTGAGGAATCTCTCCATGAAAATGGTTACTTGATAAGTCGAGCATCGCAAATCGAACATTGATCTTTCTCATATCTTCCTCGACTCCTTTCAAGTCGATCAACGCCGTGTAATATATCGACCACATTGTAGTACCCATATATTGGTCGGAAAAATCATCAATATTATCTCGAGTCATGGCAAGCAATCCACTGATGAATTTCTCTGATATACCACCCTCAAAATTATTGTTGGAGAGATCCAGGATGCATAGCTGGGAAAAGTTATGAGTTTCCTTGGAAGTAATGACATGGCCATGAAAATTGTTGGATCTTAAACTGAGTACCATGAACGGAAGGTTTCCCAACCAACTGGGAAATGAATCCACTATATTGTTGTTGCCAACATCCAGCGCTTCCAATTCCTTACAATTCGATAGAGATCTAGGCAACAGGCCCTCGAATTGATTTTTGCTGAGATCAAGTGACAACAAGCAACTTCCTTCATGAAAAATCTCTGGAATCTGACCGCCAAACTCATTCTCACGTAGGTTCAAATAAAAAAGACCGGCGGTGATATTTCCCAGGCAGTCGGGCAAGGTGTCCGTGAGACTATTATTTGACAAGTCTAGAATCATGAGACTAGTGGCGTTGCATATCAGTGAAGACATGTTCCCAGAAAAATGGTTATTGGAAACATAATAGAACATTGTGGAATAAGAAGGAAGCGGAAGGGGGCCTTCAAATTTATTGTCGGACAAACTAATATAATTCAAATAAGCCGATCGGAGAAAGATGTCCGTCGGCCACTGACCTTCAAAGTAGTTGTCCTGCAAATTAATAGAAAAAATGGATGCCATGGATAACCAAGTGGGAGGAGCACCGTTGATGCTGTTATTACCGACATCAAGATCCTGCAAAGATGTGCAGTTCGCCAAGGAGGGTGGTAACTGCCCACTAAAGAAATTGTTTCCCAAGGATAACCCTCGTAAATTGGTAAGATTACCCAGACACTGAGGTATAACACCCCCCAAATTATTTCCTATTAAGCTCACGTCGGACAGAAAAGTTAGCCGGCATATGGACGGAGGGATGCTTCCTTGGATGATATTGAAATCAAGAATCAATTCCTCCAATGTATCGATTCTGTTGCTCCATAGCCAGTCGGGTATCTCCTTAATCATGTTTCCCCAGAGGTATAGAATTCTCAGTTTCTTTGAGCGCGACAAGAAGGAAGGGAACATGCTCAAATTGCATCTTTCCATACGCAATTCCTGGAGATTCGGCAATGAGAACCCGTGGTTTGAATCCTCGCCCGAAATGGATAGCCCGGATAGATCGATCGACTGGAGATCCTCTAAGGTTGATAATATCCCCAAGTCGAACTCACCGGTGAAATTGTTATATGATAGGTCCAGATGAGTCAATCGGGAGAGATTTCCGATTGAATTGGGAACTGCTCCCGTGAAATGGCAACCCCCGAGGGAGAGGTAATCAAGTCTGAGACTCCAATTGGTTTCGGGAAGGGTGCCGGTTAGATCGTGATTCCATTGTAAATCAAGAACATGAAGATTTGGCAGTCCAAAGATGAATTCCAGAAATTTCCCTCTCAACAAACAACTAAAAAGGTTTAGGGAAATCAAAGAAGAAGAAAAGTTCATAAAGGATGTAGGAGCGACCGTGGACATACTGAGAGACCCGAGATTGAGTTCCTCCATCTGAGTTAGGTTCCTGACGAGCAGTCTCATGGTATGATCTTGCATCTCCAGTCGATAATTATCAGAGAGATCGAGGGAAACCATCTTTGACAAGAGTGAGATTTCTGTTGGAAGGATGCCTGAAATGTTCGAAGAGGAGAGATCAAGGCATGTCAACTGCGTGAACACACCAATCTCAGGTGGGACTTTAGAGCCAAGGAGGTCATTTCCCGTAAGGATGAGACCACGGAGGTGGCGAAGAGAAAACAGGGGACTGCTGGAATCGATGGAGCCTCGAAGCCCGGCACCAGTCAAGTCGAGGCCCACGATGTCGCTAGTAGAATTATCGCAGGTGACACCCTCCCACGAGCAGCAATCCTCGTCCTCCCTCCACGAGGCAACTTTAGGGCCAGTGATAGAGAAGGAGTGCTTAAAACGAAGCAAGGCATGTCTCTGGTCGGGATGACATGAGAATGAAGAGGTGGATTTTGAAGCCATGAGGAGGTGGTTGGGACAACAAGCAAGTAATAAGAAGCAGAGGATGATGATTCCTGCATCTTCTCTCATTTTTGAGAAAATCAAAGGATAAACAAAATGAAGACAAAGACTCTGAAAATAATCAATGGTGGAATTTCGATCGATACATATATTAAGCGGGAAGAGAATATTCCTCCACGGGTGAAATTCACCCGTTTACGAAATATCCTCGAGATTTCATAAAAAAGTATGAAACTTCGGAAACATTTTGTAAAAAACTACAAAATTTCGTTCGTAATCGTTCATAAATGTTTTGTAAAGAATGAAACTAGTTTCGTACATTTTTATGAATGAGTTTCGTACTTTACAAAACGTTTACGAACGGGTTTCGTAAAGTACGAAATTCATTCGTTCTTTTTTATGAAAATGTTTCGTACTTTATGAACTATTTACGAACGACTTTCGTATTTTACGAACGATTACGAACGAAAGTATGAAATTTCGAGGATATTTTATAAATTTAGTACTTTATTAACTGTTACGAACGAAAGTATCCCCAAAGTTTCTTAAAAAAGGAGGAAACTTCGGGGAAAGTTTCATAAACAGGACCGATTAAGCAGGAATATCCGCTTCCATATGAAGCGCGTTCACTGACAATCATTATGATAATCATTTTTGATATGAAATTTTCCAGGCATGTTCTTCTCTAAGCTACAAATATGTTGGCACTAATTTTGTCGTTTTTAGTCTATAAATGGCAAGTTATGATTTTTTTTATTAAGTGATTTGTTTTTAGTCTCTTATGAAGGTTGGACATAACTGGAAATCCGTGCGACTGTTATGTTAGATCACGTATCCGTGATCAGATCCGCGTTATAAATACTACAATCAACATGAAAGAACTAACTGAATTATAAAACGACCTACAGTGTTGTAATGGTCTTTTGCACTCTTACCGAGTGTTTATGCTGTCTGAATCTAAAAAAAGGAGAATCTACATTCATGTTACACTTTAGAATTTAATTGTGAACACTTCTGCCAAATCGAAAAGATCTATAAAGAAAGTGGAAAGCACTGCCCCTTTACTTAGTGCAATGTGGGTCATCTAAAAAACGCTCATCTCAAGCTATGAATGGGGGGTCGTCCTCATCGGAGACCGACTCGAGAGTCAAAAAGGGATTGACGTGACTTTGCCCCCTCACGTGTAGGGATGCAACTTCCATTCCGACATCTCTCGGCGACGGAATGGAAATTTGTTTTCTCTCGTCTCCACTTGATCGTGATATTAAAAGACTCCTCCTATTCCATTCTTTCTTCTGATCAGCTGTTCTGAACAATCTTTCATTTGAAACAGATGGATTAGTTATTGGTCACAGTCAGCCAATGTGGCCGAAAAGTTACTAAAATTGAGTGAAAAAGCACTCCACATTCATATCATTTCGATGTTGATGCTTCTTTTCTCGCAATCAATCGATACATCAGAAGACGGAACAATCGTCAATATTCGTCAACTCTTTACCTGATGAATTGAACTATCTTTTCCCAGTTGAGTGGGGAGCTTTTAAAATCCCGTGGGAGAAACTCCAGTGGGATCAACTTTTTCAGTGGAACAAAAATTTCGTAAGAATTTTACAATTATTTGGTATAATGTTTTGTCTTGTAGTAATAATACAAAAGTGTAATAATTTAGATGTATTTTACGTAATTTTTTTGCACAAATTTAAAGACAAATAAAAAATTTGTATATATACAAAAAATTTTGTTTATATTTTCGTCACAGTTACCGTTCACAAAACAACTGTAGAACATAATATTCAACGGCCATTTAGTATAATTACAAATCTTTACAAAATTTTTGTTCCACAAAAAATTGATCCCACAAAATTTTAATGATTACCCATTTCTTTGAAGATATATATTTTTTCTTTTCTAATTTATTTATTTATATTAAAAATGGTTGGAAATATTTTCGATTATATCCAAGAGTTCCCAAGGTGTAAAAATTTACCAAAAACAGCTCACCCCTAAAATAAAAAGATTGTTCTATATGTCCGTCCAGATAAATTCATGAAGTAGAGAATACGTGAAAGTTATTGGATCGAATCATATGTAATTGAAAGATCCATCTACTATAACCAAGTATTTTATTCGTGTCGAGTGGGGATGTTGGAATAAAACTCAAAGAACAAAAAAAAAAAAAAGAAATAAAACACAGAACACTTCATTTTCCCACTTTTCACTACATCTACTGGAAGACCGTAACAAATTTTAATATAAAAAAAATGTTTTTATTTAACTAATCTGCATATAATAGAGAAATAATTCCGTAAATTGTATTCACGATCTGATTTTTATGTAAAAATATTGTGAATTATGAAACTCACATTTACATAATTAAATTTAGAACGTTAAATGTGTATTTGCACTACGTCCGCCTAATTCACGATGTCTTTTTTTCCTTCTTCTCGTAAGATTTTCTCATGGAATTTTCGCTATAAAATGAGAAAGAGATTGTTCTCAAGCCGCAACGACAACAATAAAGAAAGGGCAAACGATGATCAACTCTCATAAATTCGGACACTTTCTGTCCACGACCGCGTTGCTGTTCCTCGTAACCGTGCACTCGCAGCCATCTTCAACTGCGGCCGTTGCTCCTTCCACAGAGGCCAATGCCCTCTCGAGTGGAAGTCACAGCTCCCAAACCAGGGCCGAGCTCTCTTGTCCTCGTGGAATGAAAGCAGCACCGCCGGCCCTTGTTCCTGGGAAGGCCTCACCTGCGACGCTTGGCAAAGTGTCACTAGCCTCAACCTCTCCCACGTCGCCATCAATGGCACACTTCAAGGTCTTAATTTCTTATCTCTGCCCAACTTGACTACGATTGTGTTCATCAACTGTTCACTTTCCGGTGGCATTCCCTCGACCATTTCCAACCTTTCCAAGCTGACCACGTTCGACTTGGGCCTCAATAGTTTTTCCGGTGGCTTTCCAGCTTTCCTCGGATACATAACATCCCTTCATTACGTCAGTTTGGCAGAAAACTACTTCACCGGCACCATTCCTGGATCCTTCGCAACCCTCACCAATCTGGCCTACCTAAACCTCAATGGAAACGAATTCTCTGGGGATCTCTCTTCTGTGATCAGACTTATCGGTTCCCTGCCACTGTAAATCCTTATCCTGGCCAGCAACAACTTCACCAGCTCAATCCCAAGTTCTATTGGAGAGCTTACCAAGTTCACCCACTTGTACCTGTCAACCAATATGCTCTCCGGTTCTATCCCTTCGGAAATAGGCAACATGAGCAGCTTGGTAAAACTCTGGCTTCAGCAGAACCAATTCAACGGACCCATCCCTTTCGAGATTGGCAAAATGGGTTCTCTATTTGAGATCGACCTCTCCAACAACAATCTCAATGGATCCATCCCCAATGCAGTCGGCAATCTAACTGGCTTGAACATCCTTTACTTCTATGGCAACCGACTTTCCGGCTCGATTCCCACTGAGGTTGGGAACATGCAACACCTCATTCATTTCCAACTGCTGGCCAATGAGTTTTCTGGTCCGATCCCGGCATCCATAGGCAACATGACTGCTCTGAGATCCCTAATGCTTCAAAGCAATTATCTGTCAGGTACTATCCCTTCCACAATAGGAAACTTGAGCTCGTTACAGCAACTAGACATGTCCCAAAACAAGTTGGCCGGTCCTGTTCCTGGTGAAATCGGAAAATTAAGTGCCCTGACTTATCTATCTCTAGCGTCAAACAGTCTTGGGACTATGCTACCTGTAGAGATGAGTAATCTTACTTCTCTGAGTATTCTTCAGCTAGAGAACAGCTCCTTCACTGGCCACCTACCATCAGATATATGCAGGGGCGGTCAGCTCGCATACCTATCTGCTAGTGATAATAATTTCACCGGGCCTCTTCCACTGAGCTTTAGGAACTGTTCCAGCTTGTACAGAGTGAGGCTTCAGAATAATCAGCTAACTGGGCTTCCGATGGAGTCTCCTGGCATGTATCCAAACTTGGCTTGAGCTCAGCAACAACTGGCTTCATGGAAGTCTGCCAACAAATATCTCGGAGTATGTAAACTTGACTACCTTGAAGCTCTCTAAGAACAATTTCTCCGGTGAGATACCACCTGAACTCGGAAGCATGCCTCGCCTGCAACTGCTTGACCTGTCGGATAATCATTTCAATGGAGAGATTCCGGATGAACTCGGGAAACTGGCTTTGCTATTCGATCTTAACTTGGGCGACAACCTTTTGGTTGGTTCTGTTCCTACTGCGGTCGCGAAACTGTCTGCACTTAGAAGACTCAACCTTGCTGGCAACAACCTCAGTGGTCCAATTCCTTGTGAATTGGAGGCCTGCCGGTATCTTGAGCTCTTAAATTTTGGCAGTAATAATCTCGCGGAGAGAATCCCAGCAGAGATATGGAATTTGAATGACCTTCGCTACCTTGATTTCAGCTATAACGTTCTGATCGGTGAAATACCTGTCCAACTTGGCAATCTAATTAATCTAGAAGTGCTGAATCTCTCCCACAATCGGCTGACCGGCTCATTGCCGTCAACTTTCCGTGGCATGTATGGTTTGACAGTCATCAATGTATCCTATAATCAGTTGGAGGGACAACTGCCGGACATCCCGGCCTTTCGTAATGCATCATACAATGCAGTCAGAGGTAACAAAGGGCTTTGTGGCAACATTGAATTCCTCGTTCCTTGTTCAGCATTGGAACCCCGTCAATTTAAAGGGAATAATGGAAGGAAGAGGTTTTTATGGATATCATTGGTTCCCCTCAGTTGTGTCATTGTTCTGTTTGTCATTTTAGGAGGTTTGTTTATGATGTTCCGAAGATCTAATAACACTAGGAGTTCCCCAGATGAAGCAGGAAATAATAGGGTGTGGATGATATGGAGCTATGACAGTGAGATGGCATATAAGAACATCATAGAGGCCACGGAGAACTTGGACGACAAGTATTGCATCGGTGTTGGAGGACAGGGGAGTGTTTATAGAGCCAATATTGCTACAGGTGAAGTATTCCCGGTTAAGAAACTCAAACAAGATCCAGATGCCAAAATGATGAGCCAGAAAGCTTTCGATTGGGAAATCCATGCTTTGACTGAAATCCGACACCGCAACATCGTGAGGCTTTACGGATTCTGCTCGAGCCGGCAACACACCTTCCTGGTGTATGAATATCTGGAGCCAGGAAGCTTAGAGAGCATTCTTAAAGATGGTGAGAGGGTCAGACAATTTGATTGGGGGAAGAGAGTGAATGTCGTGAAAGGAGTTGCAAATGCCTTGTCCTCCTTGCACCACGAATGCAACCCAGCTATAATTCACAGGGATGTATCGAGCAAGAACATCTTGCTTGATGACGAGTGGGAAGCTCACATCTCCGATTTCGGAACAGCTCAAGTGCTAAATCCTGATAGATCCAGTTTGACGTCATTTGCTGGGACTTATGGATATGCTGCGCCCGGTATTGTTGCTTCATCCTCATCATTCCTCCTGCATCACTTCAAAAAGAAAAATGACTTTTAATTTGATTTATTTGTTATTCTAAAACAAAATTCTGTAGAGATGACCTACACGATGAAAGCGACGGAGAAGGGCGACATGTACGGTTTCGGAGTGGTCGCGCTTGAAGTGTTTCTGGGACAGCATCCGGGGGACCTTATCACTTCTTGTTTCACCTCTGGGGCAACAGACTCTTCATGGCAAAGTTTATTTCTGCAGGACGTGTTGGACGGAAGAATTTCTTATCCAGACAGGGAAGTAGTTGAGGAGGTGGTCCTTGTGATGAAGATGGCCTTCTCATGCATAAGCGTTTCGCCTGAGGACAGGCTGAGCATGAGACAGGTTTCCCAGGGGCTTTCATCACAGAGAAAACTTGCAATCCCCACAGTATTGAACGACGCGACATTCGACAAACTGTTTGATTTCCGTGGCTGCAATTGCTAAACTAGCGTTCCTCTGGATGTGAAATTATAGAATCTTGTCTAATATATTTGAGCCCGTCTCTCAGATAATTTAAGAATCGACCTCTTCCTTGGTTGTAGTTCTTGGGGATGCCTAATATTCTTACTGAATTTAAACCAGCATATGATCGAGCGGACGGCCACTGCTGGTTTTGAATTATATCTCTCCACTGTCATAATTCCCTCGATTCTTTTTATGGCCTTTCCAAAAACCAATTGGGCACATATTTGGCGTAATCACCATCTGCCTCGCGTTTGGTCCGGGAGTTCAACATCTATGAGCGGTCGGGAAACCGTGCTGGTAAGTGTGGCACCTGGAGCTTCTCGCACGCGAAATTAAGTTGGTTCGCTTCTAAAAGAAATAGCAGCCAAAATGTGCTAATTTAATGAAATGGCAGAAGATGACGCTGGGCTTGCATCGTTCAAGTAAACTTTCGATTCTGCCTATTTGTTTTCAGTTCCAACTATCTTAACCAAAAATGAGTCACCAAAACAAAAAATAATAATATCAAAAGACGAGCTCATGCCGCTTCATGCCTGCCTTGAGGGAGAACCTCGCTACTAGGTATGTCTTCAAGTCCTGGATGCTTTCAATAGACTTGAGCAACGGGGCATCAACCGATTTGTGGTCCTCTTTCTTCACCTCCGGCAGCGCATTCTTCTCCTACATATGGTCAAAGGATACTGGGTTTAGACATCAAAGCTACTTCCTAAAAATGCAAGATCAGTTCAAAAACCCAAGCAGAAAACCAACCTCTTTCTCGGCTTCGAAGAACTCGCCTTCCCTTTTCTTTTCCTTTTTCTTGACTTGTTCGTAACATATTTGTCATCGAATTTATCAACATTGACTCCAGTGGTGTCGACCTTGGTGGAGGTTGCGATCACATAAGATTGGTTTACTCGTCTCAGAGGGACACTGTTGATCTGGAAGGCACCTAACACAAGCAAAACAGGCTCGTAAGCACATACATTGCAGGAGCTTCTTGCTGACCTACTTAAAATGTTCCGACTATTACAACATAACGGAGATAGAACAAAAATCCAGTGATATAATTACTGCAAGGGGCAGGTGAACTGTAGGCAATGAAAAACCAAGCCAGAGAGCAATGAGATGATAATTCACTAGATTAATAACTAAAAAAGAGACTCAATAACTTAAAAAATTGAATCGATCAAACTTAATTCTTTAGAAGGTATCCATTTGAAAGATCCTGAGAACGCATGGAGAAAAGAGAATCCATCTGTCCGCTTAACCGAGAAAACATCAGCCAGGACGCAACTTAATCCATCAAGCACAAAGATTACAGAACCTAAGCGAGACGCCGCAACATATATCAAATCCATGAAGACGAAATAAATAGAAAAAAAACTTTACCAGTGATCAGGAGTAAACCCGACGATTATCGTGGCGAGGTAATACATTATCATTATGTTAGTGTGTGCACTTATGTTCCAAGACATTTTATTGTATTTGTTGATAAATAATTAATAAAGGCAAGTATTTATCATTGATTATTTTACATTTATGCACGTAAAATTATTAATGATAATGTCCTGCAGATTAATAAGTATATTAATCTAAAATAGTCCGTGATCGGATAAATGTTTAGTGGGGACATGGACATCTAGATTATCGCTAAGTATAACTGAGATGAATATAGACCGATGGATAGTGTATCCAAGTTATACTTAGGGTTACCCTGATATTAGAGATACTGGACACGACCCGTTTAAGAGGATACCACAAATTGAACATCATTGGTTAATCCTCTTTATGGACGAGTGTAACTGATCTTTTGACTTGAGATCATCATTTATTCTATGCGTGGAGTTTATGCACTTTAATATCGTTACAAGCAAGTCTTTAACCGGATTGTTAGTAATACGATTGTTGGGTGTATGACAAAGCGTAGAGAGAATAGTGTTGAGTCAATATAGTATTCATCGCTCTTTTAGATTAGAGAGTTGACATCTAGGCCGCTTGATAGAAATATTAGTGACTCTAAAATACATGGCCATGGGAGGAATGTTTTACATTCAAGAGAGTCTATTACATCTTGGAAATCAAGTAAAACAATTAATTTGGTGATGATATATTTTGCACCGAATTAATTGAAATGTCGGATAGATGAAGAGATTGAATTACACAGTAATCGGTTCATAGTGGTTTATGATTTATGATCATTATCCTAACACATTGGGTGACTAAAAACTGTTGCTAGACAGTTACCTTAATTTGTATATGGATATACACTACCGTCCACGCAAAGCACGTTGACACGAACATTTATTATTTAGTGGATACTTAATATTATTTCAGCATTATAATTAATTGGATGATTAATTTATTCTGAAATATCGAAAGCAAATATTAACAAAGATCGAATATGAATTTATTCGGGTCAATTTATGTTAACCTTGAAATAAAATGACATTTAATTTAGCGATAGTTAGATGTTATTCAAATGATTGATTATTTGAATGTTAAATATCTGAAATAATTATTTAAATGATAAAATAATATTAGATTATTTATTTGATCATTTTAATGGTTGAAAGATTTTCCAAGTGTATGTATTATTTACCATTAATAAATCTTCAAATAAAATTATTTATTTGATTAGTTTCTTTATTATTAGAATCTTGTTAATATTTGTAATTGATTATAATATTTGATACGGACGTGGTTTTTTATAATAGAAATAAAAAAAAAAAAGCAAATCGAGAGTGTGCTTCCGGTAAGAGAGAAAAATTTCGTTTTGGGGAAATATTACTTTCGAGAGGCTTTTCCTTCGTCGATTGAAGAGGCTAGCATCTATCAGATCGTCAAGTATTCGTGATCGTATATGCGTGGATACCGCTAGAGGAGTCATGCGTGAGGCTCTTGTTCGTTCGTGAACTACGTTTGGTTTACCGAAAATTTCGAGGTACGTTTTCTGGTAAGTTTTTTTGATAGTTTTATATCTAATATATTTTGCGTACCATGATGATCTTGTTATTTTGGGCTCGAAAAATTATTTTTACTGCTTCCATTGTGCCCGAATTCTATCACATTCTTCGCTTTGATCGCCCACACCTTCTGTGGTACATCTTCCCAACCCCCCAGATTAGTTCCGGGTTCCTTCTAACCTTCGTCGCTTTCTCGACCACTATCTGTCCTGTCCTACTCACAAGAATCACATAACTTCAAACTTTACTCTCACTATCAACAACCCTTAATTTTAAAGGACCCATATTCCCAATAACCATTTGCAAGCACATGGAAAAATCGATCCCAGTCAAATGGGCAAGCCAATCATTTCGGTGAATCATGCACACTTCTCGCATGTGTATGGGCTGAGAGATTATCACACTTCTCGACCTC